>MQTX01000115.1:91883-457594 GCA_009735665.1 Angiostrongylus cantonensis | reverse complement strand
ATCTCAATTGAATCAAAGGCCTTCTGTAAATCGATGAAAGTGAGACAGAGCGGTACTTTTTATACTCTATCTTTTGTTACTTTGCCGATCGCGGAGAAATGGAAGGCTTGGTGAGCCATAGGCGCGGGGATCAATTCCACGTGCGTATTGCAGAGCGCCTCCGACCACTGCTCCACACACGCCCATTACAGGAAAAATAACGACATAAAATCGTCAAGAGAGAAAGGAAAAGGGGAATAACATTTCAGCCATTTGACAGAAGTTATTGAAAATGAGTTCAAATCTGCATCTTTATGATTCAGTCACCTTAAAATGAATTTCAAATCTTTTGTTATGCATCAAATTGGAGCACATAGGTATGAAGCTACATTTAGTATTTGGTTTGTTTACATGATGCGACATATGCGAATCCCAAAACTTCTTTCATTCTGTTCGTTGTCGCGCGTATCTCATGTTATGCCTGGAGGGATGGAAGCGCTGCCAGGCCTGGGTGGGAATGAACCGGTGATTATGCGTGAACTGTGCAGTTTTGCTGCGGTTCCGGGACTGTTATTTAGTATAAGTCGGCAAAAATATTCAAAAGTATTCAAGAAGAGTTTTCTCAACACATTCTATAGCGCTGACAATTACCATCGTCATCGCCTTATCCTACAGCCTTTCAGTTATTCAAAACGTTCGATTACAGTACAAAATGCTTGCTGTCCTTCGTCCAGTGTTCTGTCAATCCTGTTCAGGATGACTCGAGTGAAAAGTTTGTAGACGGCAGACAACAAGCAGATTGGGCAGTATTTGCTGTATCGTGGAGGTCACCCTTCTTGAACAATAACATGGTCTTGCTGGTCTTCCACTGAATGTGTTCATGAGGACTGGCGGAAGGTTCTTCAGATGTTCTGGTCTAATCCTGCCCGGACCTGGTGCTGTTCGATTTTTCACCGACGAAATGGCATCTCGGATTTCGGAGGGGAGAACTGGTGGTAAAGCATATCCATCCTCTTTGATTTCATATGTCGTTGTAGTGGCCTTATTTCTCACTTCTCTTAGTGACCTCAGAAATATTTTCATTTTAGCATCATAAGGAATTTGAATGCTTTTCCCAGTCTGTGCAGCTTTGACCATTATTGTTGCTCTTCTCTAATTAAGATCTTCTTTTATCGCCTGTCTGCACCGTTTCGCATGTTCTGACGTTAGTTCGCGGTTACCGGTAGCTTGTGCGATTCCACGCTGGCGTATCAGCTCGAGAGTTCCTGGAGAGAGATGTCTCTTGGTGACTTTCGAGCTCTCAGCTTTCATAGCGCTGACGTAAAGATGTTGAATGAGCCTGTCGTATTCCTCGTCGATGTTATCGACAACGGCATCTTTCCAACAGCCGACTAATAAGTTGAATAAGTACCAATTTGTGGTGGTTCTGGGACTTCAGCTTTTGAATTTAGCGGCTTTTTGTCCTTTCCGCGAGGAATAAAATCTTGCACGAAGGAGACGGTGGTCTGATCCCGTGAAGAATTTTGGGACGACAGCGACTTCGGTTTGGCAAAATTTTGTATTTACTATGATGTGGTCTATTTCGTTATGGTACTCTCCATTGGGAGATTCCCACGTCCAGCGTTAAGAGTGGGTGGGGCTTCTGGAATTGCGAGCTACCATGGATGGTCTTGGTCGCCATGATAAACTCAGAGAGCCGCTCACCCTTTTCGTTCCATTTTACTCCGTGGATTTAATGCCGATTTGCACTCCCCAGATCAGTCCCGTTGATGAGCGATTGCTGATGGGCTGGGATAAAAATCGGCTGAGAGAAAGGCTAAGCACGTGCTTCGAGTGGGTAACAAAGGAGAATCCGGAAAGGGAAATCGCTAATTAGAATATGGCCTGGAGTCCAATTTTTACAGATATCGCAGCGTTATTGTAGTTGACGTGATTCATCTTTTTCGTAGTTGTAGGTGAACATCGAGGATCTACTGACAGAATGGACTCTCCGCTACGCATTGCTGATCCACACACACACACCCAGGACCACCCCATCACCCTTTTCCCCGAGGAAACAATAAACCAACAGGAGAGAAACACGTAAAAATAGTGTGTAGTATGTCAGGGCAAGCTGCAAACTAATATGTATGGCACAAACAACTGAAGAATAACAAGGCTGCCGATATAAGTATCTTGAAGATCAGAAAGGCGTCGAGGGTGGTGAATGATCGTTTCAGATTCAGTAATATTCATTCCAGGGCGAATGTGGAGCAGTGGTCGGAGGCGCCCAGCAACACACACGTGAAATCTATCTCCGCTCTTATGGCCCACTATGCCTTCCATCCAGCCGGGATCGGCATATTGGTACCAGACTTGTCTAGGAGAATATCAGCACTAGTTCGATACATCGGCAGGCCTCCGTAGGTTTCAATCACCTCCAACGATACTTAATTAAGTGGAGTGCATGGCGCATGCCTCAGGGATTGATCAACGCCGAGAGCTTTATCCTTTTATCCTTTCAATATTTATTCCATGGTGAGATAAAAGTTATAGAAGTCATAGAAGTAATCGCGGTAGAAGCCTCGGACAGTCAGCGAACTATGCTCAGTTCATAAAGACTCTTCGTTAGCTGCATAATAATTTCACAATCGAGATATTACCATTCTCCAATGAAATTAGTATTGATCTTGGAAGAGAGGTTAGGCAAAGCGATACCGTCTCATTTAAATTATTTACCGTCACGCTCAAGAAAACCATGCCAACACTGAGCTGGGATAACATAGAAGAGAGAATCCCACTCGTAACACCACGGCTCTGAGGAAGGCGAAATCGCCGAAAGGTCAGCCATCGACCAACAACAACAACAACGACAACGAAGACATATACTAACCTCGCATTAGCTAAAGAAGGTCAGTTTATAAGAAGAAAAAATCGATGGTCGGCAATTACACCACCTTCCCTTTGCAGATGGCATCGTTCTTAGAACACCAAACATTAGCCAAGCGGAAGGTCACTTTATAAGAAGAAAGCTTATGGTATGCTGGTTGACTTTGATAAAGCCTGTGGAAACATTGGTCTTCAACTAAATCTCCGTTAACAAGGCTCATTGAAGTAACGCGAGTACGAAAGACCGCTCTGCCTCATTTTCATCGATTTACAGAAGGCCCCTGAATCAACTGACATAGAAGCAGTCATGGAAGCCCTTAATAGTCAAGGAGTCCCTCCTCGGTACATAGAGATTCTCCGTGAGCTGTACAAGAATTTCACAACCAAGATTTCACCATCCTGCATCGATGTTGACATCGATGTCAAAAGACGGATTAGGCAAAGCGATACCATCCCGCCAAAATTTTTACCACCACCCCTTCAGAACGTCATGCGAACATCGGAATAGGATAATATGGGAGTGAAGATCGATGGTCAGCAGATACATCACCTTCGCCTTGCTGATGACATCGCTCTTAGAACACCAAACATTAGCCAAGTGAAACTTTTGCTTGCCAGCTTTGATAAAACCAGTGGAAAGGTTGGTTTTCGACTAAGTCTCACGAAAACGATGTTCATGAAGAACGGATTGGTTTCGTATGTCCCATTCACGCTCATATCGTCTGCAAACTTTTCACTCGAGTCGTACTGAACAGGATTGACAAAACACTGGACGAAGGACAGCCGTGCGAGCAAGCAGGGTTTCGAAAAGGATTTAGTACGATGGACCACATTCACACGTTAACAAGGCTCATTGAAGTAACGCGAGTACGAAAGACCGCTCTGCCTCATTTTCATCGATTTACAGAAGGCCCCTGAATCAACTGACATAGAAGCAGTCATGGAAGCCCTTAATAGTCAAGGAGTCCCTCCTCGGTACATAGAGATTCTCCGTGAGCTGTACAAGAATTTCACAACCAAGATTTCACCATCCTGCATCGATGTTGACATCGATGTCAAAAGACGGATTAGGCAAAGCGATACCATCCCGCCAAAATTTTTACCACCACCCCTTCAGAACGTCATGCGAACATCGGAATAGGATAATATGGGAGTGAAGATCGATGGTCAGCAGATACATCACCTTCGCCTTGCTGATGACATCGCTCTTAGAACACCAAACATTAGCCAAGTGAAACTTTTGCTTGCCAGCTTTGATAAAACCAGTGGAAAGGTTGGTTTTCGACTAAGTCTCACGAAAACGATGTTCATGAAGAACGGATTGGTTTCGTATGTCCCATTCACGCTCAACGGAACGGATATCTCCGAATGTTCCAATTATGTCTATCTAGGTCTGGAAATTAATATGATGAACGACTTAGCTCCAGAGCTGAGCAAAAGAAAACGAGCGGCATGGGGAGCTTTCAAGAGCATCGACCATGTAGTGAAGAGAACAAAGAACAACTTACTCCGTGCCCACCTTTTCGATTACACGATTCTTCTTGCCCTAATGTGTGCATCAGAAACCTGGTCGCTGCGTATTCAGGATGATAAGCCACAGCGTTATTGAACGCGCGATCGAAAGGACGATGCTAGGAGTATCCTTTTTCACACAAGTAACGGATGGGATCCGAGCTGCGTCAACGATCAAAAATCAAAGATCTCGTTCTGTACGCCAAATAGTCAAAAATAAGATGGGCCGGATACGTAATGCGTATGAACGATAACCGATGAACAGGAGCCGTTAGTGATTGGATTCATCGGGATGTCGATCGCACTGCCGGAAGACCGCTGGCTCGATGGTCAGAGGTCTTCAAGAAAAGCCTAGAGGAACGGTATGATGCTCAACGAGTCCCTCAAGCGAGCAGAATCCAATGGGTTACTCTTATACACGTCAGGAAAAATAGAAGATTTACTGTCGCCCGATCGAGACACTCGACAATCAACGGGACGACAGGTGGTGCAGGTGACAGGTGAGATAAATCTGTTTTATTGTCTGTACCGACTCTTACAGTTTTAAACTACTTTGTAAACTAAAGGTACTTTGAGCAATGGTACAAGTGCTAACCTTATTGTTAAGGTCCTATGAGTAAGTCTGCGATAAACACGAAAAAATGACTGTGCAATGCATGCAATAAATAAGAATATAAATGCAACCAAAATCGTTACGATACAGATCAGTTCCTATTTTTTTTTCGTTCATCTGTTTTATTGTCTGTACCGACTCTTACAGTTTTAAACTACTTTGTAAACTAAAGGTACTTTGAGCAATGGTACAAGTGCTAACCTTATTGTTAAGGTCCTATGAGTAAGTCTGCGATAAACACGAAAAAATGACTGTGCAATGCATGCAATAAATAAGAATATAAATGCAACCAAAATCGTTACGATACAGATCAGTTCCTATTTTTTTCGTTAGCTATTGACGCCTTGTGCCTTTGATGCTCTAAGGATCTCTAAGGAAAACCTTTAAGGATCGGTTTCCCATGTATTGTGTCTAAGTCACTACCTTGTCATTTGTAGTAGGATTCTCAATTTTTATGGCTAGGAATAAACTACATTTTCAAAGCAGAGGTTCAAAAGTTGTATGAAAATTGTGCTTTGAATTTAAAGCGCTCAATCACGAGCATTTCATTTATAAAAAGTGCCCACCTGTTACCAATGTTCTCCAATTCTCTAGCTGGATACCGTTTTCACTCACAGATTTACTTCTTTTCAAATAATTCTGCAACGTTTCGACATGATCTCATCAAAAAGCAATCTAGCACTTAACATACCAAGTAGGTTATTTTACAGACTCCCTGTCTTTGACACCTCGTCTGCTCAGCTTTCAAACAAATGTAAAAATGATGGTCGACTGGTTTTCGACTGTTATCGAAAGTTGTTTTGATGAGTTCATTATCTAGGTAACAGGATAAAGAGAAGATAAAGAACTAAAAGTTTTGCGATGGCTATGAGTCTATGAGGGATGTGCCATGTATTCATCTTTGTCAACCATCACAGAGGTGGTTCAATGCATGTGTTGATTATACGAGGTTGTCGGCAAATGTTGATGTATCACTCTGGTTTATACTACGACTTGTGAAGGCATATATCACCTCAGCGTTTTTAGCCCGTAAAATGATCTTTGAGTCAAGATGTGGACCCACGAGGGATGAAGATCTTCGTGGGCCCACAGCGCGGTGTCGAACCAAGGGCTGTGTGTGTATTATAGGGCACCTCTAGCCACTGTCGTTCATGCACTTCCTTTTAATATGACTTGTTTTTACCCGGTTAAATATGGACCCGCTAGTACAACAATCCCAAGAATCTACGGAAGATGATGTCGATCGAAATTCAACGGCATTCATGAGGAAGACTAAAAGTCCCGGGCGACAGCTGAACCCATTTACACGCAAAATTCAGAGACATTTGTGGATGACGTATGCGAGGAAACGAATTAAGGATAAATAAAAGGACAGAGCTCTCGTTGTTGATAAATCCCTAAGAGATGCGCCGTGCATTCGACTTCGTTAAGTATCATTGTTGGTGAATGAATGCATATCTGGCTTTAACAATGACTCGCAAGGGCCTTCCGATGTATCGAGCCAGTGCTACTATTCTCCCAGATAAGTCTGGTACCAATTTCCCGACCCCGGATGGATGGAAGGCTTGGTGTGCAGTGGACGCGGGAATCGATTCTCTCCAGTGGCGCCTCCAACCACTGAGCCACACCCGCCCTAACGAATTAGGTGCAAAAAATTCAGGAATCCGCGCAGTAGATCTAAAGTACGAACTGCGTTAAAGGAATATTTTTTATATTTAACACGACGCGATATCGAATACATTTTGTGACTCCCAGCGCATCTTGCATTCAATTCGTTCTTTCGCATTCGTCACCCACGAGGTTCTTCCACTTTTTCTTGCGTTTAGGTTCGGCTGTTGCTTGAGGATTTTCTTTTCGTTATAAATTTGGCTGAATGCTAGCCGAGTTGATTACCGCTGGAGTCCTGAGATAGCCGGGCAATTGTGGTCTCACTTAAATTGCAAAGTGTAGGGCTTTCCCAAACAAGTCTGGTGCCAATTTTCCGATTCCGGAGGGATGAGAGGCATGGTGAGCTCAGGGTTGAGTCGAACTAACACCGCGCTCGTGGTGATTGGCATTACCAATACTGCGCTAACTGCCCCTAAAATGATAATAACAACATTCCTACGTATAAAACACTTTTTAATCAGTTCGTATCAGCTGATTAGCTGCATTGTGAGAGAAAAAAAAATAACCGCTAGATGCTATGAAATTTTATGCCTCACTACCCACGAGCTTAGCAGCGCTTTTTGTCTCGAGCAAAACTGCATACTGTGAAGAGGATAAGAAACGAAAAGAAGCTTAGCTCACATTATAGAATCTTTGTGGTTGCATTCCACATCGTGCCCTGCTAAGCGAAAAGAATAGTAGATAAAAGTTGCAATGGTAAGGAGTTTTTTAGCGTTTTTGCTTAATGATCAGCCGCGACCATAACACGAATACAAGTCTGTTTGGAAAGTACTCACCCTGGTATAGCCTACTATGAAAGATGTTTTACCTTAGCAAAGTTTTCTCATCCATTCTACCGAAACAGCAGTCGGAGAGCAATTTTGGAAGGATTTCTTGCAGATGCAAAGCGGAGCTTCGCTGTAGAGGAGAGTCGCATACTGGCTCCAGACTACTTCTAAGATGAAATGGTTAGCTGAAGCTTGATAGATTCTAATAAAGCGTTAAATAATACAATGGTGAGCTTATTTCTTCAACAACCACTTAAGAACATTTCCCCAATATTTTTTCACATAGCTGTAGGATGTAAATATGTAACGTTATGATGCATCGAGACATTACAACATTTCCAGCTCAGTTCACCACTCATATAGCTTGAAGCAGAACGCTGCAGCATCTGCAAAAGGGTTATATTGCATCGTCTATTATTTCATCAAATCAAGACAACAAACTTACAACGGCGATAACATTACTGCGAAAGTATAAAAAAGTTAAAGAAGTATGTCTTAACAGATTCATGGTCTGCTGACGATGTTTTCACGATGGCATAGTCTCATTAAATCACTTTACTAAGCGATAAATTTCTTCATCCAAACCTCAAGGACGTATCACTTCGTAATCAGTTAGCCATAAAAATCATAACATCAACAATGCATTTCTATTGACGATACTACCTTTCTAAAATGATTTTGAATCTCTAACTCCTCGCATTTTACAGTTACGAGCGCCAGCCGGCTTCCCTAGCTGGTTTTCTGGTACAAACCAGGTTTTTTACCAGATGTTAAGCTATTTGGATTGCAATAACATACCAGAAAGCATGTCGAAACTATTTATAAAAAGTCCAAATTACTCTTAATTTCCTGACATTATTATCTGGTAGCGTAGTCGTTACATGAGTATTGCGGCATACACATGGACCTCCGTTCGAGCCTGTAAACGGGTTTATCTCGAAAGACAGAAATATGCAAATGGTAAATCAGTAGGCTTCCAATAGTCCTTGTGTAGGTCAAATATGTATTCAATCATCCCTAGGATTTTCATTCTCAGAATCCAGTGCTAACCTTTTATTTTCTGCCTACTATAGTTTTTAACGGCAGGGTATAATGCGAGAGGCAACCACAACGATGCTGAGATATTCTCAAAACTTGGACTGCGAGCCAGATAGAACCACGATTTCCCCTTCCGAAGGCTCGCGCATTACACACTGTGCGTTTCTCTCTATAGTTTTCTACCTAACGCTGCCATCAGCAAGAGCCCAATGGATTACGATTCCCTTGGGGGCTGTTTATTAACTCAGACTTGATTTTGAAGTGAGCAGTGCTTGCTCGAGTTTCTCGATGGTTGATATACTAAATGGAATGCCGAAGATGTGACAGAAACTTAATGTTCTAATACGAGGAGCCTAGATAATCCGTGGCTTGCAGTCGCATGTTGTTTTGCTAGGCAAACAGTGTACAACACCAATTAATCCACAATTTCTCTTCTCGACCTATTCTCAGCAGTACTGCAAAAAATTGAAAGCGGGAAAGCTATGTGAGTTGTAGCGGCTCTGCAAAGGTTTAAATGAAAACAATCATATTTAATACAAGGTGGAGACCGCTATAAGGATATTTGAAGCGTTGCGAAAGTGCAAGGTGTCATTACGTTTAATTTTCATCGACTTAGAAAAGCTTCCGATTCTAATGATGTAAAATCAGTCACAAAAGCCTTGAGTGATCAGGGAACTTGACTGAATGCGTAATGAGCTTCCATGAATTATAGAGTGACTTCGCAACCGAAATTTGACCCTTGTACAAAGTCATTGTCCTCATCAAAAGAAGATTTCGACTAAGGCGACAGTGCCAACACTCTTTTCAAGGATGTTGTATGAAAAAAGTAGAGTATCATAAAAAGAAAGGTGATGAGTGAAAAACATTTGCTTCACTGGTGAAAGCTTTCGGATGATAATCGTAAAACATGCCAATGTTTGTTGTTTTCTACGACGGATGTGGAATGCCCACCTTGCAACTGTATGTGAATGTAAGGGCATTCACGAGAATAATAATGAGAAAGCTCCCGTTACACCGTTAAAATTCTTTCTCTACTTCCTTTGTGTTCCTCCAGTACCCTGCTCGTATTGAAAATTATGGAGCGCACTACAAATGAACGGAGTCTTAAACAGTACAAGAAACTTCGAGATGTGAAAAAAGATAAAGGGATAAAAGGACAAAGTTCTCGGCGTTGATCAATCCCTGTGGGATGCGCCATGCATTCGACTTCATTAAGTATCGTTGGAGGTGACTGAATATGCATGAATCTGGCCTTTATAATGACTCGCGGTGGCCTGCCGATGTATCGAGCCAGCGCTGCTATCCTCCCAAAGAAGTCTAACACCAATTTGCCTACCCCGGAGGGATGGAAGGCTTGGAAGGTCATGGGTGCAGGAATTGATTCCACGTGCGTGTCGCAGTGGCGCCTCCAACTACTGCGCCACACACGCTCCTGAAAAAAAGATATAGGGTTAAAATGAAAGTTCAAAATTGGAAATCCGATGAATTGAAGCAAAAAAGTTAGTGATTTGGAGGAGTTCTGATAGAAAGCAGCAAACGGCCCACGAGACTAAACCTTTGACTGTGGTGAAAAGTTGGGACGACAAAGCAAAGTTAATGAAGCGAAAAACGACATAAGCGGCTGTCGAATCCATAAACCTAAACATGCATTTTTGATGAAACACTCATTTAACTTTTAGTCTCACATTCTCACCCTAGATCATGTTGAGAACCCAGCAATTCTCTCAATCGACTCCTTCTTTGAATTTCACAGTCCACGAAGCCCTTCGCATAGTGTCTGGCTTCGACAGTTGCTTCAGCATTTTCGTATTCTTCATGAATGTCTTTGAATGCTTGACGATTCGATCCTTCCAAGGATTATAAGATAGTCGTACTAGTTCATTCCTAGGTCTTCTGAATTACCTTTCCAAAAAAGTTTTCTACTAATTCCATGATCCTGGAGGGACGGTAGGCTCCGTCGGCGTGGGGTAAGGTAAGGTTTTGTGCGCATTTGAAATCACCAGTGCTAGCTTTAGCTGCCCTCGGATATACACTAGATATCAATCTGTAGTTTATACATCTAAGCAATTTTGGAAACGCCGTAAAAGGAATAAATCGGCTAATTTGGTCAATTAACGATAAATTATCTAGCATCGAGTTTCATCCACGAGCATCTAATGTTCATTCCTTTTTCAGTGACCTGCTAATCCACAAGTTGAGTTGGTGTTTCATTCTCCGCAACAAGTATGACATAACCTTATTTTTGGTGGGAAATAGAAGCCTTTCATTCAGACCAACAATTGAGCGCATGAAGTCGAGTTGCCCTTCGCTCTACTTTACAATGGGCGTCAATTTTCACGAATAAAATCAGTGACTATGGCAGTTCCCTCAGCATGAGCACCCAGTTCCGTCGTCATTGGGCCATCAATTCAATGCGACGATTGACCTCATATCTGTCAATGCCGAGCGAGCCTCATCGATCCCGCAATTATCAGCGGCTTTTTGTGAGTTCAACAATGACATTGTACGCGAATTCCGTTCAACACCAAGGTCAATAGTAGAGACACATAGACTGATTAATGGTGGTTATGTTGCTTTCGGAACATTGCAGAAGGGCATGGGCGGGTACGGTACCGCAGCAATGTTTCCACATCGGCTCCGAGGCGACAAGACCAGCAAAGTTGTATCAGCACAGTTTCGTATGGTTGAAAGAGTGTTCGACTTGCTCAACTTAATGT
The DNA here is from genome assembly GCA_009735665.1 of Angiostrongylus cantonensis. Taxonomy (NCBI): domain Eukaryota; kingdom Metazoa; phylum Nematoda; class Chromadorea; order Rhabditida; family Metastrongylidae; genus Angiostrongylus; species Angiostrongylus cantonensis. The sequence continues at coordinate 446,432 of MQTX01000115.1, read as the reverse complement.
TCTTAGTCAGACAAACTTAGGTGTCAGTTCTTCAACATTTTTCATATTCTATAATGTATAATGTGAAAAATTATAGACGTCTGAGGAAATAAAGGTTTTAACACTGATTGCGTGGAAGATTGCGCGATGAAGGGTACGTGTGGCGCAATGGTAGGAGGTGCTCTACAATATACATGGGATGGTCGATCCCCGCGCCCATAGCTCACCAAATCTTCCAATTACACATTGCTACACAGATCAATCCCGCTGACGGGTGATTGCTGCAGGCACTGATGGCTAGAACACTAGCCGAGACAGGCGAAACGAAGGAGTCCCATAGTGTGGTGGTCAACGCATTATCACCGAAAGGGTAATAGTGCGTTCGCTCGTCACCGCAGACACTTGCTGTTTGGAGTGTTGCAAATATCTCAGCATTATTGTGGATGTACTATGCATAATACCCTGCCATGAAAAATTGTGATAGGCGGTAAATAAAAAGTTGGCAAAGTGAAGAATGTTTATTAACATATTGTGAACAGCATGAGCTTTATGTGACTCATTTGTGACCTCAGGCAATTCAGGCTTTTGAGTAAATGAGTTTCAGTTCGTTGTAAACTTTTTAAATTAAATCACAAATCGGTTGAACTTAATAATCGGCATCAGTCAGCAATACCTAGATCTTCTTATTCTGCAACGATGAAATTTTGACCTTCTGGGCCTCTAACGAACGATGCTCTTACGTTTACTTTTTTAGATTCCGAATGGCGAACAAATGAGACTTCGTCCAGTAGGATGCTTGAGGATCTCCTCGATATATTGGTGCTGTTTGAAACTACCAAGTGAAAGAAATTCATGAGAATTTAGAGTGAAAATAAGATAGTTTTAAGCAGTTTTGTTGCGAAAGGGCAACGTTTCTGCTAGCGTTGTTTCAAGTCCTCAGTTCTTTAAGTGGTTTAGTTACCAGAAAAACTAACGGCACTTATCAAAAAGCCATTATCGGCTCGAATGCTTTGAACTGTGACGCATAACTCATACATTAATTCGGCAGTAGAGGTCTAGGAGTTAGTCCTGAAATGGAAAAGTAGTTTGAAAATGTATATATATGTATATTATATATATACATATATATATATATATATACTTTTCAGCATAATGGAAATGAAGGCGTTAGAAAACGCTCAACGTTTAAAAGTGGTTAGAATAAAATGGTGCGAAGTACGCTCATGATGAATTATTACATAAAAGCCGCATCGCCAGAGCCTACATCTGAGATAAAATTCCGTAGAATCTTAACTACGCCTGTCCTTAGCCTGCCGATGACAAATTGTCAAATGTCCTAATGTTAAACGTGTAGATGTAATGAGGCATCAGACGGTAGTTATTAGACCTAGACCTCGACAGTTGAACTTGATTGTGAATCCAGGTCACATTAGTTGGTATTTATGGATTCACAGAAACCGGTCATCACGAAGAATTTGACGTTCAGACAAGCTGAGGCAGCTGTTCATTCGGCTGTTGCCTCTTGTCACATAGTCGACATCAACCTGTCATTCGAGCCGAGTAGGCGCACGATCGAAATTTGGATATCGTAACAAGTTTTTCTTGCTTCGATGTCAGCGTATGGCGGAATAATTCCACAACTCCGCTCCACGATATCTCCCAACTTTAGCCTCTTCTCCGTAGCCCCTCGAATTTCCTTGTATAATCGTAAAGTTACTGCCTAAATCTTTCGTCTGTAATCATACTTTACCCACTTGTCCAATAAACAACAGAATAAGTGAAATTTGTTTAAAAAATTATTATAATAATGTTGCTTTTGAAAACGTTATGAAATAAAGTCAGGAATATTCCAGCAACTTAGCTCACTTCTTAGCTCTTAACCGTACTTGCTTCTAAATTTATGTTTTATTCTCTCTTGTATTGAAGCGAAATACATGCGTGAAATTAATGTCGACGAAGTGATCATCGTCAACAGTCTAAATACTTTCTACTTTATGCACTCAGAGGCCGAACGTTTTTATTTTGAAGGAGCAAATCGTTCTAATATGTCGTCAGACAAAGACGCGCGAAAACCTGTGCCAGGAAAATCGAGTTTGGAGTAAAATTCAAATAGGCCACGCGAACAGAGAATGAATGGAATTATTGCCACCGTGTGCCCACCAACTAATGCTGAAATTAGAGCATCCTCATATTTCACATTATTCACGAAAAATACACAAAATGTTCAGATTAAGAGTTATTTTCTCAACTCTGCGATTTTTAACAGAGGCTTTCTCAACACTGAGAACTCCCCGTATACTTTTTTCAGTGTTTTTCGTTCTTTCATTCCTTGGAAATCACTGCTCTTTTCAGCAATCCAGGTGAACTTCTAGCACTGTCCTCTGGTCAGGTAGCCAATCAAGCCGAATCAAGCCACCCATTCGCTCCACTCGTCGCGCTTCGCCTCATAGCTCAGCAAAAGGGGACGACACTTTCACCGCTGAAATTATTGGAATCCTTCGTCCCATAACAACATTCTCTTCTCTTTAAGATCCGGAATGGAATAATTTGAACAATTCAAAGAGAGCGCAGTGGTCCAAATTAAGAATGAAATGGTGCTTCTCCTTCTTCCCCATTAGACGACATGCCTGCATGCCGATTACATTCTTCGCCATATATTTGTACAGCACTATTTCTGCAGCTTGAGTTCCGGCAACTTGGATTTCATAAGTTGTCTCTTTTCGTAATAAAAATTCTTACCGGTTATTGAGAAACTTCATATTTCATGGCCAATTACTAAGTAGTATTGTAACTGGAAAGGAAAATATTCCACCAATAGGACAGGAGGATTGTGGCGATCAGTAGGAAACGTCGCTCAACACTTCAGTTGTATGTCTTTCCGGTGGTCTCACTTCTATCGTTAAGGCCTGGTTATGTATAGAACGTGGCGGAAATTGTCGCGAAATGGAATCATGTGCTGAAGCGCGCGAATTTAATGCCCATACCCAATTCAATACATTTTCCTTCTGTAAATATCGACTTTTATGGAGCGATGACGAAATGGAACAAACTCCCGAGGTATAAATAGAATCCCGAAACTGACAACGTTCTGAGAAATGCTACGTAGAAATCAAAATTTCGCGTCTTATGTTTGTTCAGTATCAATTGTCTTCGAAACCACGACACTGGTACAGAAATAGTAGGGTAGAGCTATTTTTCAGACGTGTATGAATATGTTATATGTCCGAAAACTGCTTATTTGTGTACGTGCTTGAAAGATATGGATATCAAGTGCTAGTGTATCAATATGTATGCATGGTGTATTGCTGATATATATATATATATATTTATATATATATATAGGTACGCTGATGTGCACGTATGTGTGTATATACCTGTGTGTGTATATACCGTGTGTGTGTGTGTGTGTGTGTGTGTGTGTATGTGTGTGTGTGTGGATGAAACACTCCGTGTTGATGTGTTATCCGAAAAATTTCTCCGACTAAGTCATTCTGTGATTTGCAATCTGAGTGTGAACGAGAAGTTTCCCTGGCTTCGGTGTTGCACCCCGCTGGTACGTTCTCTACCTCCCGCTGGTATCGCATAAGAGATAAGCCTCCATTTTAGTTCACGACTGGCACACCAGATGGAGCCGTTGCGTTTCTGTTCTCAATCATTACGCTTGGTTCATCAGCTATGTAGTCCTAAGTGAATGACTGGATAAACACCACTTTTTCTGCTGTAAAATTGCATAATGATTGTGAGTCTTCTAACGGCGTTGATAGTCGGAAATTCTAAGCGTTGTCTTCTGCATGTTGTTTCTGATTTCGAACACCCCTATCTAAACTATTTCATCGTAGCAATGATAGCAATCACTTTTATGTGCATATTTTAAATTCAGGTGTCGGCTTACCGAAGGTCCTTTTATTTTGAGCTCGCCATCGATGGCATTGAAATTTTTAGGATTCGAGCATTGTTATTTGTAAATAACAGCTCTTAAAAAAGTGCTGTTGAATATTGAAGCTTTTTGTGCTACGGCCTATCTCTCCTTCGGTATGGGTAGTGTGCTTGTCAGGCCGATTTCGGTTCAAGTTGAGGTACTTTGGAGGCCACAATGTTTAATTAACGTAAACTTTTAATGTGTGTGATACTTTGCAAACCAGTTTACTCCGAACCACGCCTTTACCGGACCACAGGCTTTTCATTGTTTATAAGCCACCTATCATGATTGCAGATGAGACTTAGAAAGGCAGTAATTGCAAAGATAGGAAGGGTTCGGAAATGAAAAAGGTTTATGATCTATCGTTGTCAAACTGACCAATAGGATTCACCGATTTTTTGTGCATATTTTTGAGCAAAAACAAAGAAAATCGAGAGGAACCCAATGAATGGCATAGTCAAAATTTGACACGAAACCATTTTGATCAACTCGGATCGAGATGTGGTCATACGGTTTGGTGCAATGCTAATCACTAGTGAGCCATTTTTTTCCACGATATTAATAAAACATGTGGGAAAATCGCAATGGTAAAACTCAGTGAAAGTCGCATGTCGAGAAGGGATCTTTGCGATTTATTGGTCATCTGAATTCGCAAGCCATCGAAGCGATGCTCGAAAGTGGAACCGGATCTACCTAGTCGCCGATGAATGAAAGGAAAGAAATCCCAGCCACAAGTCCCAGTGGCACTCACTTTTTCTGGACGCTCCCAGTACTGACTACGCTATATGACGGGATTCTGATACAGTTGGAGTTTTTCGTCCGTTTTCACACCAGCTTGCGATTAGTGGCCAGTTTTACGACGTGTTTTTCGCGATGCATTAGTCTTGCGCATTGTCGCCCGCAATCTTCGTGTTTCACATCCGTCCTCTACATTACAGCGATCGTCTCTGTTTGTTCGATTGTTGCCGATGTAAGGAAGAAATAAGTATAGCGAGTGATCAAATCAGATGATGATGGTGCTGATGGTGATGGAGATGACGACGATGACGATGAATTCGTCTTCCTTTCTTGGGCCATCGTATGCTGCGACTAAGAGTGTTCACTGTCCTTATCCTATATCCTAAGGCGCGTTAGTGTGATCGTCGCCACCAGCAAGTTACATGGCAGAAGAGCTCACGTTTTTAAGCTGGAAAAAAGCTTTTAAAAATCTATTCGTTTTCCGAAAAACTGCCGCTAAACCTTCATCGATTTTTCTGCTACTGTAGAAGAAGGAAAACCGGTTGCGTTAGCAATAGTTGCCGATAAAAAAGCTTTATATTCGTATATATCAGCACAGTTCTGACCGTTATAATTCAAAAACGTTTTCTGCTTTGGAAATGACTTGCTGCTAACCGAAAGTGACTGTGCTATAATTCATTGATTGATCTCAGCCATATGTAATTAATATTCAATTAGAGCACTCGTTCATTCTACTACGGAGGTCACTGCCATCCACGTTATTGCCAACAGTTTAATTCATTGAAGGAAAGAAAAGTAACAGAAATGATCTGAGACAGTCGCATTTGTTCTCAAAGTGTTGATAATGAAACTCTCGCTACCGTAATCTCTATTTTTGGGAGGTATTTAGTCTCTACCTTTACGTGTATAAAGTGTTCATGTAGATCTAAACATGCACTTCGATCCATCACGTGTTTAAGTAAGTTTGATGCTTATCGACGGAGTTTTTCGTCTTTCAACTCTCTATATTCTAAAGAAGTCTTTTGAAACACCCTACTCGTGCACATCATTGCCGGTTGAGGATTTTTTACTTAATGAAAAGGTCAAATGCCGGAGAGCGTTGAGCGCTACCGTTGGCTCCATAATTCTTGTGAGGTTAATAACATTTATAAAAGCTCCGCTTTCCAACGTCTTACCCCATTACGGCGAGTTTACACTTTTCAAAAGAATTCGTTTTTTGGCATTATTTGTCCTTTGGCGACTATTGACACATAAAAGTTATACGGGCAATAAGACTTTCTTATTGAAGATTTATACTTACACGAATTCTGATTCTCGTCAACGCAGTCTGTCCTCGATTCCGCTATGTCATTGATTAGGTGTCATTGTCATTGATAATATTAGATTTTATTTTCCATTTTATTACTCATTTATAAATAAATTAACGTAAGGCACAAGTGCTAGGCTTTATTTTGCTCTACCCGATGCCCCAGCACTTCCTGCATTCAGTTCGTTTCCTCACATCCGTCATTCATGAAGATGTTCGGATTTTGCGTGTACGACCAACTACTGCATGTATATTTATGCTTCGAAAAAAAGAATGCATGTATATTGTTCTTCTTCGTTACGAATGCCGTTGAATTCTCGTCGAGTTGTCTCTCCGTAGCATGTTAGATTCGCTGTGCTAGGTTGTTCCCAAATCTTCATTACACTCAGTCTCCACTTTTTATGGATTCGAGGAAGTGTGTTGATCCCAAACAGGTTTGGTAGCAATTTCTCGACTTCGGAGGTATGCGGACTTGGCTGACGCGTTTATTGAAAAAAATTGAGGAGTGACAAAGCAATTTCTACTGGGATACTAGATCTATTTTCATTTCACTTTTATTTTACATGACCCATCTCATCTACTGTGCGGATCTCAGTACTTCCTGCATTCGATTCGTTTTGCTAGCATGCATCGTTCACGAAGGTCTTCGAAATTTCGCATGTTGTTTAGGCTCTTGCTTGAGGATTTCTCGTAGAATGTTGTTGTTGGTTGGTTTTCCCTACAATTTTGAAGAAAACCGAAGCTAAAGCATTCCCACTCGGATTAGAGAAGAGTGCTGAGAAGGAATCAAATCACAATCTTATTTCCTTATGGAATGGAACGCTAACCACTGAGCTACTTCTTCTCCCATTTTAAATACGCGCCACACGATGTTCACAGTGGGTGGACGGTGCTCGGTTTCACAATTAACCACGGTTCTTGGAACGGCACCAGAAATTGCACATTAAAGCACACAATTAGGTTGACGAAAGCCAAAATTTTTTGAAACCTAAAAAATTTTGTTAGATAATTTTTTTTTACTTTTTTAATACGATCTGTCTTCACGTCTACTGTGCGGATCCCAGCACTTCTCACATTCGATTCGTTTCCTCACATCCATTGTCCACGAAGATTTTCCAACTTTTACGTGTGACTTCGGTTGCTACTTTCGGATTTTCAATCTATCTTGAATGCCGCAGAATGCTCATTGAATCCATTCTCACTGGACTCCTGAGATGGTCGAGGTTCCAAATTGGATCGCAGAGGATAATTTTTTCCAGACAAGTCCGGTAGCAATTTTATGACCTCGGGAGCATGAGAGGTTTAGTTGGCCAGGAGCGGAATCGATCTACCACCATGCTCGTTATGACGGACATCACTACCACTGTGTTATCCCCTTTGTTTAATAATTTCTGAACGTTTATAGGGAAGAAGATTACGTGTTTCAATTGCAAAGAATTACGCCAAAAATTACAAAGAATTTCGCACGGTTCTGTCGGGGTTCGTTCTTTTGTCATCATCTTTCAACGATTTGGACGACAACGTTTTACCTCCCGATTACACCCCCGATCGAGTTCAATTGAATTTACGATGTCACATTTAATCGTTGCCATCACGAAATGGTGTAAAAGATTAGAGGAACTTGACGACAATATTTGTGAGTACTAATTTCGCTCGTATACCCGTTTCCATACATGAATCATTTCCTCTTCGCTGTGGCAGTGCAGCATGATATAATGAGAAAACTCACCACGACAGCACATTCTTCTCTCTTTGACCTCAACAGATTAGGAGCTTGTGAGGTTTTTCTTCAGCTTCTCGAAGAGGTTTTCTTAATCTCGTATTTCAACTTAAAGTGCGCGTGTGGCGCAGTGGTCGGACGCGCCCTGAAACGTAAACGTGGAATCCATTCCCGCGCCGATGGCCCACCAAGCCTTCCTTCTCCTGGGGTTAGCATATTGATAGCAGACTTGTTTCGGAGGATAGCAGCACTGGCTCTATACATCGGCAAACCACCCATTGCAAAGGTCAGATATGCATTCAATCACCTCCAAGCGATGCTTAATGAAGTCGAATGCATGGCGCATCCCTCAGGATTGATCAACACAGAGAGCTTTATCGTCTAGCTTTTTTATTTCATCCTAAAGTCAACGATTCACTTTCTTGAGAACGCTTTACAACCTTCCCAAAGTCGTCATCGCCCACGTTCGCTGTCACATATGCTCGAAGAAACAGCCATCTGCTCGAATATGTAATTCTCGTTACTTTTCTCAAAGGTGATGTCTTCGTCATATTCTGGCCACCCATGTCAAACGTGTTAGTATTGCTCGTTTCTTCAAGAACCTAAGATAGCACATTTCCATTCTTTGTGTACCCGTGCTGCGTGTCATGCGTCGATTAACCCACCAGATTCACTCATGTATATACACATACATACACATGTGCACACAAAAAGGACAAAGGTCTCGGCGTTTATCAATCCCAGAGGGATTTGCCATGCATAGCACTTCATTAAGAATTGTTAGCGGTGACTGTTGAATGCATATCTGGTTTTTACAATGGGTGGCTTGCCGATGTATCGAGCCAGTGCTGCAATTCTCTCAGACAAGTCTGGTAGCAATTTACCGATCCTGGAGGTAGGGAAGATTCGGCGTGCATAGGGCGGGGGAATTGATCCCATTTGTATTGCAGGGCCGCGCCGATGGCCCACCAAGCCTTCCTTCTCCTGGGGTTAGCATATTGATAGCAGACTTGTTTCGGAGGATAGCAGCACTGGCTCTATACATCGGCAAACCACCCATTGCAAAGGTCAGATATGCATTCAATCACCTCCAAGCGATGCTTAATGAAGTCGAATGCATGGCGCATCCCTCAGGATTGATCAACACAGAGAGCTTTATCGTCTAGCTTTTTTATTTCATCCTAAAGTCAACGATTCACTTTCTTGAGAACGCTTTACAACCTTCCCAAAGTCGTCATCGCCCACGTTCGCTGTCACATATGCTCGAAGAAACAGCCATCTGCTCGAATATGTAATTCTCGTTACTTTTCTCAAAGGTGATGTCTTCGTCATATTCTGGCCACCCATGTCAAACGTGTTAGTATTGCTCGTTTCTTCAAGAACCTAAGATAGCACATTTCCATTCTTTGTGTACCCGTGCTGCGTGTCATGCGTCGATTAACCCACCAGATTCACTCATGTATATACACATACATACACATGTGCACACAAAAAGGACAAAGGTCTCGGCGTTTATCAATCCCAGAGGGATTTGCCATGCATAGCACTTCATTAAGAATTGTTAGCGGTGACTGTTGAATGCATATCTGGTTTTTACAATGGGTGGCTTGCCGATGTATCGAGCCAGTGCTGCAATTCTCTCAGACAAGTCTGGTAGCAATTTACCGATCCTGGAGGTAGGGAAGATTCGGCGTGCATAGGGCGGGGGAATTGATCCCATTTGTATTGCAGGGTGTCTATGACATCTGCGCTACATGCACTCACATATGCACATAAAGCATATATTCATGAAAAAACGCACATATACCACATATATACAAAACACAAGCGACACACACACACACACACACACACACACACACACACATACACGAAGATGGTTATTTAAAAAACTGAGAAAAATGTTCAAACAGTTTGATTTTATTCAAATTGTATCTCAACAAAGCATCAGATTGTCTCGTTTCCTTCAACCAGATATCTCACATTCATCCCTAAGGCACTAAGAACCTTTACAAGGCTCGTTCAGTCAATCGACATTTTTGAAAATTGAAAAATCGGCAGGTTGTTCAGTTCTTCTGAAATTCAATGCCCTTCCATACCAGCGCTAAACCTTTTACAACTTATTTGAGATTACCAACAGCAGCTCTCATAATACGCTATCTGTCTCTTTCTCTCTCTCTCTGTCTCTCTCTGTCATTTATCCTCTTTATTCTGCTATGGGTGCGTGTGGCGCAGTGGTCGAAGGCGCTCTGCAGCACACACTTGGAATCGATCTTTGCGCCCATGTTCCACCAAGCCTTTCATCCCTCACGGATCGGTAAATTGGCACCAGACTTGTCTGGGAGGAGTCACTGTAAAGGCTAGGTATGCATTCTATCACCTCCAATGATGCCTAATGAAGTCGAATTCATAGCGCATCCCTCAGGGATTGATCAACGCCGAGAGCTTCATCCTTTTTATTTATTCTCTTTGTTCCCATATGTTTTGTGCTCGAGTGGTTCTCTTTGGATTAAAATGCTTTGGCTTCAAGTTTGCCTCTGAAGTCTCCAATGACTGAGTTGTTTACCTACAGTCATTACTTTCAGTAAAAATATCCTTTAGTAAAAACTATGACTTAACAGAATTTTACGGTCTTTATTCTATAAGAAAGATCAAAAATCTGTCTCGTCTTTTTTCTAACAATTGAACGTCTCCGTTTCTTCCATTCATTGTATTGTTACAATTCGTCTTTGAGTTATCTACAGCATGGTGCATGCACCGTTAGTAAATATTTTTATTTTATTTTACATGGCCCAAAATCACATATTATGTGGATTCCAGTGCTTCTGTCATTTTTGTTTGTTGACTCAAATCTCTTATCCACGACGATTCTCATATGTTCACGGTTTTCGGTTGCTGTTTCAGAATTTTCGGCTTCTTCATGAATGCCGTTGAATGTTGGGCAAATTGATTCTCACTGGCCTTGTCGAATAGTCGTTAATAGGGCTTTCCAACTCGCCATCAGAGACACTGGCCTTTCTTTGTGGATCGGAGAGTGCCCTTCCCAAACAAATCCAATACCAACGTTGAAACCTTGGGACGTTTGGATGCCAGGAGCGAGGTCAAAAGGTTATCGCCTATTATTGGATGGCGTCTTTACTGCTGTTCCACACGCGCCAAGCTACTAAATATGTAAATTGTGCACATTACCCTATTTCAGCAGGAAACCTCATGATTGTGCATAACCGATTTTTTACCGCTTTTTGTTAATTTCCTTTACATGAAGGAACCCGTCCTAAAGCAAGGTATAAACTTATTTTTCTCTGAGATTCAAAGGTTCTCGGAAATTCAAAATTTCACTCAACGTGAAGTTGGCGCTTAATTCTCTGCAGTTTTTCCGCCATACCTTTATTACCTTTTTTTAGTTTTTAGTTTCTTTTCTATCTGTTTCTTCTCTCCCACCAACAGTCTAACGATCCTCTTGAGAAACTCTCAACGCTTCCTATCCTTTTCCGGATACATTGCGTCTGTTAGTTGTCATACGGCATAATCTTTTCTTCTGTTTACAGCAGTGCTAATAGATATGGCCTTTTCATTTCGAATTTCTATGTTTTCTTCAATCTATGGGTGCTGGTGACTTCGTATTTTTTAATTGTGGTAGAATTTCTTCTCTGAGCGACGGAATTTCAGATTTCTTCACATGCTTGGTTCTTTAAGAGTTCTACTCTTTAAGAGTTTATTATCAGTGAAAATAAGAAAATTGATATCCATTCTGTGGCGCTAAGTGCATATTATATATTGCTGGTTTTCACTTGGTGTAGAAATCACACTAGTCGGACAACGTTTGGACATCTGCTATGGGTGCGTGTGGCGCAGTGGTCGAAGGCGCTCTGCAGCACACACTTGGAATCGATCTTTGCGCCCATGTTCCACCAAGCCTTTCATCCCTCACGGATCGGTAAATTGGCACCAGACTTGTCTGGGAGGAGTCACTGTAAAGGCTAGGTATGCATTCAGTCACCTCCAATGATGCCTAATGAAGTCGAATTCATAGCGCATCCCTCAGGGATTGATCAACGCCGAGAGCTTCATCCTTTTTATTTATTCTCTTTGTTCCCATATGTTTTGTGCTCGAGTGGTTCTCTTTGGATTAAAATGCTTTGGCTTCAAGTTTGCCTCTGAAGTCTCCAATGACTGAGTTGTTTACCTACAGTCATTACTTTCAGTAAAAATATCCTTTAGTAAAAACTATGACTTAACAGAATTTTACGGTCTTTATTCTATAAGAAAGATCAAAAATCTGTCTCGTCTTTTTTCTAACAATTGAACGTCTCCGTTTCTTCCATTCATTGTATTGTTACAATTCGTCTTTGAGTTATCTACAGCATGGTGCATGCACCGTTAGTAAATATTTTTATTTTATTTTACATGGCCCAAAATCACATATTATGTGGATTCCAGTGCTTCTGTCATTTTTGTTTGTTGACTCAAATCTCTTATCCACGACGATTCTCATATGTTCACGGTTTTCGGTTGCTGTTTCAGAATTTTCGGCTTCTTCATGAATGCCGTTGAATGTTGGGCAAATTGATTCTCACTGGCCTTGTCGAATAGTCGTTAATAGGGCTTTCCAACTCGCCATCAGAGACACTGGCCTTTCTTTGTGGATCGGAGAGTGCCCTTCCCAAACAAATCCAATACCAACGTTGAAACCTTGGGACGTTTGGATGCCAGGAGCGAGGTCAAAAGGTTATCGCCTATTATTGGATGGCGTCTTTACTGCTGTTCCACACGCGCCAAGCTACTAAATATGTAAATTGTGCACATTACCCTATTTCAGCAGGAAACCTCATGATTGTGCATAACCGATTTTTTACCGCTTTTTGTTAATTTCCTTTACATGAAGGAACCCGTCCTAAAGCAAGGTATAAACTTATTTTTCTCTGAGATTCAAAGGTTCTCGGAAATTCAAAATTTCACTCAACGTGAAGTTGGCGCTTAATTCTCTGCAGTTTTTCCGCCATACCTTTATTACCTTTTTTTAGTTTTTAGTTTCTTTTCTATCTGTTTCTTCTCTCCCACCAACAGTCTAACGATCCTCTTGAGAAACTCTCAACGCTTCCTATCCTTTTCCGGATACATTGCGTCTGTTAGTTGTCATACGGCATACGGCATAATCTTTTCTTCTGTTTACAGCAGTGCTAATAGATATGGCCTTTTCATTTCGAATTTCTATGTTTTCTTCAATCTATGGGTGCTGGTGACTTCGTATTTTTTAATTGTGGTAGAATTTCTTCTCTGAGCGACGGAATTTCAGATTTCTTCACATGCTTGGTTCTTTAAGAGTTCTACTCTTTAAGAGTTTATTATCAGTGAAAATAAGAAAATTGATATCCATTCTGTGGCGCTAAGTGCATATTATATATTGCTGGTTTTCACTTGGTGTAGAAATCACACTAGTCGGACAACGTTTGGACAAAATCTGAGACACAGCTTTCGCGTTTTTCCGACAAAGGGGATTATTGTCACAGAGTGATTCCAGGTAATACCGAAAGGGGAAAACAGCGACTCGGTTGGTGCGGTGGACAACATGTGAGAAATGGTAGGGGTAATCGCGGGTTCGAATCCCAACTGAGATGTCGAGTTTCGTTCATATCTCACCATCCCTATGTTGTATTTTTCTGAGGTTCCAAATTTCAGCTTTCGAAATCCCAGCGAGGTCAAATATGTCAGAACGCGGAACGTCGCCGTGTATCCCAGGTTGATCTGCTTGTAATGCAGTTGTTAATTAGGCGTCCTGCAATGCAATCGGATTTGACTTTAGCTCTATCCCTATGGGGTTACAAGATCTGTAATAAATTTGCCAGAAAGTGCAAAAAAAAGGCTGACGTGATTTATCAGTAGACCACCGCATGGTCAAATAGGCCAAATATGCATTTAATCTCTACTACGGTGCTCGATGAAATCGAATGCGTCATGCATCACTCTCGGGTTGATCAACGCCGAGCCCTCTATCCTCTTCTCTTTCACCACTTGATGAAGGGGCGCCTAGTGCAGTGTTTGGTAGTGTGTTACGATAGGAACAATCGTCTTAGGTTCGATCCCGAGCACTTGGTTCACTAAGCTCTCCATCCCTTCTGGGTCGACAAACCAGTACTGAAATTGCTGCTAAAATCATCCCGTTTAAATTACTGAGAAGCATTCTAGTACTAAAGTGTTAGCTGTATTTTAATTCTCCACTATGTCAGTACTCTAGATTTTGATGACGTACTATTTCAGTAATTATCGAGGATTTATAGATCGGTTTTGGTTGGTAGATCGAATGGAAAAAAAGTTTTCGAATAAAATATTTACATATTATCACATATAAAATAAAAATTAAGCTCTCGGTGTTATCAATCCCTAAGGGATGCCGCCTGCATTCAACTTCACTATGTATCGTTTGGAGGTGATTGAATGCATATCTGGCCTATACAATGACTCGCGGTGACCTACCAGTGTATCGAGTCAGTGCTGCTATCCTCCCAGACAAGTCTGGAACCAATTTGTCGACCCAGGAAGGATGGAAGGCTTGGTGGACCGTAGGCGTGGAGATCGATTCCACGTGTGCGTTACCAGGCGCCTCCGACCACTGCACCACACGTGCCCTATCCGGTGACCTACCAGTGTATCGAGTCAGTGCTGCTATCCTCCCAGACAAGTCTGGAACCAATTTGTCGACCCAGGAAGGATGGAAGGCTTGGTGGACCGTAGGCGTGGAGATCGATTCCACGTGTGCGTTACCAGGCGCCTCCGACCACTGCACCACACGTGCCCTATCATATATAATGTAGCAAAAAACGAGTTTTGGAAGACCTATATCGTAGCAGTAAACTTTTATTACTCGAAGATTACTCTCAAAATGCTAGAGAAAGGTAGGAGCTGGTTTGCCGTCCCATTTGCGGCGATTATCCTCATAAAACGCCGTCAAACCATCTTCACTGTAACTGTACGCTTTTCAAAATGCAATTCCCTTCTATTCGTTTTCGATTTCGTTTTGATTTGCGAAATCTTAACATAACTTCTGCAAAAAAAGTACACTTGAGGATAGCACGTCTTCTGAAATTATTAAAGATCGTCTTCTGATTGCAATCTTGGAGCTTACAAATACTCGCATATTTTCCGTCATTTTCGAGTGCCCTTTCTATACTGCCGTTGTCGACTCGTAGGTGCCGTACTCTTTTCTACGTATAAAATCCAGACCAAACCTCCGATTTCCTCTGCGAATTCACAAACGGCCAATTTTGGCTAATACTTCGATGAATTTTGCCTTTTTTCATAGCCTTAAATAGCTAAGTAGTCCTAGTGTTTCTGTTAAGCTTCAACTTTTGCATCGAAGGTTCACTGTAGGAAGGCTGTCAGTGCTTATTGTGGTGATCTTTGGGCTTTTCGTTAGCTTATTTCCACGTTTGGCAGTGAAATAATGTACTGAATCTTAAACTATTTTAATTCTCCACTATGTCAGTACTCTAGATTTTGATGACGTACTATTTCAGTAATTATCGAGGATTTATAGATCGGTTTTGGTTGGTAGATCGAATGGAAAAAAAGTTTTCGAATAAAATATTTACATATTATCACATATAAAATAAAAATTAAGCTCTCGGTGTTATCAATCCCTAAGGGATGCCGCCTGCATTCAACTTCACTATGTATCGTTTGGAGGTGATTGAATGCATATCTGGCCTATACAATGACTCGCGGTGACCTACCAGTGTATCGAGTCAGTGCTGCTATCCTCCCAGACAAGTCTGGAACCAATTTGTCGACCCAGGAAGGATGGAAGGCTTGGTGGACCGTAGGCGTGGAGATCGATTCCACGTGTGCGTTACCAGGCGCCTCCGACCACTGCACCACACGTGCCCTATCATATATAATGTAGCAAAAAACGAGTTTTGGAAGACCTATATCGTAGCAGTAAACTTTTATTACTCGAAGATTACTCTCAAAATGCTAGAGAAAGGTAGGAGCTGGTTTGCCGTCCCATTTGCGGCGATTATCCTCATAAAACGCCGTCAAACCATCTTCACTGTAACTGTACGCTTTTCAAAATGCAATTCCCTTCTATTCGTTTTCGATTTCGTTTTGATTTGCGAAATCTTAACATAACTTCTGCAAAAAAAGTACACTTGAGGATAGCACGTCTTCTGAAATTATTAAAGATCGTCTTCTGATTGCAATCTTGGAGCTTACAAATACTCGCATATTTTCCGTCATTTTCGAGTGCCCTTTCTATACTGCCGTTGTCGACTCGTAGGTGCCGTACTCTTTTCTACGTATAAAATCCAGACCAAACCTCCGATTTCCTCTGCGAATTCACAAACGGCCAATTTTGGCTAATACTTCGATGAATTTTGCCTTTTTTCATAGCCTTAAATAGCTAAGTAGTCCTAGTGTTTCTGTTAAGCTTCAACTTTTGCATCGAAGGTTCACTGTAGGAAGGCTGTCAGTGCTTATTGTGGTGATCTTTGGGCTTTTCGTTAGCTTATTTCCACGTTTGGCAGTGAAATAATGTACTGAATCTTAAACTTTTAACCATTTCAAGAAATCACGCAGGTCTTGGCACGATTTCCGCAAAATTCGTGTGTTGCTGGCTTGACAGTCGTTGATTTCCTGAAGTCTGTGGTCGTACTCACAGCCTATAGGCGCTCCTTGTCGATTGAAAGGGGGTTGGCTACTTCACGACTTTGCGTTTTTTTCCAATGTGGTAACGAATCTCGATATTTGTTTACGCTTAGCTGGTCTTCATAGTGAAAATGTTCAACTGATCCGTTTTCGTGACCACGATAGAGAGCTTTGTGTTGAGCTTTAAATTGTACATCAGAGTGCAACGCCAAAGAATGGGCATGAAAGGACTGATAAAATCTAAATTACTCTTGTAGTACTCTGGACGGACTTTTCAGCACCTACTAATAACTATTTCTAGATAACTCTATTGGTTTCTTGGTTGCATAAACAAACTAAACCTATCTGACCAAATGACTTAGCCCCTTTATCACATCTAGAGTTGTAAGTAGTGGTGGTAACATAAAAAGAAGGACATTAACGATTTGAAGGTAAACTGCTCTTATGGCAGCACACGTAGTAATATTGTGAAACAGATTGTTACAGCAGTGAATGTAAGCTACGCAGCAAGGTTACCCAGCTAAAAACGCTGAAGGACGCTTTAAAAAACGTAGAGATGTGTTTGTTTCATTTCTTCGGTTTGTATCTCGCATCAGTTTAAAAAATCACAACCATTCCTCTTCAATGGAACAAGCAACAACTTTCAAAGACTGGTATAATTCACAAAGAGAGATCCAAGAGTGCGAAGAACTGTCGGGGAGGCGGACGGCTGAGAGTAGCGCAAGCCCGAAGCATGTGCTTGTACCTGATAAGTCATCGCTCTTACAAAATCACAACACCTCAAATGTTATTTCTTGAACAAAGCCTAAGTTTTGTCCGAGAAACACTTTCGGAGATATCATTTAGAACGAACCCGTTGAGCTGTGTCTTACACAATCCGTAAACATCGAAGAATATCGGATTGCACGGCTCCCTCGCACCTCGATTGCACCAACGACAGGCAGCAGTCTACTGGGTCTTATAAAATCCTAATGTAACTTGTATGAACCCGTCCTATCAGAATGACGTTGCAAGAAAGCTTCAGCAGCACTGATTTTCATTTGACCTGCAAATTCCTGAGAAGAACCGTTTTCGCAGTTGGTGCGGAAAATATTCGTTGTCATCCTTTCATCCTTTCTCGTCTTCTATTCCAACGTTTCCCTCTTTTCTAACATGTTCTTTTTGATTGCGAAAGCAGAATTTTCTTGACTTGTAAAGATTCGCTTAATGTTAAATCTTTCGGTAGAGTGAACCTCAGAGAGCGTTATGAGATCGCAGTTTTCAACGTAACCAAAGCGTTGGTGCGCGTTTCATAGCACGAGTGCGGAGTTAAGCCAGAGACGTGAACGCCGAATTCTTTGTAATTAACCGGATCAATTTTTTCTGACTACAGCCTTTCTCTAAGTGGTTGTCTACATTGAGAGCATAATCCACGTACACTTGGAGGGTGTTCTTGAGGATGGCAATTTGGTAAACCATCCTCATTCATTCAATGCTCATTTTCTCCATGAACTGTATTCTGAATGATTTTCAGTCTTGTCCTTTCTTCTTTTTTCCTAAACTCTTCGGATGTCATCGAATACACAGATGCTGATTTGCCGGTAGAAAAAGGCTATATGTCATGTTGTCTTAGAAGTGTTAGAGGTGAAATCTACTAGCATCATGAGGGTTTTTATGCAAAACGTTCTTGACGAAAACCCTTGACTGATAGAATTCACTATGTCGAACGTTTTTCCATGGTCGACGAAGGTCAATACGAGGTACGATTTGTATTTTTGCCATATCTCATCCGTTTTTTCAGAGTTCGAAAAAAACTTGAGAAACAGTCCACTACGCGATTCGAATTGTCACGAAGATTGGACCAGATTCAGTGATTAAGCCGGATTTTTGATTCTAGTGCCCAATTTTCTTCAAGAAATCGCAGCTCTATGGAATGACATTCATTTGGTCTTATCGCTGCCAAACTACAATGCAATCCTACAGTGGATACCAGCGAGTCCTTTCTTCTGCAGCTGTGCATGTTCTTCAATTAGCCTTTGCATAATGGACAATTTACTACCACAAGGATGCTCATATATTAGCAAAACTCGGAACCTCAATTGGGCTTCGAACCAGTGATTAACCTTACCTGCGCTCATGTGCTATCCATCGCACCAACCGAGTGCCTTTGCTTTGCCTTCTTATTAGCTACGCTTTGATACTAGTGCTATATACTGTTTATGATGTGTCGGTTTTCAAAATAATTGTTTTCACGTAGAGTTATCTGAAAAGACTCAACGATTACAATTAAAAGGCATCTAGACAATGCTTGTGAAGCTCAATGGTTAAATGTTGAACAATACGTGCATGCCTGCTGCTACTGATATCTCTCCCCGAACTAATCAAGCCTCCATTCTTCCAGGGTCAGCAAATTGGTTCTAGAGAAGATCTGTGAACGCTAGAACGTCCAAATAAGGTTAACCATAGAATCCACCCGTAAAATTCGAAACCTTTTGGATAGCCGATTTGAGACAAAGAACCGAATGTGTAAAGTGCTGCCAAGCTCTTTAGTTGAATTCTTCCTTAAATTTCAGCATAGACTTCCTGGGAGATTTCGAACCCTCCACCTCAGGCAGTAACGTGCTTTTGAGGATCGAAAAACGCTTATTATTTGCCGACAAGCATTCTTCTATTATGGCAGCGGCCAGCGATCCTTGAAACTAGTTGACCACTCGCTCGAGGACGATAGGACAAATCCAGGTCCCCAGTGTTTGTTCTTCCACTCTCGAGGTGTCGAAAATGTAGTGGACTTTGGATAAGATTTCTACAATATTTCTCCTCCTCATTGTCCGAAATTATCACATTGGCTTACATCTTTGAACATCTGTAGCCTCCAACACCACGTCTCGATGACATAATATGATATAATAAGCTACCTTGTGATATATCCACCAAAATGATCGTCCACTTCCCATGGAGTTATAATCGCAACGTCAGTTCAGAGAATGGCTCTTTTAGAATTCGTCCATAAGTTATGAATTCTTAAGGATGAAAAATTCGTTACATTTCTTCTTTCTACTATTTACCTCCATTGACTATTTTTGTTCAATGGGCTGTAAGCAAACAAACATTTACGAGTTTTTGGCTTTGTCATCTTCAAGACCGTCAGGACGAAACTGTCAACCGCTTACTTCCGCGAAAATTTTCATTACCGCACTGATTCCGGTCAACTAGAATAAAACAATTTGTTTGTTCTTCCTTAGAAATAATAATATTCTGAGAGAATAGGAACGCTAATGATGCTAAATTATTTGCAAAACTCCAGACCACAGGTGTCTGCGGTGGGGAACGAACGCGCTATTTTCCTTTCTGGGGAGTAACGCGTTCACCGCCACACCATGAGGGTCCTTCGTTTCGTCTGTCTCTCAGCTAGTTCTATCGATCTTTTTCCAGGTGAATCGAAGGACCCGAATGGTGTGGTGGTGAACGCGTTACTTCCTGGAAAGGCAATAGCGCGTTCGTTCCCCACCGCAGACGCCTGCGGTCCGGAGTTTTGAAGATATTTGAGCATCATTAAAGTTGTATTTCGCAATGTTTATCCTGCCGTTTAAAAGACTGCGCAGTAAATAATAAGTTAAAATAAAAAATTTGTTGACTTATAGTAGACAACGTTTTAACGAATATCTGTGCATAACCTATAAATTAATGAGTATCATAAACTTCTTTTAGAAGTCTCCATGAATCTCCTTTTGCCTCAGACGGGTCCTATATTAGGCTTTAAACGTTCAAATAACTGAGTTGTTGCAAACTATGATTTCTCAAAGTATACGGGCATCAAATTCCAACCTATTTCGCTCCGTATGAACGTTATATTGTCCACGCTGAGTTCAGTGGATTCCAGAGTTTCTTTTGCCGTACTGTGTGTATTAATTCGACGGCTAGCCGAAAGCAAATCAAAATGAGAAGGGTGCAACCGAAGAAACCATTCCCTGCGCTTAATGATTTACAAAAAACTTAACTTTTAAAAAGTTTATTGATTGGTAATTCAACCGATAGTTAACTATAATGATGCTGAGTTATTTGCAAAACTCGCACCCCAGACCAGACCGAACCGCGATTACACTTTCCGGGTCTTATATGTTACACACGATACTGCTGAAGCACTCGTTCCGCCTTTCTATCCTCCTGTCTTTTTGCCATAACGGTGCCATCGGCAGTCACCACTCAACGGAATACTCGCGGAAAAAACCGCAAAGTTGTTCCAAGTGCCACAGCCATGCACTTGCAATACGGACCACGGTGACACACAGTAAGTAGTAGCATATACATCATCCATACTCAATGAACTACAGCGCAAAGTCTCTTCTACAATTGTATCATTTTAAAAATCCTGAAGTCTTTTATCCGTTGAGTAAAGATTTTTTACTGTCAAAAAAAACCAGAAAGTCCATAGCCGACGAAAAATTTCGCGTGGTCCGTCGGGCCAGCCACGCAGTGCTGCAGTCGGCGCGGAATTGGTTAATAGTGTAATAGTACCCAATATATATTTCCCAGCCGGTGTTTGAAAATTGAAAAAAATGTTGGATGAAGAGGTCAAGGTAGGTGGATCCTGACCACTGGAGTACTGTTGAAGCATTTCTGCTTACTTTTGAATAGCAGGCGTGTCCTCCACACTATTCGGTTAGAGTTGAATTGGATGCGGGTGTTGGTGTTGGGAGAAGTGATCCATATGGTCGACAATTGGCATCATTGCCACTAATTGTTTTTTTTTTCGTATTGAAGAATCGTTCGTTCCCATTTCTGGCTCCCTTGACGACCTTACTGTGTTCATCGTCACTGAGCTGTTTACCATGGTTCTTGCAAAAATAAACTTATAATTGAACAATTACAGCGTGGATTTTATCTTTGACAGATCTTACGATAAAATCTTTGAGATCTTAAATGGCTACGATTTAGGACATGGTGCTATAAGAAATCTCAAAAACTAATGATTACAACTTTTCTCCCGCTTTTGTATATTTTATGACTTCCGACGACGACTTCCGAAGTTTTTGCAGGTTTTAATCTCAAAGAGGATCGCTTATGCAGCGTATTCATCAAGGATAAGTTTGTTGGTGAAAGATGTCGACTATTAGAATCACATGTTATGTTTTAAAGTATTCTGATTATATTTATTATTTTGTGTTATTTGACCCGTCTTCACTCCTCATTTGGACTGCAGAGAGCGATTTTCTTCTCAGGCAAGTCCAGCACCAATTTCCTGATCCCGGAGGGATGAGAAGGTTGGTTGGCTGAGTGCGGGATCAAACAAGCACCATGCTCGTGATAACAGACATCACTACCATTGTGATATCTGCCTCCTTATACTCATTTAATTTTTTATATGAACATTACTTACTTAACTAGTCTTAATCCTTGTCCGTTTGCCAGACTGTGACTCTTCACATCACAGAAGACTCTTTACAGTTTGTTGGGCTATAACGTTATCGCCAATAATTAAATTATTTGCAAAGCTCTAAATGAAAAGATATCACTGACAACTCGGTATTGTGCTCAAAATATCCTCCGATGCGAGGTTTTCCAATACTGGCTTTGTAATGAAATGGTGTCCTCTTCAACGTGGGGATATGTAAGAATGTGAATAGATAATGTAAATGTAGATAAAGCAGATATAGAAGAATTAAGGTGGATAAAGTAACTTTCCACTTACTTTGCAGACTCCCAACTTTCCTAATAGTGTTCTAGAGTTACTTTTCAAACTGGAATTACTTAGAAACTGTCCAGTTGATGAAGATAAGGTCTAATGCTTTTTTCTGCAGCTGCTGAGAGGCAAATAGCAGACGTTACTATGAAATGGTGCTATGGTAGTGCTAGGATGCTGTGTACCTTCCCGCGCACCTGTGTCACTCGGTGTTCCCCTTCTTCTCAAGCAGGCAGCACTCAAGTCTTTTACAAATGTGGTGTGTTTAATATTCGAACGATGAAAGTATACTTATATAAATGGTTTTATAACTGCATATTCCAGTTCTATCTCTATTTTTTGCCAATATATTTAGTTCGATACATTCTTCCTAGTTTACTTTGGATCATAAATTTCTGTCCATTTTTTCACCTGACGATGGAGCTTCTAATGTGGTGTCTTTTCAAACAGAAATTCTGTTATGATGAGAAAAATCAACTTTTTTATTACAATGTCTTTGCTTTTATTTACAGCCAATTCTTTTTTTCATGGCAGGGTATTATGTGAAATACAATTGCAAGGGATCTGAGATACGAGCAAAACTCGGAACATTAGATGGGCTCCGAAGCCAGATTTAGCCTTTCCAGGACTCACATGGGTTCATTGCGTACCCGAGGTTTCGAATTCTGCTCATGTCTCAGCATCTTTATAACGATATTCCACTATTTTATCTACATTTTTAAACCCATACATTCTTGGGCCAAAATTTCCGGTCCACATTAAGTAAGATTCCGTTGACTTTTTCAATCCACGTGAACTTGTTTTGAAACGAAACCTCTTGGTAAACTATTAAATATCAAGTAATCATAAAATCTTTGTATATGTTCCAAGCAAAATGAGAGGGGGTGTTATTTGGTCACTGGGCTGATCTCTTCGTCCCGTATTTCTGTGCCAGCAAAAAATCCGTGTCTCTTCTAATTGCAAAATCTCATAGGAGCTACTAAAAATATGAGGGCAATGGCACGATCTGCCCTTTGCACAAACGTATTCATTCCCTTTCTATTTCATAAAATGAAGTGATTACCTTCATTACTTCCAGACATTCAATAAATTTTCGTTTTGTTTTTGATAATTTTTGTTATTGTATTATAGTTATAGTGCAATATGAAAAAAATACAGGAATCCCTGAGGAATAGTCCATGAATTCCACTTCATCACGCATCGTTAGAGGTGATTAAATGCATATCTGGCCTATACAATAACTCGCGGTAGCCTAAAAATGTATCGAACCAGTGCTGTTATCCACCTAGGAAAGTCTAGTGCCAAGTTCTCGACACTCCGGAGGGATGGGAATGCTTGGTGAGCCCGGAGCGCGGGATAGAATCCATGTCTCCATGTCTATCACAGGGCACTTCTTCCCAATGAAAGCATGGTTTATTCAGAAGTCCAATTTGATTCTGCGTAAAAGAACTTCTTCATTGTCAATTTCACTTGCTTTTTTAGTAACTAGCTGGATACTTGAATGATCCTTTTTCACGAGTGCGTGCGGGTGCAACGCAATTTTCGTTTGCGTCGCCCTATCATCTACAGTAGTGTCCTGTTGCGTGCATCGTGACGTCGGCAAACTACATTTTCTGTTACAAAACTCATCTTCAGCAGAACAAAATAAGAAACGTCAACGGCTGTTAAACTTTTTCCTATTGACAACAAGGGAATGTTTGCAAGATCCACCCCATCATTTTTCTCCCGCACCTTCGTAGAATTTTCTGGTCACATAAAAACCTTTTCATTGGAACAGGAGCTCTGGGAATACATGAAACGGTTCACAACGCGGCAGTATGAATAGCTTAACAAAGAATCTGTTATGCGAGACGTGGTAGTGAAGAGCGAGTGAAGATTTAGGAACTGCGGAAGCGTAGTACTTGCCGCATCTTTTGGAAAAGGCTCCATCGCCGGCGAGACCGCACTCTTGTCGGTGTTTGCCACATTCTCCCCAATAACAACTCAGTTCCCTACCATTCATATAGTTCGTGCTTTAGTTGCACTTTATTTCATTTGTCCGCTCCTATACCTTTTTTTGAGGAATTTTTATGGCTGCCACGATTTCTTATGTTTTAACTTAGTCCTTAATGATGTTGCACAAATGTTAAATTTTCTGTCTAGGATTTCAGTGTTTCTCGATCCGAGTAAAAGTTACAATCGAGTTCATTCATGATCCTATCGTTTTCTCTTGTTCTTGTCTATGGAAAATCTGCAAGATTTCGAGAAATACTGATCGGCAGCGAATTTCAGCGCCACGTCTGCGTACAGGGCCATCCGTAGTTTCCGATTTTGGCCCCACCCACATTGGAGATCGTGGCATTGCCGCACCCCGACATGCGTTGCCTTCGTGGTGAGTATTTTTCTGATCGAGTACTAGTACAAAAACACTGATTTCTAAAGCCATCCTTTGCATTCAGTACACTATTCATATCATATTGCCGTGATCGAACCATTTTTAATCAAAACCGATTGGTTGAATTGGTCGATTGTGAAACGTTTCCATTTTTATGGGTGAAGTTGTTCAGTAGTCCATGGACATAAAAGTTCTGTTCTCCCTCATATTTTGAAGAAAAGTCATCAGTTCAGCGCATATCAATTTACTTCTCCAATGTGTTATCACCGCGTGTTTTTCCGGAACGGCATTCGCAGTTCCCTTGCGAAACTCCCGGTATTGAGGAGGGCGGATTCAACTGTTTGAAAAATGAACGGAAAGTTTGCAAGTATGGCTGAAGTTTAAATTCCATAACTATACTTTTGTAACTTCTACATGCCACACAATTTTCTGAGTCAGAGCTCGAAATTTTTTCTTCTGAAATCTGAGTAAGGAAAACCTTCAGAGATTGTCTTAGTCCTCCTTTCAAAAAAAGTCTCATTATCGTCATCGAGTTTCACATCTGGTCTCTGATAATCCAGTGAGTAAGGCAAAGACGGAAGTATTCTAACCCTCTCACGAATAGCACGGATGTCGTCAATTTTGCAACGTTCTACTTTCTTTTCGTTGCTACTAACGACAGCGATTTACTCATTAAGTCAAATGAAACTTCTCACACTTCCTGATTGGATTCATTTCGCCGATTCATGAAAATTCATGGAGGTTCTTCACTTCGACACTCATAATGAGCATCACAATGCTCAAAACGGTGGCGAAGCATACGATACATCAAAAGTTCTATTCAAGATTTCATTCCTTCGTCAAACCTCTCCTACTATTAGATTCCTTATTATTCTTGAGGTGATGTGACGATTTCCATTAACTCTGCTACGATTAGGTTAACGTAACATATGAGACCGATGAATGCAATTCGCATCCCTACGTGTACGATGGCGTTCAGACTCAATCGGTGACGTCAGCAAACGTGAAATCTAGTGACGTCAGCGCTTCTTTATAATTCAAAGAACACCCGTGTTTTGCAATGATAATGACTCGATGAATTCTAATGCGTTACAGATTACCAGTGAGCATGTGGGTTGTAGGCCAAGAACTCTTCCAAAATAATCCAGCGAGTTCTTCTAACACTGAATTGAACACATCTGTGTCGTACAAATCTGCATACTCACCAGAACCCAGCAATGCCGCCAATACGGCGCTTCTATAGAGATTCCTTCAGCGAGGTCTCGATATTGAATTGAGACAATTTCGCATTGCAAAAAAACGGAGGAAGACTGTCTGCATTGGAGTCCGTCTTCTCTCTCGCTTATTCCATCTACATTCAAGTTGCATTTCATGTAAGTGGTAGAAACCGCCGTCGTTACAAATGAAAATGCACTTTCGTCCATTAGTGTGACACTAGGCTTTCTGGTTGACTACCTTATTCAAGAAACACTGATTTACTTGAATTAATTAATGTAATTATGAAAGAGAATGAGCCCTGACTTAATTAATGTAATAAGAAAGGAGGTCATTACACAATTATTAGTCCACTTAGGACTTTTTAATAAACTAGTAGAGTAGCAAAGGGTACATGTGACGCAGTAGTTATGGGTATAATAAAAACACGATCGGTCAATCGCTTTATACCCTACTCAGTGTCCTCCATTCCTTCAGGGTGGCAATTTGTCATCATACCTGAGTAGGAAGAAAAGACAGATTTGTTAATCCGGTAGTCCACCACCAGTCAT
The DNA here is from genome assembly GCA_009735665.1 of Angiostrongylus cantonensis. Classification (NCBI taxonomy): domain Eukaryota; kingdom Metazoa; phylum Nematoda; class Chromadorea; order Rhabditida; family Metastrongylidae; genus Angiostrongylus; species Angiostrongylus cantonensis. The sequence goes on along the minus strand of MQTX01000115.1, from coordinate 420,328 downwards.
TACTGTATGGGCCAAATGTGCATTCAGTCATTTATACAAATACACGAATGGAGTCGAATGCATAATGCATTTCTCAGGAATTAATCTATGTCGAGCACTTTGTCCCTTATCCTTTAATAAAGTGAATTTCTTCAGCTGTGTCAATACAGACAGAATAAACACTTCAATACATGTGCGTCCGCTAGCGCTAGTGTTCCGGAAAGTGATTAGGTTTTTACATTCATTTCCCAACAAGCACAACTCCGTTCCTATGCTTGAGCATTCCGAGAGCATATGGTGACTTTAGAATATAAGTCGGAAACTTCTATCCCACGACTGCTGTCATTCTATCCAGAAATTCTAGATGTTGTCCTCTGGCCGATTTTTTAGAACCACTATGGCAACCTTTATATTCTTCTCAAATAGCCTGGTTCTCTAGGTATTCGTACCTTCGTGAGAGATGACGTTAGAGGACCAGAGGTAACGATAATTATTCTTAAAATAAGTAGAACTTTGTGAGTTTAAGGAGGTGGTCTGCTTTATTTAGTTATTGACAACTCTCGAATTGAACTCGTTGAATGCAAAGTAGTACTTGCACAGATTTTTGTTACCAAAAGCAGCGAGTACATTAACACAAAACATTCTTTTTGAAAAAAAAAAGTCGCTCACATATCATCTGCATTTCCCACCATCCAGTTGTTCATCGGGTAAAAAACTCTATTCATACATTCATCACGTTGAAGCTACTAACTGGACTGCGATCGTTCGAGTCATACGAACGGTGATACAAAGTGTAGATGAGGCTCGTTATTTTCGTTATTCTTAGCGAGAAAGCAGCCACGGGTAGTACGCAATGCCCCATTGTCATCTTTCCTTCTAGTTGAGCTTTCGAAAGAAAATGTTCCTATATGAATCATTGGTGATTTTCCGCTCTTCGTAACTCACAATCCCACTTGATCCGATTAATTCTTGCCTAGCACAAGAATATTGGCGATCGACTCGTTTCGACGCGAAGTTTTTGTCTCGCTCGAGAGTACACAAGCACAGGTCATTACAGAAGAGGTGCGGTTATGGCGAACCGCAAACATCGCATGCACTCGGACGACCTAGAACAAATAATTATGTATCGGGCGAAAGAAGTGCATATATGTAGTGTACCACACTCGCCGTTATTGAACGAATAGATTGTCTGCGTGGACAACAATTTAGTCAAAATACTTCGGAAGACAGGGAAATAATAGCAATGTATTTCCTATGCCGATGGCCTTCTAGGATGACGTAATTTCCATTTCTTTTAGTAATGAGCACAACTGAAGACTTTCTCCTAGCGAAGTCTAAAACATCATACATTGACAAAGAAGACGGTCGTGTAGAACACGAGTTTACTTAGCATGAGTTTCTTTGCTCATTCTATTCACGTTGAATGCTGTACGCGTTAGCCTCCGGAAAGAGTAATGGCGCGTTCGTTCCTCACCGCAAACATCTTCGATCCGGAGTTTTGCAAATAGTACTATTGAAGTTAGATTTCGCAACATACCTTGCCATTAAAAAGAGTAAGCAGTAAATAGTAAGTTAAAATTGTGGTTCTATTCTCGATTCAATTCACGTTATTAAACAGAGTATCGGTGAGTGGCAGACCTTTGCAGCTGTTTCCTTTTCTAAGCACATTGCTATCTAGAAGGTCATCTAGGGTGTTTGTTTTCCTAACTGACCCTTAGTTCCCAGGATCGACTTTTTATTAACCTCGGCATTGGATTATGAATTCGTCGTTTTCTCTCTTAGCAATCGCGAGGTTGTTAAACAGCATACGTTTACTTCCATACAATAACACACATACAACACAATCGTAGCTGACGTTTCGGCAGAATCGCCTTCTTCAGGGGTGCTTTTTTCAACTGTCTTCCCCCGAGGAAGAACAACCGCTCAGAGTCGCATATGGCTGACGACCGTTAGTTGTCAGAACAACGTTTTCGTTTTAATATCTATCTGTATTTGAACTTCTCCGTCGTCAGCATATCATTCACTTCATTGGATTCTAATAGAGGCTAAGTATGAGCGATCATTCGAGCATTTGTTATGCCGTGAAGAATGTCGAAGAAAGAGAAGAAGAAGAAGACTAATGCCGATTACACCAGTGTTAACTGGTGATTCAATTTTTTACGTCTATACGAGTATGATCACCGTCGATTTCGTGCGGATGTCAACGAGAGGACATCGTTGCCTCCTCGTTGCTACTAATTGATGTGACCTCACTATTGAAGTCAGCGATGTTGTCAAGGTAAAAACAGCCGAAGTCGGGTTTTTTGGACGCCAGACGTAATGGCAGTTAATGGGAATTGTAAAAAATGTTGTTGCGACATTGAAGAAAATGAACGAGGTCATCTCATTAAGCGCGGCTTCAACGAAAGATACAGCATCGGAAGCATTAGAAACATACAGTTACGGCGACTCATTGTAGTTATTTGTAGAACGCGCTGATTCATAGAAGTTTAGCCGGCATTTATTCATACTACATTTGTGAACTTGAGCTGAACAAGAATAATTCACATCTAGACGAATATTTTACTTCGTTCATCACTAGAACAGAGACTGTTTCTCCTTGAAATATTGCCACGATTTTTATATTAGGGTAGGGAAAGAGATGAATCATACACAAAAGGAAAACTATGATAAAGAACGGTTGAGGCTACGAAAAAGCAATCAGAGGCCAAACGTCGTAACAACAGCATATTGATGTCTCATTTTATTTTATTTCATTCGATTTGATTTGATTTTTGTCTTAATCAAAAATTCTACTGGTTCAGATCGAACTATCATTCGAAATGGAAAATCGGCCGCTTTTATTCAGAATATCTCAAGATTTTCAGTGATCACTCTGTCGCTGGTCGGAGTTACGAGCGCCTACTTTGGTTGGGGTGGTGATACGAAGGACGTTAACATTCCTAATGAACGGTTAGTGACAAGAAGTAGGTTGAAACAACAAGAAATCAAACAGTGTACGAAAATAGAGAAGCTTGATAAAGTTTCTTAAGCTCTCTTCTTTCAATTCTAAGCCATAGCCTGACGAGCCTGGCATCTTGCGGCAGAGCAGATGTGGTGTGCTCAGAGATGCTCTGTTTCTATTTTTATTTAATAATGGTCGTAGAAATTTGTCGTGGTCATACGTGACAGAGGTGCGGACAATGGAATTGTTCTACAGCGATGGACATTTCCAGAGCTTTCGCTTACATCATCGTGAAGTTAAAATCTATCGTTGATGTAATGAAAACATCCACAGTGAAAGAGATGAAAACCCTGCAGTCATCTGCGACTCCAGTGAAGTTTTTGCTTCGCTGTTCATTTACAAATCCTTCAAATTCCTAAATTGTCAATCAAATTTTTGTCGATGTCCAAAGAGCGTCCATAACTTTACTCATCAGTATAATTAAAACATATCTATTCTTGAATAAATAGGAAGCAAGAAGATGGTGGTTTCTCACTGAGACCAATCAAACTAACGCTTCTTCGCTTTTGTGTTAACTAAGGGAAGATTTCAAAAGTGACCCTAACGTACGAAACCGCGGGATCGATTGCAGGCTTGAAATTTAATTTTGCTAGAAGTTTGAACGGGAAACAGAGCATACCTGAGCACACCTCATCTCTTCGCTCACAAATAAGAGGGATTAAAATCCCAATAGCATGCGGTTTTAATGGTCGAATTTCAATGACTCATAGATTATTAAATTACCCTAACCCTGTATAAGCCATGTAATCATTTGCAGCGGAACTGTGATCGGCATAAAATTACTCATGACAAGATATCAGTCCAGAAGATAAAATATTGTAATTTCTCAAAAGAGCTTTGTATTCAAATAGATGGTTGATATAGAAATTGTTAAAGGTGGAAAAAATTTTTTTAGAAATTTTTGAACAAGCTATTGCTCACTTTGTAAAATTTGTGATAAAATAAATAAAAGGACAAAACCCTCGGTGTTGATCTGTCTCTGAGGGATGCGCCACGCATTCGACATCATTAAGGACCGCTGGATGTGACTGAATGCAGATCTGGCCTATACGGTGATTCGCGGTGGCTTAATAATATCTCGAGTCAGTGCTGGTATTTACCCAGACAAGTCTGGTATCAATTTGCCAACCCCGGAGGAATAGAAGACCTGGTGGTGGGTCAGCAGAGCGCCTTCGACCGATACGCTACTCCCATTTGTGATAACAAATCCAATAAGCAAAGCCCACTGCTAGTTAGCAACTCATAGATGGTGGTAACTCCAATACATTGAATCTCGTCATGATCTGTTTAAAACGAGAACATTCGATTCCACGGATTTGTAGCACAAATTTCAACAAATTCAAGCGAGATTTTTTCTGCTCGACTACATTTACACCTAACATATCTAAAAACGCTCGAATGCTAAAAAAAAAAAAACCGGAGTCGTTAAAGGTTAATGTGGATTTAATGCTTCGAGCGAATAGACGAAATTTTACTGAGAGGTTTAAGAATTTGCGGTGATTTCAGGTCAAGATCGCCTTCGCCATCGTCATCAAATTTGGCCTGCTTCTTCTGCTCTCAGCTGCTCTCGGTGACAAAGCATCGAGTCGGCCTAAGTCAGAATCAGCTAAGAGCCGTACTACATGATGAATGTCGAGCGCTACCCGTTATTCTCAAGGTAGTTTGTCAGCACTCTGTCCATTGGAGAATTTGCTTTTGAAAAACCACTAATTTTGCCCTTTGTAGGTACAGCAAAATAATATTTATATTTATGTTTATATTCGGCTTTTTGTTCTATCACAGCAAAATTTCGCTTATCTTATCGCTTCGCCTGTTATTAGGCACTATCGTATCATGTTAGGAGACGTCATGTCATATGGTATCATATGGCTCGGCGTAATGAAGGGGATATGTCTCCAAACTCCTATGTTAATCCTGGGACATTCAAAATTACAAGTATATTAGATCGACATTTGCATGTAAAAGCACAGCCAGGAGTAAGGCTCGGCCTTTGCCGTAGCTATCAGAGAACTGTATTGACATGGTATTGACTATTACTGTGATTCGTAAAGATTGATAACTGCCTATGTTCATGACTTAACAATATCCTAATATACCAAGTAGCCGTTGATAAAGGACCAAAATGAAGTGCTCATGTGAAGAGGAACAGTTAAATCTAGTGTAGCCCATTCCTCACATTTGAGCAGGAGTGTATGTCGTATCTTTCTGTTTCACTTTCTTCTCTTTAAACTTCAAAGAAAAGTTGACACGCCTTCTTTGATAATTTAATTTAGGGACAATGCTTTACTTTTGTTGAAAAATCATTGCCGGAAATCTACTTTTCTCTTAACTACGACTTCTCAACGAAGGACATTTGCGTTCGATTGAACATCTGCGATGAAAACAATCCGTTCGCGGTCAGTTTGATGGCAACCTTTCATACTCATTTTACTATAGTCGTTGTTTTCATTCTGTGTGTCTTCATCTTACATACTGATGACGCCTAGGAATTTGTACAGTCGACCTTTCAAAATTCCGACTGTTCGTCAAATTGTGACTGATAAATGTGTGATATCGTAAAGTTTTCTCTATCTATCCGAGTTACTAAGGGTGCGTGTGGCGCAGTGGTCGGAGGCACCCTGCAACACAGGCGTGGAATCCTTTATCCTTTATCCGAATTGTTTAAAACTTAGCAATTTAAGCGAAGCAATTTAAACGAATAATTTAGCACCAAGTGGTTGATTTATTGCTAAAACTATAATCTTTCCACTTACTACGGTTTAATAAAAATGATCGATTTTCCATTGTTCGTGAACAGTCCACTGATTAACTTTGAAATTCACCACTGCATTGATTTCAGGCCGCCGTCCCTCCAACGGAAGAATTTCCATCAGCGATGTCGAAAAGTGCGAGCACTTTTGAAGATGAAAAAGGCCTAGAACCCACTACTAGTCGTGCAAACTATCCTAGTAGAGCAAGGCAAGATCGGTTAGGAGCGCAAAGGATTCCGGACGAATCAGACAGAAATGTACTTGTATTCTTATCTGATACCTGGCATCTGACTTAGTTGCTCGCTTGCAGTTTTTCCTTATTATAAAAATTAGGCTTAATAGTTCACATTGGGAAACATTATGGCTAAGGAGAAAAGATTCACAAAGCTGAAAGAGAAGTACAGCAGTACTATGAATGAAATCTTATACTTCGAACTATACTTCAATGGGGCGCATAGCACAGTGGCAGGGATGTTCATCACGAGTGTGGTTCCAATTCGATTTCGCTCCGACTCAACCAAGTCTCTCATCCCTCTGCGTTCGCGAAATTGGTACCGGACTTTTCTGGGAAAATAATCATTCTCTGCAATCCAATTGGGGGTGCTCCAGCCCTCCTATATTAGGACTCGAGGAAGAATTGTTTGACCAGCATTCTACAACATTCAAGATGAAATAAAAATCACCAAGCAGTAACCGAGGCCACACGTAAAGTTGCTAGATCTTTGTGGGCAGTGGATGCTAGGAAGCGAACTAGATGTGAGAAGTGCTGGGATCCGCACGGTGGACGTGAAGATGGGTCAAATAAAGTAAAATAAAAATACTTAGCTTCATGCCTTATACTACCTGTTTAAGAAATTGTCCTGGTGACAATACTGTTTGGTTTTTTTTTTCGTATTCTCCCAAATTTCTGTGGTTATTTCGTTCCAGGAAGAGAAACGAATCACGTGTGCTTTCTGTGAACGAATGCTGGAAAACGCCAAGAACTACGCGGTAACGGCAAAGGTTATTTATCGTTAGAACGGACGGAAAATGAGTCCTACGAGTAACCAGTTTTCAGTTCATATACGAGACGAGTTTCAGAAAACGTTTTCTAGGCGGATATACACTCATTTGCAAATACAGCATGTTCAAAGCTACCGAACGGCTTGTCACAACAGAACTGCTATGGTATGGCTGACAAGAAGATCGCCGAGCTCGCAAAATTCGTCGATCAGCAAGTCATCGAAGCGTTATGGTGTGCTGAACTCAATCAGTGCTAGACGAGCCAAAACGAACTAGCACCGAATTTAGCCAGTAGGACACCATGAAGCAAATTCGTGGTTCATGCCACTCTGGCACATGTCATCATCATGAATCAATCGTTCTCGTGAAACACATAGGTTATGAGATTTTTCACTAGCAAGAACTGTGCCCTCATAGGGTTTAGTTTCGTTTATGGATGTCCAGAAAACTTAACTGTCCCTAATGGAACCTGATGAGGATTGCATTTAGCTAAGTTTATCCCTTAAATCTCTATTAGATTCATCTCCCCGATATATCTGTTTGCCGTTTTCTCTTTTCTTTGGTATTCGCCATAGAAAACGCACCCAATCTAATATTTCGTTCCAGGAAGAGAAACGAATCACGTGTGCTTTCTGTGAACGAATGCTGGAAAACGCCAAGAACTACGCGGTAACGGCAAAGGTTATTTATCGTTAGAACGGACGGAAAATGAGTCCTACGAGTAACCAGTTTTCAGTTCATATACGAGACGAGTTTCAGAAAACGTTTTCTAGGCGGATATACACTCATTTGCAAATACAGCATGTTCAAAGCTACCGAACGGCTTGTCACAACAGAACTGCTATGGTATGGCTGACAAGAAGATCGCCGAGCTCGCAAAATTCGTCGATCAGCAAGTCATCGAAGCGTTATGGTGTGCTGAACTCAATCAGTGCTAGACGAGCCAAAACGAACTAGCACCGAATTTAGCCAGTAGGACACCATGAAGCAAATTCGTGGTTCATGCCACTCTGGCACATGTCATCATCATGAATCAATCGTTCTCGTGAAACACATAGGTTATGAGATTTTTCACTAGCAAGAACTGTGCCCTCATAGGGTTTAGTTTCGTTTATGGATGTCCAGAAAACTTAACTGTCCCTAATGGAACCTGATGAGGATTGCATTTAGCTAAGTTTATCCCTTAAATCTCTATTAGATTCATCTCCCCGATACATCTGTTTTCCGTTTTCTCTTTTCTTTTGTATTCGCCATAAAAAACGCACCCAGTCTACAAGAATTTGCTTCTAATGATTTTCAATTCACTACTTTTATGGGTACATTAGGGTTCTAGTATTTTGGACGTAGCCTGCAACATTAAAAATTCACTCAGCAAAGAATCTAGGAGGGAAATTTTCATCAAAACACATTCGAAGTCTCTGTTGTGCTTCTCATGACCACGTAGCTCTTAAGTTTCTTAATGCAGCTCAGATAAGAGATAACGTTTATGCATTGTAAAATCCTTAGGTAAGTAAATAAAATCCATGGAGGGAATACAGTTTTATAAACAAGTAAGAGATTCTGAAGAGGTTATCTATCTATTTATTTATTTATTTATCCATCTCATTATTTCTTGTAAGCTTAGTAGCAAAAAGTAGGTCGTAAGACTCCCATCGTCGAACAATGCTCATTGACCACGCATTTTCCACCCATTAGAGCACATGGATTCAGTTCTGACGTTCGAGCGTAATGAATTGAAACGAAATCATCAACGAACTGACCTCGTAGCTCGCTAAGAAACTGACATGTAGTGATTAGATCCCTCTCACTGGATTCATTTAAAGTAAAATTTACCAGTTTAATATTCCTGAATAGAATGGATCCAAACTATGGAGTACTTCAAACGGGTCGTTAGTACTTCTTTCTTCTGGCAACTGAATAATTTCAATGGACTGTGCATTTACAGCCACCCCTTTATCCGGATGTGGTCTATTAGTAAAAATGTGCGCCACATTTGAAACGTCACTTCTACAGGTTCTTCTTTAACGTACAAAAATCAAAGAACCGCCTAGCTTGGTGTCCCATTGCTGCATCGGCACCAGATTCAAAATAACATCATAGTCCGATCTGTATCTTTCCTTGTCTTTCATCGACTTCAATCGAATCGCTTTTTCTTCTTGTTGTGGGCGCACTTCTGGCGTCCTATCACCTCCTTTGATACAAGCAATGTTAATTGTAAACTCTGTTTTATAGTGCAATATTCCCGTGCGTACATTTTAGCACATGAATTGTAACACAATAACAATGGCTCATCAATGTTTGATTTCACTGCTAATAAATTTCCTCGATTTTCACTCAGCTTTACCTCAGCAGAAAACACAGTTAACGCCACATACTATTGAGTTTTATGAGGTGATTAAGGACCCAGTAATAAAGAATTACATATTTTATTGTATTTGTACGCTTGCAGGAGGTCGTTGTTGTAAAAGTCTGCTTGTTGCGGTTATTATTTCGGCGCCCTTTCCCTTTTTGCGAGCCATAGTGATTCGAATCAGTTATCTATAGCGATGTTTTTTTTTTTTGAGATGTAAGCCTTCGTAGTACCATCGAGTCCATCTAGTGAAGTGGAACAGTGCATGAATGAAGTAGCGTCACTCGGCACTACTAGTTGCATAGGATGGCTCATGATAGATTGTTCATCGACAATAATTTGCACTTCTCTAAAAATGGCACCTCTAAAAAAGGTGATGGCTTCGAAACGTTAGCCACATCATACATTTTTCGTAAAAAAAAAAAAACTCGTCCGTGCTCATGAATACAACAAAATATTGACTTTTCATGTCGGGGTTAAATGAAAGCCGGTTTTAATAAATCGTTACGATATAGCGACAATGATGCTGAGATATTTGCAAAACTTTGGACAGCAGGTGTCTGCGGCGGAGAACGAACGAGCTATTATCTTTTCCGGGGCTAACGGGTTCACCATCACACCATGCCGGTCCTTCGTTTCTCCTGTCTCTCAGCTAGTTCTATCCATCGGCGCCATCAGCAATAACCCGTCAACGGGATTGATCTGGGATGCCCAAATCGGCAACGAACCTCAGTTAAGCTGAGGCTGTAGTCGGAATCACAATATTAACTTTTTATTTACTGCCTATTATAATTTTTCATGGCAGGTTATTACCGGAAAGGGTAATAGCGCGTTCATTTCCCACCGCAGACACATTCGGTCCGGAGTTTTGCAAATATCTCAGCATCATTGTGGTTGTTTCACACGTAACACACTACCATGAAAAATTACAATAGGCAATAAATAAGAAGTTAGCAGTTACGATATAGTTTTTTCAGTTCAAAAAAATTGTAAAAGTCTCTGTCATTCCTTTACCAAAAGGATGGTGGTGCTAGGTGAAATTCTCTAGATTGGACGTAGCCTGCAACATTAAAAATTCACTCAGCAAAGAATCTAGGAGGGAAATTTTCATCAAAACACATTCGAAGTCTCTGTTGTGCTTCTCATGACCACGTAGCTCTTAAGTTTCTTAATGCAGCTCAGATAAGAGATAACGTTTATGCATTGTAAAATCCTTAGGTAAGTAAATAAAATCCATGGAGGGAATACAATTTTATAAACAAGTAAGAGATTCTGAAGAGGTTATCTACTTATTTATTTATTTATTTATCCATCTCATTATTTCTTGTAAGCTTAGTAGCAAAAAGTAGGTCGTAAGACTCCCATCGTCGAACAATGCTCATTGACCACGCATTTTCCACCCATTAGAGCACATGGATTCAGTTCTGACGTTCGAGCGTAATGAATTGAAACGAAATCATCAACGAACTGACCTCGTAGCTCGCTAAGAAACTGACATGTAGTGATTAGATCCCTCTCACTGGATTCATTTAAAGTAAAATTTACCAGTTTAATATTCCTGAATAGAATGGATCCAAACTATGGAGTACTTCAAACGGGTCGTTAGTACTTCTTTCTTCTGGCAACTGAATAATTTCAATGGACTGTGCATTTACAGCCACCCCTTTATCCGGATGTGGTCTATTAGTAAAAATGTGCGCCACATTTGAAACGTCACTTCTACAGGTTCTTCTTTAACGTACAAAAATCAAAGAACCGCCTAGCTTGGTGTCCCATTGCTGCATCGGCACCAGATTCAAAATAACATCATAGTCCGATCTGTATCTTTCCTTGTCTTTCATCGACTTCAATCGAATCGCTTTTTCTTCTTGTTGTGGGCGCACTTCTGGCGTCCTATCACCTCCTTTGATACAAGCAATGTTAATTGTAAACTCTGTTTTATAGTGCAATATTCCCGTGCGTACATTTTAGCACATGAATTGTAACACAATAACAATGGCTCATCAATGTTTGATTTCACTGCTAATAAATTTCCTCGATTTTCACTCAGCTTTACCTCAGCAGAAAACACAGTTAACGCCACATACTATTGAGTTTTATGAGGTGATTAAGGACCCAGTAATAAAGAATTACATATTTTATTGTATTTGTACGCTTGCAGGAGGTCGTTGTTGTAAAAGTCTGCTTGTTGCGGTTATTATTTCGGCGCCCTTTCCCTTTTTGCGAGCCATAGTGATTCGAATCAGTTATCTATAGCGATGTTTTTTTTTTTTGAGATGTAAGCCTTCGTAGTACCATCGAGTCCATCTAGTGAAGTGGAACAGTGCATGAATGAAGTAGCGTCACTCGGCACTACTAGTTGCATAGGATGGCTCATGATAGATTGTTCATCGACAATAATTTGCACTTCTCTAAAAATGGCACCTCTAAAAAAGGTGATGGCTTCGAAACGTTAGCCACATCATACATTTTTCGTAAAAAAAAAAAAACTCGTCCGTGCTCATGAATACAACAAAATATTGACTTTTCATGTCGGGGTTAAATGAAAGCCGGTTTTAATAAATCGTTACGATATAGCGACAATGATGCTGAGATATTTGCAAAACTTTGGACAGCAGGTGTCTGCGGCGGAGAACGAACGAGCTATTATCTTTTCCGGGGCTAACGGGTTCACCATCACACCATGCCGGTCCTTCGTTTCTCCTGTCTCTCAGCTAGTTCTATCCATCGGCGCCATCAGCAATAACCCGTCAACGGGATTGATCTGGGATGCCCAAATCGGCAACGAACCTCAGTTAAGCTGAGGCTGTAGTCGGAATCACAATATTAACTTTTTATTTACTGCCTATTATAATTTTTCATGGCAGGTTATTACCGGAAAGGGTAATAGCGCATTCATTTCCCACCGCAGACACATTCCGTCCGGAGTTTTGCAAATATCTCAGCATCACTGTGGTTGTTTCACACGTAACACACTACCATGAAAAATTACAATAGGCAATAAATAAGAAGTTAGCAGTTACGATATAGTTTTTTCAGTTCAAAAAAATTGTAAAAGTCTCTGTCATTCCTTTACCAAAAGGATGGTGGTGCTAGGTGAAATTCTCTAGATAGTGAAGCACTTCCTTCATAAATACTGAGCGAACCTACTGTTCTGCCTTATCTTTCTGGACTGCGTCACCTGTACCACCTGTATTCCCGTTGATCGTCGCGTAATATTTTTCTTACGATTCTGTAATGTTACTTGATGCGAATACTGTTCTCGGTGAAATCTTCTGTGTATTCAGAAAGTATTGAGAAAGAAGCAATTGGTGCATTACTGATAATCTGGCTTGCCAACTTAGTGCGCACTCTCTTGGTGTTGAAAAGCTGTTCTATGAACGGTGTCAGTTCAACCACTGCTTCAACGTTTTGTGTACAACAATGAGGACGCTAAGAGATCATAGTATATTGCCCACTGCTAAGTGGTGTTACTACCATGGCTAAAATCTTGCTCGATTCCATCGTTGAGCCTTTCGAGTTCTGTGGGTTTCGGACGAAGAAGCGATACTGTGGCGTAATATTCGAAGTCTTCAGTGAAAACCGGGTTCGGTGGAACGTATACTCCCAACGGCTATGGAGTGACTTCTCGTGAATATTTTTCTTGATATCCAACTAATCATCACCATCACAAGCTAAGGCATAATATTCTAGAGACGATGTGGTCAATATAAGAAAGATGGTGTTCCTGCCTACTGTAGACCTTCACTTCCATAATAACTCATTCCATTTCTTGCACAAAATTTTTGACAGTGACTGTTTTGGAGAGATGTTGTCGCCTTGTTGAGGGCACTTTCATTACGTCAACGATTATGTCGTTGTAGAATGCTGGAACCTAAGTTGTTATAGAATTCATGAAAGATCTATGCTTATTGAGGGTAGCGATAAATACGAAGAGGGCTGTCAAGCTCAATCGTGAGAGCTGAACGTGCTCAAGCTAACTTTTGGTGTTTTTCGAAAGCAGAGGCAAAATTTATTCCTTGGAGACTACTCTAAGCCATCTTGCATATGATCCTAGTTACTTCGTTGCATGCTCTTGACCGAATTGCATTTATGAATACGTACGTGTACATATGGAAGCGTGTGTCAACAACTTAGGTACATGGATGGCCAGTCTTCATCAGTTGCACGGGCCCCAGCATAATCTCTATTTTCTGGAGACTTGCTGGTTTAGTCACTATGGTTCCCTGGAGTCCGAAGAACAGCGTGGCCAAAAGTCTGCCCCAGGTCGCCACCACCGCAGGCATTCGGCGCCCTTGTGGATCAGAGGGAGATTTGCCAACATGCGATTTACTTAGTACCAGGACGGTGGTGGAGCCTGGGATTCTCAATAAGACACACAAAATCAACAACTCCATTACCTTGATCCAACCTCGTTCCAGGACAATACAAGGTCGCTTTTGCTCGACAATTCAAACTGTTGAGGAGCATTCAGTGGGTATAACTTTGGTCCTCTTCGAAATAACTTTACTCCACTGGGGATGCGGATCCACATCGGTTTCCTCCCACCAAACTGCTCCAATTCCACCATCGTGTTGTTCTCCGTGTTCGTTGGACCCTTAAGATAAAGGTACGAGGTCGTGTTGTAATCAGAGAAACATCCAATTCGATTTGTTCACCTTCTCATCATGGGCTCTTCACAAAGTGGGTTTTTGTCGTCTTTATGTGCAGTTTAATTTTTTCCCCCACTTCACTGTTCATTGATCATCGTCCCTGGTTCACCGATGCTCCTCGAGAAGACGAAAATGTCATCCGCAAATGAATATTTGGTCCGAATTTTCCGCTAGTACATGCCCGATTATCGCCTGAATTCATATACAATGCTGTGCGGCAGTAAACACCTTTGGCGATATTGTGCTGCCTTGTCAAACCCCTTTTCCTATGGATTGCTGATGGGTCGATGAAAGAGCTGTATAATTGTGCCGTAGTTCCTATAACGGTGAGGTATTGTTCGTATATAGGAGGAATGCACTCAATGGTTGACGAGCTCTCATAGGGTTGCAGTCGTTTCGATTCTTTCAAGCGCATTCATAGACTATAAAGGTTAACGGAAGGGGCCGGTGGTACTCCGGACAGAGTTCTATGAGACGTAAAACGGTTTGGATGTGGTCTATACACCAGAATCCTCGCTGGGATCCTGCTCGCTGAACTTGTTCCCAAAGTCTCGAATATGCGCAAAAGGATAATTCTAGTGAACAAGTTGCAAAATACATTCAACTAGCATATTAGCAAGTAGTTACGAAAATCCCTTCAGACACGCTTCTTGGGTAGGATGGCCGTGCGCGAAGTCCTCCACTGATCTTGGATTTACTCTTTCTGGAGGTAAGATGTCAACTGGGTTGGCAAAAGTAAATGTAATTTGTGGCCACAAGCTTTAAAGAAATCAACGCTGATATTATCTGGGCCTCAAGCTGCTGCTTTCTTCATGATTCCTACCGTAACTCCAATATCTGACACGGCAGAATCCTGGGCAGCTTCTCACCAACGAGGAGTTTGGGGTCTAAACGGGCTCCGTTTGCTATTCTACAGCGGGATGAGCGATAATTGCACCCTCATTCATCTGGGCGGATAGCGGAATATTATAGTAACGAAGGTCACGACGGCACTTTTTCCGACTGAATTGTTTTTGAAATGCTTTGCAACCCTTTCTGCCCTTACCGATGTAAATCCTCCTGCAGAGAACTTCTACATCTGACATTTGCTATCAGTCGTGCTAGCCGTACTACAGTATGATCAAGCTTCAGTGTCCTACTGTTTTCGACCAACTCCCTAGTGGCAATGTGAAGATGTGGTGTAGACTTCACGCTTGAGAAACGAAGCCGAATATGCCACAAGTTTTAAGCATTTGGATAAGCACTATGTAGTTCTCGGTCGGGTTTTTATTTATCTGCAGCCAAATGAGAAGAGAGGATTTTGAGAATATCCTAGTCATACACGACTTCTTGGACAATAACAATTCCCTTCCAGCTTATGGCTGAATCGAACCTTCGAAATGAGAACGCGATGATCAGATCCTGTACAGAATCTAGTTATCACTAAAGTGTCGAAAAGGCACCATTTTCTGCTTGTGAGAATATGGTCGAGTTGCCAATGAGTCGTGTTCTTAGGAGAATGTCCATTTTCCTTTCATTCTTCTCGAAAAATGAATTCTCATGGAACGGACGTGTTGCGGACCGGAGTCCTATAAAATGGTTCCCACACTCATTTCGTTCTGCCCCTCTGAATTTCTCTATCTTCCATTCATTTTTGTTGGTCATCCCTAATCTGGTATTAAGTCTCCAAAAACGAATTTGTAGAAGGACTTCTTGTTTCGTATTATTTCCTTCATATGGTTGTCGAACGCTTCCAGTCCGTTCTCATCAGATGTACAAGTTGGTAAGTAGCAGTTGGTGGTACAAAATTGCTTTTCACACTAAAGTTAGAGATGAGGAATGGCTAAGCGTGGTGCTAGGAATTCGCATGAGGTGAATAGATGAGAAGTCGATGGATGTACTACAAAGCCAAGGCCTCCGTCATTTCGTAACAGAAATTCCCCTCCACGAATGAAAAGGGTTCCGTCCTCTAATTGGCATATGTCAGCCTTTCTGCTTCTCATCTATTGTAAAACAATGACATGAAATTTGATGCGACCAGCGGCCTCAAAAATAGCGTAAACTTCGGAGTCCGAATAGACCGCTCTGGTGCTATAGAAGCAGGACAAGAAGCAGCCCCCATGGCCAGGACAAGAAGCAACCTCCATAGCCTCTCGCAGGCGTGCTGGCTTTGTCTGTTTCCCATGACGTCCTGTGTTACCCGATATTTGATCAGCTCTCACCGATGTATCACCTCCCGACGTCGTAAACAGAAGTACGTGGCAATGGGAGTCAAGCGTTTCTGGCATAGCCGCTATGGTTACCTGGAGTTCCGAGGTCAGTTTAGTTGCCAAAATGCGACTACTTTGATACCAAGACGGTGGTTATTCTTGGTATTGGGTTATTCCTAGATATGCTTCCGTATTGAAACGTCAGACTCAGCATGGGAGACCTTGTCAAAGGATGAACCCCGCTGTAGGTCGCAGTTCGACACATAGGTACACCCACTAACCACTGAGAGGCAATAGACCCTTAGGCAATAGGAATAGGAGAGATTTATTGCATAATATTCTGAAGTTTCGCTAGGAGCGGAGAACATTCTTTTAGTAAAATAGTGGTTTATGATAACATGACAATTTTCATCGTGGTAGAAAAGAAAACAGCGTAGAAAGCTAGTTGATAGACAGGCGAAACGAAGGACCCGCATGGTGTGGTGATGAACGCGTTAGCCTCCGGAAAGGGCGCTAGTGCATTCGTTCTCCAGCGCAGACACCTGCAGTGGTTTATGATAACATGACAATTTTCATCGTGGTAGAAAAGAAAACAGCGTAGAAAGCTAGTTGATAGACAGGCGAAACAAAGGACCCGCATGGTGGTGATGAACGCGTTAGCCTCCGGAAAGGGTGCTAGTGCATTCGTTCTCCAGCGCAGACACCTGCGGTCCGAAGTTTTGCAGATTCCTCGGCATCATTATAGAAACGATAGCTTTCATTCCACTCGAAGTAATTAAGTGTTTGGAATCTGGTTACGTTGTAAATTTGTGAGTTATGAATCTGCTTCGCCTACGGGGCTTCGTTATTGACTGTAGGTGGATGCACACACAAGCTAGAGCGTACTTCAATAAGTCGTGTCATCAAATTTGAAACAAATGAACTATCAGGAAGCTACCGTGGGATATGAAAGTATCAACCTCGAATAAAGCAAGTAAGGAAAGCACCGCTCCTACAGACTTTTGTAATGCTTTTGTGATGATTCAATACAGATGATGCCCAACAACATAAAGCCAAAATAGGAAGCCAGATTGGGCAGGAAGAGGTTGGATCCACTTGATTAGGTATCTAAGCAAGAACTCTGTGAACTCTAATACATCGCGGCGCGAGACTCTGCTCACGGTCCTTTCTTAACAGTTGGAAGTTTTTTTTTCAAATTTCATGAAATTTTCGGTTCCTCCTAATATGCCATTGATCCCTTGCTTCAGACACTTTCTTTTGTCACCAGTATACAAGTCTAGTAGATCTCCTAACGATTTCCTTACCTATGTTTTTTGTGCTAGTTTTAGATTTGCATATTTCGACATGTTCCCTTATTGCTTTAACCAATGTAAACAGAACTAAATGTTCTTCAAAATTATAAATATAGATAGCATACGAACTATTAACCAAAATTAATAGTGACATGGAAGATATGATGCCAATGACTTCAATGATAGACATGAAGTGCATAAAACCGCTTAATGACGATGACCAATTACGAGCACAGACAAAAGCAATGATAAGCATCGTTAGACAATCATGGATATATGAACATGATAAGACTATGAAGTGTGCTTTTTGTTATGTGGACAGCAACCACATAGGTGGAGCAGATAACAAGAAACCTACAAAAGCTGAACTTTTTCAAAAAAAAAAAACTGTGGATTGTATTTCAAACCGATTTTCCTTTAACCTCGGCATTATTAATCAATATGTATTCTTTCTTTCGTAATTACACGATGCTGATAAGCATGATGAGCGAGAAGAAATTTCTTAAAATACACTTCGAATTATGAAAAATCACAGTGGAGTAAACATACTGTATTATTAATAAAACCTGTGGAAAACAGCCTCCGCGAAACCACTCGTTAACCATTGTTGGTATAAAAAATTATTTCAGGTATTTGACCATCCTCAACGCTTGTTCCATTATTATTGCCAGCCGCGTAGGTGAACTGAAATGTGACTACACCACCGGTAGCTGATTGGTGTACAATACGTCGCAGTCCTTTTGTACCATAGTGAGAGTCCACACCCTGTAAATAAGACCAATGATGGCCTTTCATTTAACTAAGTATATGTATGTGTGGAGGTACTCTTACATACCACAATGCTAGTTCAACAAATGGCGAGTTCCACAACGGCGAACATTCCGTCTACTACAAAACAAGGGGGTGTATGGCGCAGTGGCCGGGGGCGCCCTGTACACATGGGACATCCCCCCACCACAAACTCACCAAGTCTTCCATTTCCGGGATCGAAAAAGCGGTAGCAGAGTTGTCTGCGAGGATAGCAGCACTGCGTCGATACATCGGTAGGCGATCACGAGTTATTGTAAAGGCCAGATATTCGTTCAGTCACCTCCAAACGATGCTTAATGAAGTGGAATGCGTGGCACATCCCCGAGGGATTGGACCACAATAGCAGCTTTATCCATTACCCTCTTACTAAGCAATTATACTACATATTTTTAAGCGAAGACTAAAAGCTATTTTGCATGATACCCCAAGAAGCAAATGAATTCAAGGAATTGGTTCCCTGTCTGTTCCGTCTTGAATTGGTTTGCATTCCGCCTCCATGTCACATACTCATCTATTGTGGCTATACGTACAAATGTATGTTGATTGTATTCTGCACGTCGACGAGTCCAAAAGTATGCAATCAAATGACAATGATCACACAAAAATGGTTCAGAGCGTTGTCCAAGAAACAAACTCCAATTCTATTGAAAAGGGCACCAAATTAACCACAGTACATTAACCTCCATGGTAGTGGCTTGGTAACCCACCTTCGAGTATTTCCCATCATCTCAGAACACAGAAATCCCTTATGGACTGTATAACAACTTCACAATCAGAAATAAAGCATTCTATAACGAAAGGGAAGGTTTGCAATAGGAAAATCGCCAAAACAGCTACTCTTTGGTACAGCATGCAAAATCTGGATTGAGAAAATCGATAAAAGCCAGTTAGTTAACCAGGCAGAACGAATGCTGATCGACTTTCGTTAGCGTTTCTGGGAAAAATCGCCTTCGGTTGGAAATTAGTAAACGTATGTTCACGAGAAATCGCTGTTTCTGATACTCCGTCGAAGTTCAATAGATAACTCATCCCTGGATGTTCCACTTGTAGGTACCTTGATTTCAAAATAGAAACGTTGAATGGGATGAGAAGAAGGACCTCATTTCTCTGACTATTAAATAAATCTTTTCTCATGACAGAATGACATTGCCGTTCTTTCAAAGAAAGAATTCGAATGAACGGCTGATTTGGGCACCCGCCAAAATTTGCTCAGCCACATCTAGGAATGCTTCCCAATAACTGGAATAATAAAATGTAAGTGAAGGTTGAAGACTACCAGCTAAACTGCCATTGCTTTAGGGATGAGGTATTTCCAAGCATTGGTAAGAGAGGATGGAAAGAAGCCTAGTTCTGCAGTGCTTGTGGAAATAGTGGCTCTCCGTTGACACTAAAGAAACGGTTTTCATAAGGAACGATTTGGTATTCAATATATCAATTCTTCTCTGCAGAATAAATGTTCCTGGGTACCCCATATGCGCATCCAGGTAAGGAAGTATGTGTTTTTGAACAATTTAGCTCTATGAATAAACCAGAGAAAACGAACGGCATGGGGAGTTGATAATATGACCAACGATATAACAAGGAGGATAAAGAGCAACCCGCCCCATACCTATCTTTTCGGGACTAGGATTATTCTTGCCTTAATGCACTCTTGGTGGAACTGGAAGCTACCTAGGCATGGTGAAAGATCACACATAAAATTTACAGAATGCGCTATTGACACTGCGACACTAGAAACATTCCGTGTCAAGTAAGTGAGAGGAATCCCAAGCTTAAATGTACCATGTAAAAAGTAAAAAAGTTAATCTTCTCCGTTTTAATAGAAATAATACCTTCAAACAGGCACTTGCTATGTAGGTGACACCGGGAGTAATCTCCACAGGCTCACGAAAAGAAACGCGACATGTTGATGAAGAACCATCGCAAATGAATGACGTATCGTTTTGCGCCAAGACTTTTCCTGTACCGCAATGGATTACCTAAAAATTCGGTTTATGCGGGAGTCGTACATCATATTAAGGATCAAATACCTGTATTATGCACTGGTATTCATGAGAACCATGAATAGCACCATACAGTCCGAATCCAACAACGTAGATTTTTCGATCAACAGTGAATCTAAAGACTACTCACTTATAATACAGAAAGCAAATGGAATCTCATTTTCAATAGTACTTACTTTATTCTGTCTGGAGTTCCGCTGTAGCCCCACCGACCTTCTATTCGCTGAAATCGGCTGACCACCAATTCTTTTCCAGCTACTGAGCAACGTGGACTAAAAACAACACTTAGCAGTGAAGAAAACGAGAAAGTGTTGAGTGCCACTACACTTTTCTTTCGAAATTCAACCAATAAAGCTCAGATATTTTCTATGGCATCACCATCACTTATTTTAAAAGAATACATTACTCTACCACTTTTTGCGTCTTAGCAGTGAAGAAAACGAGAAAGTGTTGAGTGCCACTACACTTTTCTTTCGAAATTCAACCAATAAAGCTCAGATATTTTCTATGGCATCACCATCACTTATTTTAAAAGAATACATTACCACTTTTTGCGCAGTGGTTGCCAAAGTGTCTAGAACAGGCTACAATATCGTCTCGATGAGATCGCTTAAATTATGCTGCGAGTGGTTCCTAAATGAGTTTCATAACCTACATTCTTGCTGCCTTCAGTAACAGTGGTTACCTTCATGTGGACCTTTTAACTGCTGGTTATGTTGACCTAGAGAACATGCATCGATGCAAAATGGCCCACCGCGAACAAATCAATAACATTTTGCAGTCCTTTGTCACCGATATGTAGCTATGTGGTCACAATATTTACGAAATCGGCTGACCACCAATTCTTTTCCAGCTACTGAGCAACGTGGACTAAAAACAACACTTAGCAGTGAAGAAAACGAGAAAGTGTTGAGTGCCACTACACTTTTCTTTCGAAATTCAACCAATAAAGCTCAGATATTTTCTATGGCATCACCATCACTTATTTTAAAAGAATACATTACCACTTTTTGCGCAGTGGTTGCCAAAGTGTCTAGAACAGGCTACAATATCGTCTCGATGAGATCGCTTAAATTATGCTGCGAGTGGTTCCTAAATGAGTTTCATAACCTACATTCTTGCTGCCTTCAGTAACAGTGGTTACCTTCATGTGGACCTTTTAACTGCTGGTTATGTTGACCTAGAGAACATGCATCGATGCAAAATGGCCCACCGCGAACAAATCAACATTTTGCAGTCCCTTGTCACCGATATGTAGCTATGTGGTCACAATATTTATTCATTTTTTATTAAAGGATAAAGCCTTCGGCGTTGATCAATCCCTGACAGATGCGCCGTGCATTCGACTTCATTAAGCATCGTTTGGAGGCGATTGAATGCATATTTGGCTTTTACAATGACTCGTAGTGGCCTACCGATGTATAGAGCCAGTGCTGCTATCTTTGCAAACAAATCTGGTACAAATTTGGCGAACCCGGAGAGATGGCAAGCTTCGTGAGTCACGGGGGGCGGGGAATTGATTCCATATATGTTGAAGGGCGCTTCCCGAGCGCTGCACCACACGTGCCCACTATCACTTTTTACACAGATCTAATTACGCAAGTTGTATGTCACGTTGTAGAGCCATTCAGAGAGTGAAGAGCATACAGACTGCCTTCGATCAATTCTACTCAGCAGCGTAGCAATTCGTAAACAGTGGGCAAGGTCAGAGACATATGCAACGTTCATACGAAACTGAGGCTCATCTAATAAAAGAACTCACTTGTCATTGAATCCGATCGACGGCTTTGGATTAACAGTGAAGTAAAGGAACAGGTTAACCACCTCTCGATCAGTTAGCAAGCCAGACTGAGCTAGAAAATCGAAAAAACAGAAATATTTGATCTAAAAGCAAGCGATAATGAAGTGCTGTTGTACACAGCCATACTTTACTAGTTTCTACGTTTTATGCAGCCACACCATTTTTATTAACGGCGCATCTTGTAGCATTAAAATCCCTTGCGCATACTCCGAGAATTGTTTGGTCTCCAAACACATACCAATCAACTATTTCCTTCTCAGTACGAGTCAGGCACTTTTTAACATCAAAAAATATTGCATGGATCCCAGCGCTTGTATTCGATTCTCTCCTTACTTTAAATCTCCACGAAGGTATTTGGATTTTCAGGGGGTTCGGTTGCTGGTTGAGTCCTTCAGCCTTCTTTATGAATCTCGCTGAATGGTAATCAAGTAGATTGTTCCTGAAGTCCTGAAATAGTCATTCAAGGGCGTTTCCAGCAGAAAGCGTAATGAATAAGGCTTAAAAAGATTCCCCTAACCCCAGAGATGGCAGGAATGATTGATACAAGGTGAAACCACAACCTTGCGCTTATTGAAGAACAGCGTCCACCACTTCTACTTAACTACTCGTGCCAATGTAATTCAAGTATTTAAATATTAAGACTATTAAGACAATAGTTAATAGTGTCTTGTTCATCGATTGTTGACAGTAAGATATGTGGCGGGATTGCAATGAGACGAATCAGTATGGATTCAACTCTTCATCCAACAGTCTAGATTATTATTTTTGGTCTTATTTAGATTTAATATCATAACCCTCACCAGCTGACTGCGCAAACTCTTCTACTGTCATCAAAGGAAAACGAATAAGCTGCACAGCATGACCAAGAACAGCACGTCGATTCTCAGTCGTTGCCTCCAAACCACGTCGTGAGCACTCCTCAGTCGACCAACGTACCACTGCCTTTAGTAAATCAAACTATTACAGAGAAGAAATGGGAAACGTCCCAATCTAAAAAAAAAAAATTGAAATACTTGGAACAGCTGGGCCTCTCTTATTCGAAGCGTATCTCTAGCAAGAACAGTACATAACGTGTCCAGATCGATGTCAGTAAACCCTAGAATTACGAAAAGTCGTGCTTTCAGTGAAAATGATAATGGAGATCAATATCAACGTGTCCGTAAACACAGATTCTGGATAGTGAGCACTTGTCATTGCAGCGAGCCAATCTATGTAATAAAGCTCTAAAGCATAAAATACAACGGAGTATTGATCTTCACGTAAAACACAGGCTTTAAAAAAGAACATAGAAAAGTAATGATAGTCACTCTCAATGGCTGCGAAACTGTAGCTCGGGATAGGTCTAGAGGAAATCAGAGGCCCCAACGATAACTCTAGCAGCAGTAAGGTCCTGTTTATCCTACCCTTTATTTCAAATGAAGTAAGTGCAGCTATAAAACGCTGTTTAAGAAGGGTCGGTCTTGAAAATTCGGTAATGATAACTGAAATGTCAACGAGTAATCCAAGACGCCTGCTAGTTCGTAACCGCCTATACAACCTATGTGCAACGCAGAATAATTGGCCCCAATGGTAGAGATGATTACTGCATGAGTTCGGATACAGTCTATCTGCTCTCTTGTAAAGTGTACGGAGACGAATACGTTGGCGAAACGGGTAGACCCCTCTGCATCCGTATAGAAGAACACCTAGTCGGCAAACGTAAACCAAATACCCCACTAGGCACGCATAGGGCGCAGAGACATAACGGAAAAGATTTTGAAGTAGAGGTTACGATGCTCGCGCAAGAATCGAGAACACAAGCGCGTAAAACTCTCGAGGCATTCTGGATTAATTCCAAGAATCCGAAAATGAACCGCAGGGAGGAATGCCTCATTATCACGCGTGATATTGGACAGTATATAAGACTGTTATTCAGATGGTATGGGCACATTACGTTTCCATGTGAACACTGCGCGGTTGGTCTCCACATAACATATTAAGTGGAAGGCTCATAGAAAGCGGTGAGTGTGCAAAGACTGTGTTCAATGTGATTGAAATTTTGGTTTAGCATTTTCTCTGTTTGGTTATGGAGGTGTATCGCCATGTAGATTGCAGTCAACGTGACCTTTCCAGGCTCTGAAGAAGGCGAAATGCGCCGAAACGTCAGCTTGTCGCAAATAAGGTAATAAAATAATACCTCGTGTTTGCCAAACAGAAGTAGAAAGCAATGATAATTTACCATAACTCATTTTCCCTTGAACTGTATATATTTTGCCTTAGGACTATGCTCAAAAACACAACACGTCTGAAACTCGGGAAGGGTCACCACAACATAAATCAGCTTCGCTTAGCTTAAACATATCATCGCAAGAAGTACTTGACACTCTAAGCCTTCTCTGCTTACTTCAAAAAGCAACACGGATGACAACTTGCTTGGGGCTTCACTTTTGGCTGCCATTCTTGAGGCTAAAGCAGTTGAGAAAAGGCATTCCCTGTTTGTAAAAGACTATATCTCTGCAAAATGATTTTACACCAAACTTGGGTTATAAACTACACTTTAGAAAGGCTAGAGCGGACTTTTTCGCATATCGACACCAGTAGGTATTTTTCGCTGTAAATATAGTTCAATGGGTTTCTTTATACTCCAACAAATAGAACCCACTCAACCCGAGTTTGCTCTCACTTTTAAACAATGTCCCTTTTATTTACCTAAATAATAAGCAGCACATTACGTTGAAAAATCGAAAGGAAAAAAGTGGTTTCATAAAACAATTAAATGAAAATGCAACTATGGTTGAATGGAACTTAAATGTAAGTGCATATATTAATAACTTCTAAAACTCTAGTCATAAAGCGTGCGTGTGGCGCAGTAGTCGGAGACGCCCTGTAATACCATGGAATCGATTCTCTCGCGCCCTGGCCCACTAAACCTTCCATTCTTCCGGCGTCGGCAAATTGGTACCAGACTTGTTTAAGAGGATAGCAGCACTGGCTCGATACATCGGTAGACTACCATGAACGATTGTAAAGATCAGATATGCATTCAATCAGCTCCAAATGATGTTTGATGAAGTCAAGTGCATGGCGCATCCCTCAGGGATTGATCAACGCCGAGAGCTTCTTTTTTCGAGTTGACTGGATGCATATCTAGCCTTTACAATGACTAGTGATGGCCAACCGATGTATCGAGCCAGTGCTCCGCTATCCTCCGAAACAAATCTGGTGCCAGTTCGCCGACCCCGGACGGATGGAAGGTTTGGCGGGCCATGAGCGCGGAGATCGATCCCACATGTGTTTCGCAGTGGCGCTTCCAACCACTTGGCCACACTCGCCCTTTGATGTTGATGTTGGACTACTTTATATAATTACTGAGACGAGCACAGGAACCTACTGCGACAACCAGACGAAGATGTAATTAAACAAGACATATACCTTCTCCATTCAGTGCGTCATATGTGTTTTTGTCAATGATCTCAAGGCACAGCTTGGCTAGTTGTTGCTCATCAAACAAGCGTGCCTAGAGCAACAGGTGATATACAGGTCATAGAAAACTGTAAATGCTTATTTATACTAAATTCCGACCTGTGTAAGTAGCATAAACGCATTGTCCGCACCAAGATTCTGTTTAAGAAACTCAACACATGCAGATTCCATCGCCGGCACAGCGTATTTCTTTGCTGTAGAAGCAATAATGTGAGGTCTACTATTTCAAGAAAAAGGAGACACGCCTATTTGAATCTGAAGCATTATTTTGAAAAAAAAAACCTGTGTAAAGCGTAGTTATCACGCTTTCCGGTCCTATTTCAACTTCATCAGAATAAAGGAAACGAAGAAGTGAACGGAATGCTGGGACCTCAACGTCGGGCAACTCAATTTCCAATGGATCTAAAGAAAAGAGTAACACTTGCAACAAAATATGTCTGCTTGACAGCTTGATGTAGTAGTCTTAAAACCAGAACACCAGACGTAATTCAAAATCACAATGGACAAAGATGCCATACAGAAATAAATAAAACGAAAACGGCCACATTACGAAATTGAAGGGAAAACAAAGTAGTAAAGACATGCTGGTTCACTACCTCTCCTCTCACGCATCAAACACTAAAGGGGGCTTATAAAAAACATGTTTCGAACAGCAACCAGCGTGAGCATAGGAAGAGAGCAGGAGGAGTCTCCGAAACTGACGCGGCAACTAGCCATTTCCAATAGCTACGAAACTGCAGCTCCTCGGGATAGGTGCAGAAGAAAACCCAAGCTCTCAAACGATAACTCTAACAGTGACAACGTCCCGTTTATCCTGCCTTTCAGGCAGTATAAGTGCAGCTATTAAAAGTTGCTCAAGAAGGACCGATCTAACAATACGATAATTGAAATACCACCGAGCACTCTATGACTCCAGTTAATTCGCAACCCGTCCGTATCAGCGTCTATGCACAACACGAACTTACATAACGCATTTGCATATGCCCTAACGATTGAGATGGCGATTGCATGAATTCGAGTCTATCAAATCTCCTGTAAAGCGTGCACAGACGTACAGTGGCTAAAAGGGTAGACCAATCTTCATCCTTATAAAAAAACATTTAGTCGGTAGATGTAAAGTTAAACCAAATACTTTACTCGGCGCACATAGGATGCAGAGACATAACGGTAAGATTTCGAAGTAGAATTTACCACTCCCGCATAGGACACAGAGACATAACGCTAAGATTTCGAAGTAGAATTTACCACTCCCGCACAGGAATCGGAAACACCAGCGCACAAAACTCTCGAAGCATTGTGGATACATTGAAAGAAACGGAAAATGAACCGCAAAGAGGAACACCTCATAATAACGGGTGACATTGGACAACATTTAAACTTATTCTCATTTAAACTTTAAACTTATTCTAATGTAAGGGGCACACCATGCTTCTATGTGAACTGTGTGCGGTTTGTCCCAACGTTAAATACTCAGTGGAAGACTTATAGAAAGAGATGAATGTACGAAGAAGCTATTTCGTTTGCTTAATACTTTCTCTGTTTGACTATGGAGGTGTCCGACTTAGTAGACTGCAGTCGAATTGAATTTTCCAGGCTCTGAAGCGAATAAAATCCGCCAAAACGTCACCTTGTTCGTAAATGAAGAACAAAGTAACAAATTTGTGCTAGCTAGTCAAGAAAACAATGAATTATTCGATCAATACCGAGATTAATGGAAAGTGGGTCCTGAAAAAAAAACGAAAGTTCGAACAAACCTTTAGAATTCTGTGGCGTGAGACCACCGTTGAACATTGCATCAAAAACCACTGAACCAACCGAAAGGACAAATTTATGAGCAGGAATTCTCTTAAAACAATCTGTAAACGAAAAGAGAACCAGAAACAGTTCAAGCAGAAGATCGGCGCACTAAAACAAATCTAATGTATCTTTGCAATCTAATGAATACTGCACCTGTCTCATATCGTCCTTTCCCACTATGAAATAAACGTCAGCCAAAACATCCTTGCAATACATGTAGCTTATTCTCTCCTTTAATGTACTTTTCGCCCCTTGCCATCCTAGAGGACTATCATCGACAGCATTTGCCGCCCGCCAAGACATACCTTAAATCGACTCCTATATTCATTTTCAGAATAGTATAATAACCTAGCACTACACTGTAAACATGACCACATGAGGACTGTATAACAACGCACAGATACTTGCATGGCCAGTCTCCATTGGTTGTAGGGTACCCAACAGAATTTCCGTTTTTTCGGAGTTTTGCTGGTTTAGCCACTGTGATTCCTTCCAGTGCCGAAGTGAGCCTGGCCAAAGTCTACGCCAGGTCGGCACTACAGGCAGTCAGCGCACTTGTGGGTCAGGAGATTAGCATCATGCAGCTAGTTTCATACCAGAATGCTGGTGGATCCCCGTAATGGTTTACTCTTAACTAGGCTTCGTAATGGAAAC
Organism: Angiostrongylus cantonensis; assembly: GCA_009735665.1. Classification (NCBI taxonomy): domain Eukaryota; kingdom Metazoa; phylum Nematoda; class Chromadorea; order Rhabditida; family Metastrongylidae; genus Angiostrongylus; species Angiostrongylus cantonensis. The sequence continues at coordinate 392,583 of MQTX01000115.1, read as the reverse complement.
GCCGAACTCTTTTCAGCTTGGGAGACGAATCCCCCTTGTGCATAGCAGCTCAACACCCAGGAACACCTCCCTGATTAGGCGGTAAACCGTTGTGAGGGTATAACAATGTTATATATAATACAAGATATCGAAAAGCAACAAAACTTACTGAAACGGAAACAAATGAAAAAGCGGTCAGGAGACGAAACACAAACATTAGTAAAATTAATTCTTTTCTTTCATGTAACAAAAACATGGAAGTAGAAATATACCGCCAAATCCTCGTGGATTCCTGTGCTCAGCTAAGGGACTGGCCCGTCGCCCTATCGTAATGAAACTGTTCACAGGGCGTTCCACAAGATTACGACTGGCTGAAATTTTCAACATGATGATGCAGAAATTCTCGCTGCCATATTTTTTCCTCATCCAATAAAAGCTTCCTAAATGTCTCCTACATTCAGACAAGCAGGCATGACCTGGAAGGATGTTGACTGGTCTGTCAAGCTGTAGTGAAGATGGTCCAGGTTCGTCTCTCTCTTCCATGTGGACGCCAATTTGACTATTATTTGCAGGATCTAGACTGCCTCATGAAAAACTACGCTTACTTTGAAACTATCAAAACGCAAGGAAGACTAATGGATCGCTATAAAGCGAAAGCAACTGGACAACATGCAAGAAACATACCGGCATATTTGCGCACCATATAATTTGCAATTGCAGCTTCGACCCGAGGAGTGAGGGAGTCTTCACCGCTCCTGAAGAAGAAAGTAAAGTTGAGGCTACCCTAACACAAATACAGTAAAGGTCCAGGAAACAACTGCTATCTGACATCATACTTAATTGCTGACAAAAAACAACGTTGTCAATACAATGGCCGATGATTATAAAAGCAGTAGAACATTTACAAGTAGAAAAGTGTAGCCTTCAGTTGTAGGACTGTCTGCACGCCGAGGACAAATTTATAAGGGCAACATTACATCGCTGTTCTATTCGCAGTCCGAAATCAAGCTATAGCCATAATTTCCTAGCAAGAAACAGACATAGCTTTGTTTACGCTACACTAATGAAAAAATGTAAGGAAGCTATCTTACACTATGCCGTTAGCGGTAGCACGTCGCCTTTGAACCAAGTGTTCTTCGTCTTCGCTCTGTTCTATCTCTTCAAACACACGACGCATATTGGCACGTTCCAACTCCTCAATCACATCCTAAATTGAAATCGTGGTCAAAAGCCAGAAAGAGAACTTTTTAGCTCTCTTGAAAGCAAAACGTCATATTTTTATATGTGTAAGGAGTAATACACCTCCGAACGATTTACCGCCTCATCGTGGCTGGGATGTGTTACTGGGTGTAGGGCTGCGATGTACAGCGAGGGATTCATTCATCCCCGATAGGGTCTCCTAAGCTGAGAAAGAGCCCGGCGCTTCCATCAGGAAACCAAACCTAGAGTAGACCAACACCAGGATTCACCAGCATCCTGGTGTCAAACTAGTCGTATGGTGGTAAATTTCCCTCCGATCAACAAAGGCGGCGACTGCTTGCAGTGGTGACGAACTGGGGTGGAATTTGGATTGGCTGAGCTCGGGACTCCAGGGAATCACAATGGCTGAGCCAGAAATATTTCGAAAAAATGAAGATTATTGCATCCTTATTGCATCCAAGTATCCAAACAAATAAGGAGTAATGCACAATGGGCACTAATGATGCAATAAAACCTCATCTCTCGATGTTTATGGCACTTGAGTAATTGCATTCCTCTAACGACTTCATGCTCTTCTATTGAAAACCGCTTTCATGCAGAAAAAATACAATAAGGACGGGAAGGAAGCAGTGCCATGGTTCACCACGTCATTTCGTTCCTAATGCGACATGCAACTCCAATCAAATTATCGTGGAAACATACCTGATCGAAAGCTTGCTCCTGAATCACTTCGTCGATGAGGCGTTGACGCGCCAAACGAGACTGACGTTCACTAAACTTCTACGCATGAAAAGTATAGCATGAGAAGAAAGTTCACGCTGAAACTTAACCTTCTTCCCAAATCGACAATGAGTGGATATCCGTCTTCGCCCATTCGATCATCTCTATTATCGTTTGGAGCCACAAAATCATCTGGGTTCTGGTGTTCAAATGCTAAAATTCTAACTGCTAAATCACAACGAAAACAATTACTCTGTGTTGTCGAATGCTACGAGTTACACAAATATAACACATAGCCCAAGCAAACACAAATTCTTTGCTAACTTTCAGAAGCTGAGCTTTCTGGAACTTCCACGTTGACAGGTGGATTCAATACAGGACAGCGATTCCTCGGTCCATCTCCATCGTCGCTACCAAGGTTAAGTTGCCTGGAACAAAAAGATTGTATCGAAACGAAACAGACAATAGCGTTATCACCTACTTTTGAAATGGTTGTACTAATTCATTTGTGGAAGACGGCAAGGAAAACTCGGATATATGTGGTACTCGGTCATCAAGTGCAGAAGATGACGGAGCTTGTTGATCTGTAGTCACAGTTCGGTGCTTCTTCCCTAGCTGAATTAGATGGCTTTACTGAACGATGTTTCTACAAGATTACCGAGAAATCCATCAGTAATTAAAGCAAAGTTCAAATTAAAACTAGATTTTAAATTAATTAAATTAATTAAACTCAAATTAGGATAAAAACTGTTGCGCGTGTGGCGCAGTGGTCGGAGACGTCCTGCGACACACACATGTGGAATCGATCCCGATGCCCGTGGCTCAGCAAGCCTTCCATCCCTCCGAGGTCGGCAAATTGGTACCAGACTTCTCTGGAAGGACAGCAGTACTGGCTAGGTCATTATTATACATCGGTAGGCCACCGCAAGTCATTGTAAAGGCCATATATGCATACAATCACCTCCAAACGATGCTTAATGAAATCGAATGCATGGCGCATCTCTATGGATTGATCAACGGCTAACATAAAACTTAAATATAGGAACTTTGCTAGTAATACGGTGATGGAGCACACTTGCAACATTGTAGGCAAGAATAATCATGACTGCAGTCATTAAACAATGATATTTTGTACAAAACTAGCACTTTAAATACATCCTCATACTTTACTGCGTAAACGACCCTTCACAACGAACCGTGCAAGCTCCCACACGTCTTCCACTTAAGCAACAGAATGATGGTAGCTAGTAAATTTCTTTATGCGAGAAAACCGTACATTCTTCAAGGTCATCACTGGAGATTTCAATGCTAACATTGGACTAAGAAGAACGTCTGAGCAACGTCACATTAGGACCCATTGATTTGAATGGAACGAACAAGGTGAGCGACTACCTGAGTTTATCATGGCGACCAAGACCATCCATGGTAACTCGCCATTCCAGAAGCGCCACTCCCAACGCTGGACATGGGAATCTCCCAGTGGAGAGTACTATAACGAAATAGACCACAGCATAGTAAATAGAGAGTTTTGCCTAACCGTTGTCGCTCTTGTAAAAATTCTACAAGGGATCAGACCACCGTCTCCTTCGTGCAAGATTCTATTTCTCGCGGAACTGAGAAAAAGCCGTTAAGTTCAAAAACCCATAGTCGCAGAACTACCACAAACTTGGACTTATTCAACTCATTAGTCGGTTGTTGGGAAGATGCCGCTGTCCACAACGTCGACGAGTAATACGGTCGACTCATTCAACATCTTCACGTTAGCGCTATGAATGTTCGAAAGTCACCAAAAGATGTCTCTCTCCAGAAACTCTCGAGCTGATACGCCAGCGTGGAATCACACAAGCTGCAGGTAACCGCGAACTAACGTCCAAACTTGCGAAACAATGCAGACAAGGCAATGGAGAAAATCATCCACGAATACTACTCAGATCTCTTCGATAGCCACTTCCACCTCCCGTCATATGTAATAAAAGAGGATGGATATGTTATAACCCCGGTTCCCCCTTCCGAAATCACACATACCATTTCGTCGGTGAAAAATCGAACAGCACCAGCTCCGGACAGGATAAGATCAGAACATCTGAAGAAGCTTTAGCCAGTCCTCCTAAATACACTCAGTGGAAGACCAATAAGACGATGTTACAAAAAAATTTCCTAACCAAAATTTCACCATTCTACAACGTTATTAACGTTGACGTCAAAAGAGGAGTTAGGCAAGGTGATACAATCTCGCCAAAACTGTTTACCGCCACTCTCCAGAACGTCATGCGAACATTGGAATGGGATAATATGGGAGTGAAAATCGATGGTTGGCAGATACATCACCTTCGCTTTGCTGATGATATCGTTCTTATAACACTAGACATTAGCCAAGGGGAACGTATGCTTGCGGACTTTGATAAAGCGTGTGGAAAGATTGGTCTTCGACTAAATCTCACGAAAGCGATGTTCATGAACAACGGATTGGTTTCATTTGCCCCATTCACGCCAGCGCAACGAATGTCTCCGAATGCTCCAGTTATGTCTATCTAGGTCGGAAAATCAATATGATGAACGACTTAGCTCCAGAGCTGAACAGAAGGAAACGAGCGGCTTAGGGAGCTTTTAAGAGCATCGAGGATGTAGTGAAGAGAACAGGGAACACCCGACTCCGTGCCCACCTTTTCGACTCAACGGTTCTTCCTGCCCTAACGTATACGTCAGAAACCTGGTCGCTGCGTAAGCAGAATGAAAGATCACTCAGCGTTATCGAACGGCGCAGTCGAAAGGATGATGCTAAGAGTATCCCGTTTCACACAAGTAATGACATCCGAAGGTCCGACCTGCGTCAACGGTCAAAATTCAAAGATGCCGTTCTATACGCCAAACAGTCGAAGATAATTGGGCCGGATACGTAATGCGTATGAATGATAACAGATGGTCAAAAGCTGTTAGTGACTGGAATCTTTGAGATGTCAAACGTACTGCAGGAATACCACCGACCCGATGGTCAGATTTCTTCTCGAAGAGCCTAAGAGAAAGATGTGATACTTGACGTGTGCCTAGAGCGAGGAGAACCCACTGGGCTACCCTTGCACGCGACAGGGAAAAGTGGAGGGTGTACTGGCGCCTGCTCGAGTCTCTCGACGATCTACGGGACTACAGGTGATACAGGTGATCTCTTTCTCTACTTCAAGTTCCACGTAACGTATTGAGTTCGGAAAGTAACAGTGGTTTTGCCCTTTTGTTTTTCCTACAGGTGTTTTGGGAAGTTTTTTTAAAATGATGAACTATTATATGTCCATTAAGGACTCATTTTATGGACTTTGGTCTAGATTAATTGAATTATGATATAATCTACATTTCTAGCAAGTTCTAAGGGTTAGAATTGGGGTGTCGTAACGTCAGTCTCGACGTATGTACTACTACGAATTCAGATTTGTTCGTACGCATTGCAGGCGGTCGAGAATATTAACTAGATATGGGACAAAGGAAGGGTTAAGCAATGCACAGTGCAATATTCGTTGGGAAATTTTTATGATGCTAAATTCGAAGTTGAAGATGAGGGATAGCACCAGCGACGAAGATGGTGAGTAGAAGGCTTCGGTAGGAGCAAATCCAAGCACAACAGCCTGGGAACCAACGAAGGAACCCGATGTAACACTTTGAACTGTTTTCAGCATCTGAGGAAGGTTTGAAGGTGCAGAAAGTTCAGCGAATGAATGCTTTACGAATTGGCGACAGCACACACTACCGAAGCCTGGTCACATTTCACAATATCGACAATTTAAAAGCTGGACAACGCTTCGAAGATTTACTTCCTGTAGGAGAAGTACGTCAGAAACCAAGCCGAAGCGGAAACTGGCTACAGTGACGTTATCAGATGCAGAAGTACAGGCCTCAATGAGACCTGTATCAATATTTCACATTGACAAAAATGTGAATTCAAATGGTTCTTATCTCGATTTGTAAAATCTATTCCGAGTTAAGACAAGCCACCTTAGAATTGCAGGTTGTAATCAGCCATTAATTTCCGAACAATCTGTTATGCGGCTAAGTCGGGTGAATCTCAGGCTTTTTCATCATTCTTTTTAATCCTATGAAACTCAGAGCAGTTGACTAAACTCGACATGGTTTCAAGCTCTTACATTAATTTGGGCGCCAGTCCTAAGTACACCTTCAGAGGATGTTGATTTTTGAAGAAATTCTACTAACGTGTACGTTTATTTATATGAGACTGTTAATGGCGATCATTGAGGTGTATTCGTTTTGAGGACAAGCCGTTTTATCGAGATCGTCTAGGGCTAGTTACACTTTGTAACTAATTTTGCTCAATTTATACAGCAGAGTAACATGGAAATGAGGTTCGAACGCACTGAAGTTCAGGAGGTAAGACGGTTTGCAAGTAAGTGGACCTTCAGAACATCTTTTATTTCTAGGTTCTGAAGCAGTTTATTATAAGCAACGATGATTTGCATATCATCAGCTCAAAAATTGAAGCCGAAATGAAGGCGGGTCTTAGCAGTGTCAACGGCTCTTCAATAGCTATGCTTCCTTCGTATGTCCCTGCTTTACCAGATGGCTCAGGTGAATTGCTTGTATATCATTTCATATTGGGTTGTATTTTGATGCACTGATAAACCCATTGGGCACGTGTAGCGCAGTTGTCGGAGGCGCCCTGCAATACACATGGGATCGATCCCGCGTCCAGGCTCACCAAGCCTTCCATCTCTCAGGGGTCGACAAATTGGTACCAGACTAGTTTGGGAGGATAGTAGCACTTGCTCGATACATCCGTAAGCCACCGCGAGGCATTGTAAAGACCAGATATGTATTTAATCACCTCAAACGATGCTTAATGAAATCTAATGCATGGCGCATCCCTCTGGGATAGATCAATGCCGAAAGCTTTATCCTTTATTATAAAGTTTTAATGTGTGATATAATCGTGGTAGTTTTGTATGAGTGTTAACGCTGCTTTTTTTTTTCTTCAGAGGAGGGTCAGTACGTTGCAATCGACCTTTCTGGCAAGAATCTACGTATAATGCTTCTCACACTTAGAGGTAGTGGCCGTGAACCATCTGCAGTTAATAATAACTACATTGTGCCGAACCATGTTATGAAAGGTACCGGAGATCAGGTTAGTTCTCAGTTCTCATTTTAGGGTTTACCTATAAGCGAAAAACTGTGAGCAACGCTGAGCTTCATGGTCTCACTGCTTTCCTCGTATTATTTCTACTGGTTGGGAGAGATTAGTCATTATTTCTTATCGCTCCTTAGCAGCCGTTATAACTGACTGTTGAAATAATTAAAATATCACTTACTAATTTATTGTGAGGGCACGTGGTAATTCTTCTTATAATGGGCTCCTTTTTTGCTTATAAACTGGGGAGGGCTGTCGGTCTGAACGCTGTTAACTAAAATCAGTGCCAATTTATTAACTATGCAGAATTTTGATGACATTTATTTGACACAGCGTTCCGTCCACTTAGCCATAACTCAGTTTTTTAACGCATCATGGAATGTTGTTCTTTATAATTTATGACCATGTAACGTCAATTTCTTCACAATCATTTTTAGGTATATGGTCTGATGTAATTAAACCTACGTAAACTGACTCTTGCTTTAAACTCTATTCATCGCTTCCGCTAATAGAACCGAAGTGTACCTTCTACTCTTTTGAAAGCATTACAATTCAATTTTCCACGGCAGTCAACTTTAATATAATTTTTCTAACTTTCCCAACCAATAGAATTAGTATCGATAACGTGGGAATGTTATCTGAACTCCTTTGCGACATTAGAGGAAGTCTAGTTCACAAATTTTAGTGCCGATTTTAACGCGCGTCATTTCTACGTGAACACTTTTTTATTATTTTTTCGTTGCAGCTGTTCACTTTTATCGTTAACTGTTTGCAAAGGTTTTTGCAAGAGTTTGGGCTCGTTGAAGCAAACCTTCCTATCGGTGAGTGATTTTTTTTCCATTGTTTAACTGATTTCTGCTTTCAGCTAATAGGTAGTAACATGTATCAATCTTACTACTTCCCTGGTTTTCATTCACCATAGGTTGCATTTTTCAGTTATGTATTTTTGCCGTTGTTTTTTTTTTGAATGACATTACTCTTTTTCACTTTTTGAGCACTTTCGAGACCGTGCTGGTTTTTCGGTATCACCTGTAGCAGATGTAGTTCTGTAATTCGTCGACTGAGTTCAGCCCAAACCAGTAGATTCAACATTTGTTCATGTAGGATACAGGGGTAGCTTCGCTGGATCTGCTCGTTTTATGGACTGGGAGGTCTTATTTTTATGTCTTTCAGTCGATATAAATGAGACCAGAGGTTTCTTGTACAGTCGCGATACGTTATTGAGTTAGGTTGTGCTATTGATGTGATCCGCTGTAGTGTCCTGGTAGGTAATCACCCCTCAAATTACCATGTTTCTTCCAGCGTGCTCTCAGACCTCTTCGAAATGATTAGAATGTAAAAACTTGTAGATATTGGACAACAACCAGATCGGTTAACAGTTGCCGGTTCATGTAGTTCTTCTTCCTTTTTATTGAGTATGACTGGGTTCAGCTTTAATTACCATTGCTTCGAAGCCGCACATTTTAATAGATGAGGTGGGAAAGGCCTTGCCACAGTGTTACTGAAGATTGGTACTAGGTTTTTCAGCTGTTCAGATTTGAATCCTGTCATGGTTGGGCTCTATACGGTTGTTCACCGAACAGAGAGTATCTTTCAGTTCGGAACGGAGAGTCGCTGTAAATAAATATCCATTCTTTTCTGCCTGATATATAGGCTGGTGGACGTGACCGTCAAGAAAATCGTGCGAGGGGAGTTGTGTGTGATTTTCTCCATTTTCCTTCTGGATTCTGAATACAGTGAGTGTTCAGTGAAAGAGCGGAGAGTACTGTCAGTATTGTAATTGGCTGTCTCCGTGAGTGTTGCGAATGCTCATACTTAACTCGGCAGCTTCAGGCATTGCTGCTGCACTTTTAGCCTGAGATCACATATGAGAAGTTTTCGCAGTACGAATTCCTTTAGAGTCATTTCAGGTTTTTGTTCCGAATTTCTAGCAGCGATTACGATATGACCATTCTGATTACTTTAAGGTTTCGTTTTCTCCTATCCTTGTGAGTTGTTGTCAATTCGATCGGCTCGCCTATTATGGTGGACCAAAGGTTTCGATATCAAGGATTGTCTTCAGAAAGACGTTGTTCAACTTTTAGAAGAAGCTTTGGAAATGAACATGGTACGATTTCTTTGTTTAGTTATGGATTACTGTAGGGAAGGGTAATAATTAGCAGTTGCTTTTAGGATTTGCTCTTTAATATTTTACTACGATCCAACATTATTTAAGCTTTTTACGAACTCATACGCTGTGACGTCTAATTTTCTTTAGATGTCGCATAAGACAACGCCTCACGTTTTACCGGGCGTGGTGTGCATTTCATAATGCCTACGTCCTTCGTCTTTTTCATTTTATTATTCTGTTTTCCATGAGTTTTTGTTTCCATCAAATTTTACATCCTATTTTATTCATATCTTTTTTCATGTTTTTAGAAGGTGTTTAGCGCTTGTGGATTTCCAACACTTTTTGTAACTACTCCTGGCACTGCTGTAAATTGTTCAACAGTAATTGATCCTTATATGTTTGAATAATGTAAGCTGACGAATTCAATTTCGGTCTCGATAGAATTTTCATCAAGAGTTGTAAGTAAGAGGCTGAAACTGAGAACGGAGAGGGTAAGGAATATCTTGGATCTCCAAAGCGAGAAATCAAAGGAAAGCGATTTGAGGGATGGAAACGAAGGATGAGGTAGACAGTGCAGTGTGTGGTCAAGCAGTATAGTGTTTATGATCTTTGGCTAGCTGATAGCAGCCGTTTTGAAGTACACCAACTAACTACTTCTTCTTTGAAGCACTGAATCGATGCAATTTTGCGAACTATTTATAACTGGCAGTCAAAATCTGCTTACAAGAGTACAGCATATTGTGGGCAAGAAAATGGTCAGTCGTGGAAACTGCCAACTGACAATGAGAGGTTTTGTCGATCTGTGCTTTCAGGGGATGTTAGACTATTACGTTAGAGCGATTGCTGGTGTGCTTATTCTATCTATAAACCTAATCCTATTGGCTCAAAAGCAAACATATTTAAACACCCATTGGTTCTCTCCCGTTGTGGGAAATATTTGCTACAATTACATATTAACATATCCCATTTATTGAATTACACAAGAAATATTTGACGAGTCCATTGTGGCCTTTGGAGGAAGAGTTGGTTTCAGCCACTACATCTCGTAAGAAACAAGATTTACAGCAACTTATTCAAAATTTACAGAATATGTGGTCACACGTATTATAGTGCATGCGTGAGGACATCTTTAAAATTGAAATGCGGTTGAGTTGTTGGTGAGGATCATCAAGCACTAGTTTCATGAAAAAAAGATATTCGTCCACTTAAAGTTGGTATAGAAATGTCGTTTTGACTGCTTTAGAATATATCCCATCTGGCTTGCAAGTGTGTAAAGAACAGAGAACTCCTTCTTAAGATCATTAACCAGTACTGGAAAAGAGGAGATCAGATAGCTAACAGTGTCGGATCGTTATAATTCTGTTGATGAGAAGAAGTTATAAGTACACCCATGGTGTTCTACAAATATCATGCGAGTTAACTAAGTCAAGATCTCACATGGGCTTCAAAGGTTAGGTGCTTAGTGAACGCATGGAGGATCAATTGCGAGAATGAGCCGAACATTTTAATGAGTTGGAGATTCATATATGTCTCAGCTTGATTCCAGAAAGTGCAGTGCTTTCTCCTTCACTTGTCCATGTTATTGAAGGGACTTCATTAGAAGATGCTTTTTGTTGGGTATTATAAGGAGTTAAGGAGATATTACGGCTATAAACCTGCTGCAAGTCGTGCTGAGCAGAGTAGAACTTGATGCAACCAATGCGACATATATTTTGCGCTAGCTTTATTTTAATAGTTGCCACAAAACGTACAAACTGCAGAAGTTGTACGTAGTTAAAAATGTGAATTCTGTGAAGAGGTTGTGCAGTTGTAATGGTTGTAGTGAAAGTTGTGAGAATAACTTCCAAGGATCTGTGATCTGTTCAAGAATGGATCGTACAAAATAGTGAATGCACTTTATGTGAGCGACTAGTTCTTTCATTACAGTCGGTGATTCTGGAGCGAACTATTACACCTACATTATAATTACATCTGTGTAAATCTCCCGAATGTTTTCTGATTCAACTGTGTAGAATAGTTTCTCATTGATGGCGCTTGCTACAAAGTTTGTGATGGAGGAATTGTGGATTGAATGCAAAGCGCAAAGCAAAGAACTACGGCAAGAACAGTTGGATGAAAAATGAGGTGGAATCGATAAATCGCCATTATCGCGGATGTGTTTAAAAAACGTTTGACGTCTTCTGTTTGCTATCACTTTTGAATTATCATTCGGTATTACGTAAGAGAATTCTGAACTGTTTTTAGTCAACTAAAGCACAAATCAAAGCAGTGATGAACGATACCGTAGGCCAGTTGGCGGCAGCAGGTCATAAGTATGGTCCCGAATGTACGATTGGTGTGGTAATAGGATACGGGTGAGTACAATACTTTAATGAAACTCTTTTTATATTTTACGTTTTCGGCTTTCACCTCATTTCCATCTTTGAAGTAATTATTTGAATAACATGTTCGATATTAAAACATATTAGGTGTAACTCATCTTATCTGGAGAAAACTTCTCGTATCACCAAGTTCAACGCGGACGCTGTAGGTTACAAGCATCCTAATATGGTTGTTGTTACGGAATGGGAAGAGTTTGGATCTAAGGTAAAATTGACACTAACGTTTTAATTTTCTCAACCCATAACTGCGGTATGGCTGTGAGCTTGAGCTTGAGTTTAACACACATATTGCTTCGACAAAGTTGTTTTGTTCATTATTTCCTACATTGTTTTAATTGTACATCTTGTGCGTATGTATCAAAATATAAAGACTGCAGATAGTCTGCTAAAACCTTCACAATAATTTATGGAGATTCCATTATGGACCTATCCTGAATGTGTTGAGCTCATGACCGCGTTTGTTTTGAAAGGTATCCGTCTGCTGAGGCGTAGGGATGCAAGACGAAGGAGTTTCTATTAATAATTATTTTGATGAGGTGTAAAGTTTTGAAAATAACTTTTCTGAGACCACTCCTGATATAACACCTATCCATCTATCTATCATGGGAAAGCTATCTTTTTAATACAAGTGTTTTCATAACATTTGTACTGCAAAAGAAGTATTCGTCAAGAGAAGAAACATTTTTAGAACAGATAAGTGTTCTTTGAATTGCCCGATTTAAGTTGCGTGTAGTGCAATTGCTAGAGGTGCGGTGGATTACACATAGGATCCAATCTCGCGCTCCGCCTTGTAGAAACCAAGCCCTCCATCCCTCCACAATCGGCAAATTAATACCAGATTTGTCTGGGAGATTAAAGACACTGAGGTGCTACATCGGTAGCTTACAGTGCGTTTTTGATTGCAGCTCGCATGACGTGAAAGTGCGATACTTGATATTTGAACGGCCCGTCTTCACTGGTTGCACGGGCCCCAGCATAATCACCATTTTTCAGAGATTTGCTAGTTAAACCATTCTGGTTCCCTGGAATCTCGAGGTTAATCTGGCCAAAGTGCCCCAGGTCTTCTCCACCACGGGCAGCCGCAGCGCTTTTGGATCAGGGAAGATTTGCCAACATGCGATTTTAATGCCAGGACGGCGGTGGATCCTTGTATTGGTTCACTCTTAGCTAGACTACCTGACGAAACGCCGGACTCCTCAGCTTGGGAGGCCCTGCCAGGGGCATGAATCCTCCGCTGTACGTCGCAGTCCACACCCAGGAAAACCTCCCAGCCATGATGAGGCGCTGAACCGTTGGAAGAGAAAGAGCGATAATGTTAGGGAAATGAAAAAAAAAATGTTTAGTTTCAAACTTTCCCTTGCTTGGGAGGCCCTGCCAGGGGCATGAATCCTCCGCTGTACGTCGCAGTCCACACCCAGGAAAACCTCCCAGCCATGATGAGGCGCTGAACCGTTGGAAGAGAAAGAGCGATAATGTTAGGGAAATGAAAAAAAAATGTTTAGTTTCAAACTTTCCCTTAATGTTAAAGTTTACATCTTCTATTCACTCTTAGTACTAAGTCCGGTGGATCACTCATCACAATATGTTTTAACCATGGCGTGATAAAATTGAGGACTAAAGGGGTATCTTCGTCTTCATCCACTTCTCCAATAATTCTCTTAAAATGTTTGCAATCATAAGTTACCTGATCCCTGTTACCTTATCGTACGTTTCCTGTAAAGACCTTGCTACATATAGAAGGGCTATGGAAACTTGCATCGAGAAGAGGACTTTAGAGATTTCATTAGGATGCATCACATGTGACCCACTCTCTTTTAGCTCTTCGATATACCACACAGCTTTTTGTCATGTTTTCTGTAGTCAGTTGATAGCTTACCTACTACAAATATGTCTAGCGGTGTCTTTAGAGGAAAGATATTCTCTGAACTTAAAAACCCAAAAAGGTTTGGGTTTTACCTATGATAAAGCTATTAAAATGTCCGTACTGTAGCTATACCCCGATGTTCTCCTTTTCTTGAGACCCTTTAGTAGAGATAAAGTGGCTCACCATAATTGCTGGTTATAGGGAAGCTAAGTGTTCTCAAATTGTTGCATTCATATGCTCCCAAAACGAAATGTTTCTTTGGAAACGTTGCAGATATTCATCTCTTACTCTGGTAACCTTTCGCTGATGTTATAATCATTGCACACAGGCGTTTAAAATTTACCGTAATACTGTACCTTTACTGATTTTAGTATTATTATATAACACCGATTCTACCGTGTTTTCAACAGTCCTTATTATGACATCCTTTTCTATTCCTCTTACACGTACCGATAATATGCGCTCCTATTCAGAATAGATCCCTCCTCAGCTGCCGATACACTCGTGTAACGATTCCAGGCAGATTTGTCTTTCGTCCAACAAATTTTCCTACAACGTAATTATGTGGGATCCACTCTTTCCGTTCTACAAGTGTCACACCTGAATTACGGGCACTATGATTCTGTAATTCCAGCACTATTATATCATGGCCTTGGCAGTCTACATTTTCCATCTCAAAGTGTAGACCAATAAGTATTTCCTTCTCTTGAACTCACTCTTTTGCTCTCATGACTTGTCCTTTTCTTGTCTGCATCTCTTGTTTTAATTTACAGTAAGATCTTAAGTGTCAGTCATAAGTACTCCATAATTAATGTGTTTTTTTTTCAAATTAAATCAGGAGCTGTTGTTCCACTAAAAAATTGTTTTGACCAAAGGACCCAGTGGCTGTTACGGACAATATTATTTGGCTCCTCTCACCAGAACTTATTATGGACATCTTCGGTTTTATTTTCTTGCTCTTTTGACCATGAATAGATCTTTTTTCTTAGAAATTGGCGTCAGTTATAATTGTAGTGTGGAATAGGTGATTACAAAAAATGTGTGAGAGCGACAAAATTAACTCAATCTACGTCTTTGTCGCAAAGCGGAATAACAAAGAGTGACACCAGCGTTGATTGAATGTGATGGGAGATTTTTCCACCACATGCAACAGTAGAATAGATTTCAGAAATATTTGGAATGGCTGATGATACATAGAATGTGAGAAACAACTGGAATCATCGAGAAATAGGTGATAGAACCGGATTGTAGGGAGAGGACATAAAAGTGGGCTTTAGCGCCTTTCAGAACAGGCTGAACGATATGAATCTTATCTAATTCATAGCACGTGTGTCGAAATTTTACTTATTCTTAGTAATTCACTGATCTTAATTCGAATCAGTTGACGGTCAGTTTTTAATCCATTAGAGACGACTGTCCATGGTTCTCTCTCACAGGGCGATTTCCTGCTGGTTAGTCGCGAGGCAGCGTGGCATGTCCCCAGGTGTCGAATAAGGTGTTAATCATAGAGCAAAAGCAACCTTCTGCTTCATTGATATTCAGCTGGATACAGGAATGTACTCCGTTTTATTGCTACTCTGTTTTTGCACATATCTCCTACCTTTACGAAGAGATGTGCGTGCGTGAGTGTGCTCTCGTTTAGGTGGTTTGTATTTTACGAACCAATTCGGCCAACAGCCTACAGGCGGTTGGGTAGTTCGTGGGAAAGTCAAGAGTCGTCTCCAACAAATAAGCTCCACGTCTACCCTGGAGGAAACTGATAAGCTACCTGTGAGTTTATCAAGCTACCACGTTCAGTGCCAGCTAAGTTGGACGTGAGTCTCAAACAGTGAACATTGGATAGTAATGGAGCGTCATCTCCTTCATGGTGAAAGAGCTGCCGATATGGGAGCATTGGGTAGGTCGAGTAAGAGTGTGGCTTGCACACTCTTGGAGTTATTCTTGGATGCGGAAATTTGGAAGGACTACGGTGACCATCTGTACACCTAATGCACGCTCACTTCCATCTAAGTCCTCCAAAAGGACCTAATCATGAACGCAAGAAGGATGACGTACGACGTCGTCGGACTGGGTGAGACAGAAGTCGGTAATTCAGCTCTGGTACTGGAAAGAACTCTTCCTCCGAACATAAGTTAATAGAGGAGTCGGCGTTCTTGTCACTACGAGCTTGGCCGTAATCAACGATTCATTCAAATGAATTACAACTCGAATCGGATGTTTATGATTGAAGCGTTGTACATTCATATCAGCTTTGACAATCTTCTTTGTCTACGCACTAATATAAGGCTATATCGAAGACGAAGTCAGAGCATTCTAAATGGACTTGGGGAAGTTCCATAGAGAAGACCATACATTCTCTAAGACCTTCATTGCAGATTTTATGGCTAAGGTTGGATTCAGGAGAACGTGTGAAGAAAGCTACATTAGGATTCACGAATTGGCATGAAATGAGGGTGAATGGCTGAGTTTATTGCAGGGGCCATGTCCATTCGTGCTAATTTATCTCAATGGAGTATACCATAACGAAATAGATCATAAACTACATCATAGTAAATCGGTAGTTTTACTTAAGCCTGGAATAAAACTATCGTTTTCTTTGCTCAAGTTTCTATTTCTAGCGGGAAGGATGCGAGGCCGCCAAGTTTAAAAAACGAAATAGCAAAACCACCATAAATTATTTTATTCGAATTCATCCAACATCTTCACCTAGGATTATGAAAACTGAGAGTTCCGAAATCGTCAAAAACATCTATCCTCAGAAATACTCAGGCAATGCGCCAGGGTAGATTCACACCTACAACAAGGAAGCGCAAACACACGTCTGAACTTGCGAAACACTGTGGAAAGGCAGTAAATGAAAATCCTGGAGAGAAAGGCTGTGGTCGAAGCTGCAAATGCTTGGGAGAGCATTCGCAAAGTCGAGGGAAGCGTTGCCGATTACAAGATTAAAATGATTGCACTCCGATGCCCAGGCGGAACAGTTGCAGTTTCCAGAAAGGAAATGATGTAAATCATTCCCGATTACCACTAGGATCTCCTCAATAGCCCCGCCGTCCTCTCTTCATACGAAGTAAAGGTGAGCGGATATTTGTTCTACCTGTTTTACGTTTCCAAATCCAACGCGTTATTTCGTCGATGGAGAATCAAACAACACCTTCTCCGACGAAGGATGAGGCCTAAACATCTGAACCCTGCCGCCAGTCATCAACACACTGACTTGGCTCTTCGTACGTTATATTTCGTTATGCAGTTTCATCTTTAGTGGAAGACCAGCGAAATTGTGTTATTGTTCAAGAACAGTGACCTTTTTGAGACAGGCAACTATCTCCCAATCTGCTTACTGTCTGTCGTCTACAAACTTTTTACTCTACTCATCCTGAACAGGATTGACAAAACACTAAACGAATGACAGCGAAGTGAGCAAGCGGAATTTCGGAAAAGATTTAATACGATGGACCACATCCACACGATAACAATGCACATTGAACTATCGGGGAGTACAAAAGGCCGCTCACTATCACTTTCATCGTTTTGAGGAAGGGTTTTTGACCCAGATTTGAGATAGAAGCAAATAGTGAATATGGCCAGGGAATCCCTACCCAGTAAATAACCATTCTCCGTGAGCTGTATAAAGATTTCACAAGCAAGATATCACCATTCTACTACGATGTTAACGTCGAAGTCAAAAGAGTGGTTAGACAAGGGAATACAATCTCCACAAAGTTGTTCACCCCACCCTCGAGAACATCATTGCGGACACTGGGGTGGAATAACATGGGAGGGAATGTCGATGATCAACAATTACACCATCTTCGCTTTGCTGATGACATCGTTCTTATAGCACCAAACACTAGGCAGGTGAAACAGTAGCCGGGTTTGATTATACGTCTGGAAGGATTCATCTTCGACTAAATTTTGCAAAAACGGTGTTCATGAAGGACGCTTGGTTTCGTATGGCTTATTCACATTCAGTGGAATGGATATCTCCGAATGTTCCAGCTACGTGTATCTGGTTCAGAAAATCAACAAATTGAACGCCTTAGCTCCAGAGTTTGCAGCATAAATCGACCGGCTTGGGGATTTTTGAAGCCCATCGAGAACGTAATGAAGAGAACAAGGAACACTTAAATCCATGACTCCATTTTCGACTCCAAGAATTTTCGTGCCCTTACGTGTATTCGAAACCCGGTCGCTACGTAAGCAGGATGTATGGCCAGTAAACCTTATAAAGCTCAAAGCTCTCTAAAGCTCTCGGCGTTGATCAATCCCTGAGGGATGCGCCATGCATTCGACTTCATTAAGCATCGTTGGAGGTGATTGAATGCATATCTGGCCTTTACAATGACTCGCGGTGGCCGGCCGATGTATCGAGCCAGTGCTGCTATCCTCCCAGACAAGTCTGGTACCAATTTGCCGACCCCGGAGGGATGGAAGGCTTGGTGGGCCATGGGCGCATTTTCACGTGCGCGCCGCAGTGGCGCCTCCAACCACTGCGCCACACGCGCCCTTCAGTAAACCTTATAGGACTCGTAATCGAAAGGACAATGCTTGGAATACTTCGTGTCATTCAAATGATAGAGGAATCCAAAGCTCTGACCTATGTTAACAATCAAAAATCAATGACACCGTGCTATTTGCCAAATTGTTGAAGGTAAGCTGAAAACGGGCTGAGGGCTGAATGGGCGTGACGCAAATGCATTGGCCTTGTAAAACAAGCGGTATTTATCAGTTTCTAAATGAGTCGTGGTTTGGTCGTTCTTCAACTCTTTAACCACAATATAGAAAATCCTTTAAGAAGCAGTAAATGTTATTCTTAATTTCTAGGGAGAGCTGGATTCTGTTCTTACCCAATTCGATAAGGAGATTGATGAGGCTTCCGTTCACAAAGGAAAGCAAATGTGGGTCTGATAATGTCCTTTACTTCCTTGCATGAAAGATTCTCGCTACATTTGCAAATCTTTCTTGCTTTATGTGGTTGAAAATGTTTTCAGTATCGACAAGTTGACTGGTGCGCTCTATTTGGGTGAACTGGTGCGTCGCATTCTCTCGCAACTCGTACTCGATAGAGTGTTGTTCGATGGTCATCCTTGTGAAAAGTTGGATGAAACCGACAGTTTTCCAACAAAATATATAAGCGAAATATTAGCGTACGTTCCTTAAATTCTGGAACATTTTCTTTTTGAGTTTAAGCTTGAAGCATTGATTACTTGCGTCGTTTTCTTTCTCAACAATCGCGAGGTTGTTAAACAACGTACGATTACTTCCATGCAATAACACACATACAGCACAACCGTGGCTGACGTTTTCGTAGAACCGCCTTCTTCAGAGCCGTTTTTTTTTTACGTGCCTTTTACTGAGGAAGAGTCGCTGATCAGAATCGCATATGTTCGCAATGTCTACTTTTTTACGTTGATTTTTTGTAATTTAAAAACATTACCACATGTTATAGTGAGGAGGATAATAGCTATAAAGCCTGTCGGCGTATATGTGATGAGCTAGATGTACCGATGCATGGTTCCGGTGATTATCATATCATCCGTGATGTTTGCTTTGTTGTATCAAATCGCAGTGCAGCCATTGTAGCAGCTGGTTAGTTTAACATCTCTTGCTTTCATTTGTTTTGTGGCTCTGATGTACAGAGGTGCCGGAGCTGAACAATGACATAGAAGAATGAATGCGACGCAGTAGAAAAATCCGTGTTCTACACGCTTTAAAATTCCTGCTTTTTTCAGCAATCAGTGCATTGCTTCGTCATTTGGATATCTCTAAAGTAAAGATTGGTGTGGGTGGTGCATTAATTCAATTTCATCCAATTTACCATAAGCTGTTAGAAGAAAAGCTCACAGATCTTGCGCCGTTGTCTACTGAGGTATGCTCTGATTTTTACCTTTTTTCTATTTTTAGCACACTGTTCTGTAGGTGCTTCTATCATCTGAATTAGAAAAACGTTTCAAACAGAGTGTGTGAACACAATTAACTTCTCATGCGTAGGGCGCATTGCGGAAGTGGATATCCTTTTATAATAGAGTGAATTGGTTTTTTGGTCAAGATATCGCTACAAAGAATGGTAAGTGAGCTGTGTAACAAGTTAATCATGAAAAATAAATGTCAGGGAGCAACCCTAATTTCTTTGTGTGTCCAAAATCTGCAAGAACTAGCCTGCCTTATGAGCTCATATTTCTTATTTCTGTACAAAAAAGAACATGTTTAGTGGGAACTGGTCCCTGCCGACGAAGGTAGTGCTCGTGGTGCTGCGCTTATTGCTGCCGTTGCTGAGAAGATGAAGCTGTAACTGGTTCCTTTTGGTCCACATGGAATTCCAGAAAGTGTTTTCCCGAATTCGCTTAGTATACGATGCGTACCTGTTACGACCAAAAGAAAATACTAATTTTGTAGTTTTCAAGTAATTAGACAGCTAAATCTACCAATTGTAGTTGTACTACTGTGTTGCACGTGCATGATGAGAACGTTCACGTTCTTACAGTTGTAGTCTTGGTGGTTGTTCAAAGCATCTATTTTGGTTGATACTTCACTGTGGTAAGTTTTACTATGATCGACTAACAATTTAACACAAATTGAATTCTCTTCATTCTATCATCTTTTTCGTGAAAGCTAATACACTTACTTTCTATGCGGTGGAGGAAGGGAGAAATATTCTTTTCCTCTTTCATTTCTTACAATATACTCGTATACTTTTTAATCCTATTCAGCCATGAAAACAACTCCTTCCCACCTTTAGTGTTGTTTTTAATGCCACATATACAATTGTCGTTCCCTGCTTTTGCCTATATTATTCAGTTAATCTAGAACCAACTAGTTTCCCAGTAGCCTCTTCGTACCCCTTTGCTTCTATTATTGTTCTGATATCCTAAGTGTGCTTTGTTTATCAGAGGGCAAAATGCTCGCGCCATGTCATTTTTATTAAAGGGCATTTTTTGGCGAATTGAATGGATTACTATTACTTATTTAAAGAATTTTATTTTTAGTTTCATAGCCACACCTACACTTGTTCGATTTTTGGAACACAGTGGTTTTAAAGTTAATTTAATTGTTTGACTATAGTTGACGATTGTGTACGTCTAAATTATAGCTAAATGTTTTACAGTGCTGTTAGCTTTCAAATTCCTTTCAAAACGATAAATTGCTCGGTTCACTTTGTTGGTGTTTTCGTAGATGGCTAATATTCCTGACTACTTACGTTGAGATGTAGTAGTAGAAATCATAGATACCATATAACTGGTCGCCTGCTTGGATTGTATTAGGGCGGCGTGGCTTTCAACGTGCTGTTTTCTCTTTAGCAGTTAGTACCAAACAATACCAAACTCCTTGTCGAACACTTATTTTGAATAAACGGTTTAGGTTATGATTTTCGGTGTGAGGAAATTGTTATTGAAAGCGCTATCTGCAGAGGTGGGAAGTTTTCGTGATTTAGTTACTCTTACTTCTCTTAGAGACCTTTGTACCGAGTGTAGAGATCTAATAGATATCACGTTGAAAGCTCGATATTGCATGTTTAGCTATAACGCATCGTATATGTAGGACCTATTTTCTTGTCAGCTGTTTATTTTGCCGCATAGAGACTGCATTTCAATTTTGCTATTTCCATCCAGTTTAACTTAAAATGGTAAAAGAGAAAGCTCTCGGCGTTGATCAATCCCTGAGGAATGCACCATGCATTCGACTTCGTTAAGCATGGTTCGGAGCTGATCGAATGCATATCTGGCCTTTGCAATAACTCGCGGTGGCCTACCGATGTATCGAGCCAGCACTGCTATCCTCCTAGACGAGTCTGGTACCAATTTGCTGAACCTGGAGGGATGGTGGGCTTGGTGGGCCTGGAGCACTGAGATCTCTCCCGTGTGTTGCGGGGCGCGTCCGACCACTTCGCCACATGCGGCCTACATGACCGCAAATGTTCATGGGATCGTTTGAGTAAAGCTGTTCTTTACACATAGCATTGTATAAGAAACTGTCTTTCCATGTTGACGGTGAGTAGACTACTGAGATGTTGCTGATGTGGGTGCACATAGAAGTATACCATTTAGCTACACCCTCTTGTTCGTTATGAGATGCTAAACCCATTGATCTAAATTATAGCTAAATGTTTTACAGTGCTGTTAGCTTTCAAATTCCTTTCAAAACGATAAATTGCTCGGTTCACTTTGTTGGTGTTTTCGTAGATGGCTAATATTCCTGACTACTTACGTTGAGATGTAGTAGTAGAAATCATAGATACCATATAACTGGTCGCCTGCTTGGATTGTATTAGGGCGGCGTGGCTTTCAACGTGCTGTTTTCTCTTTAGCAGTTAGTACCAAACAATACCAAACTCCTTGTCGAACACTTATTTTGAATAAACGGTTTAGGTTATGATTTTCGGTGTGAGGAAATTGTTATTGAAAGCGCTATCTGCAGAGGTGGGAAGTTTTCGTGATTTAGTTACTCTTACTTCTCTTAGAGACCTTTGTACCGAGTGTAGAGATCTAATAGATATCACGTTGAAAGCTCGATATTGCATGTTTAGCTATAACGCATCGTATATGTAGGACCTATTTTCTTGTCAGCTGTTTATTTTGCCGCATAGAGACTGCATTTCAATTTTGCTATTTCCATCCAGTTTAACTTAAAATGGTAAAAGAGAAAGCTCTCGGCGTTGATCAATCCCTGAGGAATGCACCATGCATTCGACTTCGTTAAGCATGGTTCGGAGCTGATCGAATGCATATCTGGCCTTTGCAATAACTCGCGGTGGCCTACCGATGTATCGAGCCAGCACTGCTATCCTCCTAGACGAGTCTGGTACCAATTTGCTGAACCTGGAGGGATGGTGGGCTTGGTGGGCCTGGAGCACTGAGATCTCTCCCGTGTGTTGCGGGGCGCGTCCGACCACTTCGCCACATGCGGCCTACATGACCGCAAATGTTCATGGGATCGTTTGAGTAAAGCTGTTCTTTACACATAGCATTGTATAAGAAACTGTCTTTCCATGTTGACGGTGAGTAGACTACTGAGATGTTGCTGATGTGGGTGCACATAGAAGTATACCATTTAGCTACACCCTCTTGTTCGTTATGAGATGCTAAACCCATTGATGAACGAGTGGATGTATTTTCACCACGGCTTTATATTGGACGTCACTAGAACCATTGTTTATGGAAACTTCCACAAAGCGTGAATTTATCGCCATGCCTGCTCATCCTGTTTTTGGAAACACTGAAGACTTCGACTATTATAAACGCAACGGCACACAAGTTCCAAGTGTTGTGCCAAGAAATTGTTTACTGTGCAACCTGCGATTCCTGTAATTTGGACTTATTCATGAAGGTTTCTGCTTTCAGTTCGCTTTTCGTTTATTTCGACAATGGGGGTAACTTTCCTTATAACAAGATCTCAACCGTGCCAAATTCTGAAAAATATCTTTCGAACACGTTGTGCATGGCGAGTGGAATTTTCGGTATGGTTCGAGTATTAGTCCTCGTCTTTACTGAATAGCAGAGGCTAGGATTGCTCGTTGTGGCGAAAGAGTGAACTTGAAGTTTTGGACTCTTCAATTAGTTGCGGCTTTCCCTAAGAGATCCTAACACAGAGCTCTTCCACGGAGTTGCAATGGGTAATGAAGTCGCACGATTGCTAAGAAAACGACATACGCATTGATGCAAATATGTAGCCCTTCATACATTTGTTTTGCTGGCAATCGCTGTCTTAGTGAGGAGTGCCAGTGCAGTAGAAGCGATGCTTGAAGAGATCAATAAAAGAAGAGTAGTACTGGAATACGCATAATTAGTAAGAAAATCCAGCTTAGAAAAAACCTAAGGTGTGAAGTTAACTACATCGAATTGAATCATACAGTGATCATAAGGAGCACATCCTACATGAGCCTATTATGATCTATAAATACGAATAACGAAGTGAATGAAAACTCAACGAGGCTAGCTATGATGAAACCAACCCAAGACTGTATTCATAGTTTTGGCTCCATCGCCGCTTGACCTCGCAATAGAGACGTAGGATGAAACATGTCTAAAATTCCGTGAACATTTGAGCGCTGAAGGACATCTTGTGGAAGTTGGCTAGCACGCACAGCATCTAGCGATAGTCAGGGTTTCAGATTTCCAAAAGTAATCTCGTCTTTAATACTCAGGAAATGCACGAAAAACGATACATGGATGCTCCTCTCGTATAAGGAGAAAAGCTGACGCTAATGAATGAGGACTGCAGAGTCAGCTTCAAGAGTACACAGAAAAACTAAAATTACCCGTAGAATGTGGGAAATATTTGTGGATCTCGTGAAATAGCTGGATTTATAGTTCGAAATGGTTTACTAATCACATGATGAGATTCTTAATTGCTGTGCTCGGAAAAGCATCGATAAGTTTACTTTTTCGAATTCAAATTCGGAAGTGAGGAGCACAGGTGCTCCGAAATACTAATGAGGTTTGTGGCCAATGAGATGCTAACGAAGGCAAAGTGCGACGTTGGCTTCAAAAATTTTAATGCGGGGATTTAGCCGTTGATATGAAATGAAGGGGTTTTTGTAAGCAAGTACACTTACAGATGATCGACAACTCGCAGAAGAACTCGCTGTAGGAATCTCGACTACTTCGGACCACCTAAAGATCTGAAAGTCGAGCAGCTCGCCTAACGCAGAACACAGTAATAAGCAAGTGTGATCCTGAGTGTCGGGCTGCTATGTACAGCGGGAGGATTCATCCCACTGGCAAGGTCTCCCAAACTGAGGAGTCCGGTGTTTCCATCGAGAAGCCCGACTGAGAGTTAACCAGTATCAGGATCCACTACCGCCCTGGTGTAAAACTAGTTGTATGGTGGCAATTCTCACTCTGATCCACGAGGGCTGCGACTGCTTGTTGTAGTGGCGACTTGGGGCAGACATTGGCCAGGCTGTCCTTAGTACTCCATGGAAACGCAATGGCTAAACTAGCAAAACTCCAAAAAAATGAAGAATATGTTGGAAAGCCGTACAACCAGTAAGAACGGGTCGTCCAAGTATTCATGTGATTCACAAAACGATTTGCTTTTTCAGGCATACCAGATACGCTTTCTCAATTTGCAAGAACATCAGAGTAAAGAATTGCTCAACAGACATGGCTGCAGTGTCCAAAAGTTTATTGTGGCGGCGAGCAAGCAAGAAGCTGAGGAGAAGATGAAAGTCTTAGGTGCGTTCATCTTCCATCAAGTGTTTTAGAAACTTACAAAGCAATGCCTAATTTTCGAAAGCGCTCGTGTATATGTATTCACAAAGCGAAGTACTTACGAAGCTAAATAGACGATAAAGGTTTACATGAAGCAAATATCGGTAGATTGTACTGCTTCTTCTTCCAATCACAATCACAGTTGACTATCAGCTGCGATATTGTTGTAAGTTGAAAGAACTCTTTTCACCCAAGTTGAATGCAAATCATTGAATGTCTACCAGTCCTTACAAGTGTATGAATCACAGTTGACTATCAGCTGCGATATTGTTGTAAGTTGAAAGAAGAACTCTTTTCACCCAAGTTGTATGCAAATCATTGAATGTCTACCAGTCCTTACAAGTGTATGAGTTGACATCGGCTTTAGCTCGGTAGTTAGCGTTGATGTTGACGTTGTTTTTGTTGGTCGTAATAATAGGATTACTAGGACGTTTCAGAAACCCTTGGTTAAATAATGGGCGGTAGATAGAAATAAAGTCTCTTTTTAAAAAGTTTGTAAGAAATGAACGTTTCCGGAACATTGTAGAATGTTTGTTTCATTTATATGTGACGGAAACATTGAATACGTCGTGAAGGCGCAAATCCTGGCAGGCGGTCGTGGTAAAGGCCGTTTCGTCAACGGAAGATCAGATTTGGGCGGAGTTTTCATAACAACAAAGTGAATTTTAGATTGTCTGTTGTTTGATCTTTTTTATGCATTTGTGAGGTGAGAGTACTATTTCAGTCGTTCTGAAGCACTCAAATCTGTAGATGAAATGGTGGGTAAAAATCTTGTCACAAAACAGACATCCAGAGATGGGGTTAAGGTCAGAAAGGTAGGAGATTTATCACTAATTAGGTTTAAATAAGGTTGTAGACACAATTATAGCTGACACCGGAATTTTTCCCTATCTTGAATAATACTTATCTTAAACAGGAAAACCTAAGACTTTAATAGATCCAGCTGAGACGACGCTACATCTATGTGCCATCCTTGAAAATGAATATGCTGCCAATAGAGTAACTTGGTGTTCCTTGGTGTCAGGATGCGATGCACAGCGAGGGAACTCATCCCTCCCAGCTGAGTCTCCCATGCTGAGAAGGAGTACCATTTCGAACCACCGCCTCGGATCTTCGGCTCTGATGAAGACGAAGGCGTTGAAACATTAGTCGAATAAATGTGTGCTAACAACATCGCATTAACTTACCAATGAAAGAAGGTCATTCACATTGGTCATTCAAAGCGAAGTTAAATAAAGGTTGATGTACAATGGTATTAGAGTTTTATATTTCCAACATGAATCTGCTGCTGATAAAATTTTTGGTTAGAGCTGGACTCTACAAGCCATTCATGACGTATCTCTTAGGAATTTTCAACATCGAACGATTTACATTTTACCCTTTATTCATAGGTGATGATTGCCGAAGGAGTACCAATTAAACGTGAGACTTACGTGGCCATTCTTATGGATCAGAAATCAAATGGCCCTGTGGTTGTTGTTTCTCCTGCTGGAGGAGTAGATATTGAAGAAGTGGCTGCTGTTACACCGGATTTGATTTTTAAGGTTGTTAATACTTTTATAACGAAATCACTTAAATCAAAGGCGTTGAAAAAGCCTGTTAATAGCAATATTGGCATCACTGGTGAAGTTTTAGCCTCTTGTGAACCCTTGGGTTTCAGAGGTTCATGAACATAATTTTTCATCATTTTTAGGTGCCTGTTGATATTAACGTCGGAATCACTGATGCTCAGACACTGATGATTGCTAAGAATTTAAAGTTTAGTGGACACCTTGCCACAACAGTGAGTTGCTTGAAAATTAATAAAGTTTTTCTTTATTTCTGTGCTTGTTTTTTGGCCTAAAGTTAGGAATTATGACATTATTCCGTACTAAAGCCATTAAAAGTGGGAATAAATTTGCATAAGGTGTACAGTAGTTTGTTACTGTCGTAGTCATACATTTACATAGGTTTCAATTTGTAGAACGACTCTTTGCAAACTTTTCAATAGTTTATTTCTTTATTGGTAGACATTTTCAATCAACACCATAGTCACAGTCACCACAAATATCTTTCATCATAGATAGCTGGTACGCTTAGCCGATTGCCCTCGTTTGTGAAGGAATGAAGTGGCCAATCTAATTTTCATGTTGCGGTGGTACATAGTTGCGCTATAGTCCGGAAAGATAATGCAGATCTTCCAACCAAACTGTTCGATTGTCAGACGAGTCATTTTCTCCGCATATTCATAAATATGTTTATGCAGAAGGAAAACTATATTCGTACATAGGACGTTTGTTTTTAATGGTTAAGCGACGACTCCTAATTCAGTGGCAATATCAGCTTGCTGATTTAAGATCGTAATTTTTGGACAACTAGGACTTAAGCGATTGTGAACATCACAGGTTTATAGCAGAGATCATCGTAGCAGAATGCATAATAATAACTTTAGGTTGATATAGTACACCACATAACCACATTGCGGTATATATTTCAGCCCCGCTCATTTCATATGACAACCGTGGTTCATCATAACGAGTTGAAGTGAAATAACAGCCAATTAATAATCAACTTACCATAATGATACGGAGATATTTGCAAAACTCCAGACCGCAGGTGTCTGCGGTTTTTAACGAATATGCTATTACCCTTCCCATGCTATCCGGAGTTCTAGAAATATCTCAGCATCATTGTAGTTATAATTCTTATGATACCCTACCGTAAAAATTCGCAGTAAGCAGCAAATAAAGAGTTTACATTGTGATTTCAATTACAGCCATAGCTTAACTGATTTCAATGCTGATTTGTGCCTTAGATTGATTCCCTTGACGGGTGATTGCTGATGGCACTGGTAGACAGAAAACTAGCTGAGATACAGGCGAAGCTAAGGACCGCGCATGGTGTTGGGGTGAACGCATTAACCCCCGGGAAGGGTACTAACATGTTGGTTCTCCACCACAGACACCTGCGGTCCGGAGTTTTGCAAATATCTCAGCATCATTGTGGTCATACTTCACATAATATCCTGCCTAAAAAATTCTAGTAGGCAGCAAATAAAAAGTCGATTTACCGTTTCATGAAGTTTTGCTAAAAGGTTCTTGTAATTTATTATGTGTAGAGAATAGATTACCAAAGACGACGCTCGCTTTTATTTATGTAAGATAAGCCAACGACTGATCACAAGAAATGCAGGAATAAAGTTCAGTGTGCCAAAATGAACTCCCGGAGATGACATGACCTCTATGGAGGTGTTTTCCAGGAGCCGATTTGAACTGTTTCTATGCAGAATTCTGTAGTCCATGATAAGCAAGAAGATACCGGCTCAGCTGAAACCATGGTTGCACTACTAATGTTATATACTATCGTAGTGGTAACTCGCGCAAGATTTGCAATTAAAGTCTCACATTGTTTTCCGCATGACTGAACTGACACGAGGTATAAAAACTCATAGTTAGCTAAAGTTTCGGCGACTTCTTCTCCAGACCCACGTTAATCCGGGTCTATCGTTCCAAGCTGGTCGGTATCTCGATGTGCGTGCACCAAGTCCCATTGAATCGAATCCAGTAGAGGGAGCACCGTTCAGGGTTCGAACCATCAAGTGGATACCACCGACTCCGATCAACGCGGGTTTGACGAAGTCTTAGACACCGAGACGTTAGTTGAATAAAAATTAAAGAAAGTGAGTAGAAATTTTTTTATCTCAGCCTACTGTCAGCTCAGTGACATGAAAAATTGTTGGGAAGGTAAAGGTGAAGGTCGATTTTTAAAAAATTCTAACACATTTTGCTATAGGATTCTGCCATTAATTCCTTCCTAGATATTCAAAAATTTTGGCATCTGTTACCTGTCGGCCCCTTGATCGTAGAGTGACTCTGGTGAGCGCCAGTTAACCTTCCATTTCTCTCTGCCACTTGCAAGAGTAGCCCAGTGGGTGCTGCTCGCTTTAGGGACACGCTGAGCATCATATCTTCCTTTTCGGTTTTTTGTGAAGAACTCTGACCATCGTGTCGATGGTTTTCCTTCAGCGCGCTTGGCATCCCGTCGAATCCATGTCCATCGGTTGTCGTTTATGCACGTCACGTATCCAGTCCACGTTATCTTCGACAGTTTGGCATATAGAACGAAAAATTGTCTACTTTAAAGTTAGCTTTAGAAAATGTTATTAAACTTCAACGTTATATATTTAGGCTGCGAAGGAAATCAAACGGTTGTATGATCTGTTCATTGATGTGGATGCAACTCAGATTGAGATCAACCCTTTCGCAGAAACTGAAGATGGTCGTGGTGAGCTTAGATAGTTTTAGAGCATTCTACCACCCTTTTACCAGAAAACAACATTTGCTTCGGAATTCCAGTGTTTTGCATTGATGCGAAAATGAATTTTGACGATAGTGCTGCGTTTCGACAAAAAGAAGTTTTCGCTATGGAAGATTGGTCGGAACAGGTGAATCTTATGCTAATAAAATTATGGCGACATTATCGACTACATGAAAAGTGGAAGAGAAGCTTCTGTTCTTAACGTTATAGACGACACGTTTTCTCAGCAAAATGCCACTTTTACTCTCCTAACCTGCCTTCGGAAAATTTATGAGAGGAAACATAGTAGAGCTAACATTCGATGTTTTATTTCAATAAGCAGACACGAGGTTGTTATTATAGAATTTATTAGGATACAATAACTGACGTTTCGGCGGTTTCGCCTTCTTTAGAGGAGACTAGACAGCCCTCGCCCATGTAGTACTCTGTGCGACTGCTATCCACCAACTAACTTAGATACTTAGATACTTACAAAAAATAAACGGCTCTGAAGAAAGCGAAACCGCCTAAACGTCACCTATTGTATCCTAACAAATACTATAATAACAACCTCGTGTCTGCTTATTGGAATAAAACATCGAATTATCAATCAATGCCGAGGTTAACAGAAACTCGGTCTTGGGAATTACTACGCGAAGAGCTAACATTATTCTCTACACGAGGTTATTAAACAGCGTGTTTTCAACACTGGCTAGCCTTTCGGCGGTATCATCTTCAAGACCCAGAAAGGTCAAATTTGACATACAATCTTTTCAGTTTCACTCACTTTCATAACCTCAGCAGACAGAACTTAATGCATAAGTTCTTCATTCGCATAGTGAAATGCTTTCTTTAAATACCCATCGTTTTGTTCTTCGTAAGCTTTCCAATTCGTTGACAGAGATCAGCAGCAAAAAGTTTTATATGGGTGAGAAAAGTGCTAGGCTTAGGTAAAAAAAATTCACATGTCACCTGTATCACCTGTAGCCCCCTTGATCGTCGAGTGACTCCAGCGGGCGGCAATAAATCCTCCTTTTTTCCCTGTCGCGTGCCAGAGTAGCCCAGTGGGTTCTGCTCGCTTTAGGGACTCGACGAGCATCATATCTTTCTTCTAAGCTCCTCGTGAAGAACTTTGACCATCGGGTCGGTTGTCTTCCTGCAGTACGTTTGACATCCCGAGGATTCCAGTCACTAACAGCTTTTGACCATCTGTTATCATTCATACGCATTACGTGTCCGGCCCAATTATCTTCGACTGTTTGGCGTATAGAACGGCATCTTTGAATTTTGACCGTTGACGCAGGTCGGACCTTCGGATGCCATTACTTGTGTGAAACGGGATACTTTTAGCATCATCCTTTCGACTGCGCCGTTCGATAACGCTGAATGATCTTTCATCCTGGTTACGTAGCGACCAGGTTTCTGACGCACACGTTGGGGCAGGGAGAACCGTTGAGTCGAAAAGGTGGGCACGGAGTCGGGTGTTCTTTGTTCTTTTCACTACACCTAGATAGACAACTGGAGCATTCGTTTGGCCAGTATATTCGTCCACGTCTAACAGCGGTTTACCGCCTCATCGTGGCTGTTAGGTGTTCCTGGTTGCCAGACTGCGATGTACAGCGGGGAGATTCGTCTCGCCGGCAGGGTCTCCCAAGCTGAGAAGGAGTCCGGCTTTTCCATCAGGAAGCCTAGCTAGGAGTAAACCAATACCAGGATCCACCACCATCCTGGTATGAAGGTCGCATGATGACAAATCTCTCTCTGATCCACAAGGACTGCGGCTGCCTGTCGTGGTGACGATCTGTGGCAGACTGTGGTCAGACTGTCCCCAGGATTCCAGGAAGCCACGATAGCTTAACCAGCAAATTTGGGAAAAATGGTGATTATGCTGGGGCTAGCACAACTAGTGATGACGAGCCGTTCTAGTATCAAGTAAGTAAGTATTCGTCCATGGACGGTTTACAAGTGATGTAAGTATGTTAGCTTAAGTTATATCGTATCCCAGTTCAT
Source organism: Angiostrongylus cantonensis (assembly GCA_009735665.1). Classification (NCBI taxonomy): domain Eukaryota; kingdom Metazoa; phylum Nematoda; class Chromadorea; order Rhabditida; family Metastrongylidae; genus Angiostrongylus; species Angiostrongylus cantonensis. The sequence goes on along the minus strand of MQTX01000115.1, from coordinate 361,709 downwards.
GCAGTTGCCATCTCTATCGTTAGGACAAATGCAGTTTTGCGTCGTTGGTGTGCGATCAGCCAGGCGGTTACGAACAAGCTGCCGCCTTGGAATGCTCGATGGGAGTTCAATAACTGTTGCTGAATTCTGTAGATGGGCTCTTCTTAAGCAGCTTTTCTAGAATTACGGTTTCGGGGTGCGGTTTTTCCTTCACAGCTATCCCAAGCAGCTACGGTTTTGTAGCCATTGAAGGTGGCTATTTGTCGCGCATATTTCAGGGATTCTTTTTGCTCTCTTCCTGTACATACACTGATTGCTGCTCGGAAAATGTTTCACACAAGCGCCCATTTTGTGTGTGGTGGGTGAGAAGGGAAGTAATGAACCAGTACGTTTTAGTTATTTGGCTTTCGATGCCATGCAGTGATGTGCCCATTGTTAAACAGGTTGATTTGAACTTTCAAAAACGGAGGACAGTCTTTCTTCGCTTTCTCCCAGCTGCAATTTATGTACTCTGTGCGTTGGTTTATGAATTGGAAACATTTGTGTATTTTTTCCTCTGTTGAGCAAATGACAGTCGTCGATCCATCTAAGTAAAATGGTTATTGGACAGCTGCAGTTACATGGCTTGGTGCTTGTCGCTGTCCTATACCAAACCCTCTCATTCACGCGTAATATTTCCTGGAACATCAGAAATTCAGCAGCTTAGGCACTATTTTGTGAGAACCATGGACTGCTGAATCGATAGCCCATATATGTTTATTGCTTTTTCGTGTTCTATAAGGAGCTCGCGGATGACTTGCATTCGGGGTCATTCGACACGTTAGTACGAAGAGGGTAATGTCGAAGGACTCTACAACACACGCGTATTGCGCAGATAATTCAGGAACATTTGAGGGTTCGTTTGAACATTTGAGCTCTGATGAAGACGAAGACTTCGAAAGCTCATCAAGAAAGAATACATATCGTGATTGCATGAGCTCAGGTACAGTTTATCTGATCTCATGTAAGGCGTGCGGAGATGAATACATTGGCGAAATAGGCAGACCCCTCAGTGTCCGCATAAAAGAACCTAGTCGGCAAAAGTAAACCAAATACCGAAGGAGTTTAAAAGTAAATACCGAAAATTGAACCACGAATGGGCCAAAATGGCAAGGGCTGCTGGTTTAAAACCATCAGTTATCTCTCAACTTAAAGTTGACTTACCAACATGTCCCGTCTTGTACTTACTTATAAAAACTCATAAGTTAGTATCCAGCGATGACCTAGCGTCTACCGATCCATCATTGTTTAAGGTTAGACCGATCATTAGCTGTGTAGACGGGCCAACGGATAGGATAACATGGTTTTTAACCTTAATATTTAACCAGTTGTTGAAACACATTCCATCCCATGTTACAAATACCCAGATGTTTCTGGATCGTCTGCGTACTGCACAGCCCAACAGTGCGCACGTGATGTAGTCATTCGACGTTACCGCCCTTTGTACAAATGTGTCGAATGACTCCGCAATACAAGCCATATTCGAACTCCTTACATAGCACGAAGGAGAAACAAACATGTGTGGCTTTAAGATAGAGCAGTTGATGGCACTCTTAAAAGAATGCTTGAACTGCTCAATCTTCAGATGGTCCGGAAATTACTACGCTCAAATAAGAGGGTTGGCAATGGGACAGCGACTGTCACCAAGTCTTGCCATTGCTTTTATGTCTAAGGTGGAAGCACCAGTGACCGATCTCGGGCCACTACTCTACTGTAGATATATAGATGACTGCCGAAACGTCAGCTTATTTGTGAATAAAGAATAATAATAACACCTCGCGTTTGCTCAACAAGAATACAAAGAATTACATATCAATTAGTCACACCGAGGTCAAGAGAAAGTCGGTTTCGGAATATTGATAGTCTAATAGTTTTTGATCACATTAGTTCTGGAACCTGTCGCATATAACATTTTTCGGCTACTGTTAGATTGGAATTAAACCTTTTCTTGCGCTTACACTTAATGATTTTGAACGTTTTGCACGAAAATTTGCGGAAATCGGTGTCTTCTTTGCAGTTGGTGTCTTGCTTCCTAAAGAACGCTAGACCAAAACGAGGTGGTGGTAATTCCCTATTTCTTGTTCCTCGTTCTCATGTCATTTATATAGCCTAGCTTTGTAACGGAGTCGATCTCGAAGCATTGCCTGCTATCGTACTTGAAGCAGATTTAAAATTACTGCAAATGCCCTATACAGCGTGCATAGAACACAAACACAACGAAGATTTTGAAGTAGAAGTCACTATCCCCATATCACATAAAAGAAGTATCACAGGAATCGAAAATACTATCACATAGAACTCTCGAGGCGTTGTGAATTAATTCCGAGAATCCAAAAATGAGCCCCAAGGAGGAGTGTTTTATGATCAAGCGTAACCTAGGTTCATACCGCAGGGCGATTTTTTCCGACCTGAGCCAGGCACATTCCTCAGTCATTTAAGAGTGTGCCGCTGTTCTCTAATAATAATTGAAAAACTTATAAAGGACAAAACGACGTTGTTTAAAAGAAGCTGTTTTCTATGCGAATGAAGTTTAGGTATCCAGTTTTTTCTGATTGGGCTACGAAAATGTCTGGCTGAGCAGATTGCTTGTCAATTTGACCTCACTAGGCTCTGAACAAGGGGAAACCACGGAAACGTCAGCCACTATTGAATAAACCTCGTTATCAACAAATTTGCGTTTGCTAAAGAAGAAAACACTGAGTTACTGAACAATGCTGTCATTAATAGGAAATCAATCCTTGGAATTATTCTTATCGTTTGAAGTTATGCTATAGATTGTTAAGGATTCGCGAGAATTAGAAGCACACAAGCACCGCTTGAACTATGTTGGGTTGAAGGGCAACATTGCATGTTTAGGTGAGTTTGCTTTCTCAGAATTCACTCTGTAACACTTTCGAAACGAACCGCATTGTTCTGGGAAAAAAAATGGAGTTGGAGAAGAAAATTTTATATCGAGCGTGTTTGTGATCATTTGTTATTTTAGTTAATGGTGCTGGTCTAGCTATGGCAACGATGGATATCATCAAGTTAAAAGGAGGTGAACCAGCAAATTTTCTCGATGTAGGGGGCTCAGTAACAGAAGAACAAGTTTTCCATGCTTTCCGAATTATTACAAGTGATCCACGGGTGAGTGATGTTCATATTCGCACTCTAGGAATGAGTCTAAGATTATTCCTTGTGATTTCACATTTTCTTAGTTGGGGTGCAGTAGTTTTCGAGATCATGAGACTTTACAGGTGAAGTGCGTATTGGTGAACATTTTTGGAGGCATTGTCAACTGCGCAACGATTGCTAATGGAGTAGTGTCTGCATGTCGGAAAATCAGTCTAGAAGTACCACTTGTAGTCCGTTTGGAAGGTAACTGATTAGAGGCCTTCAATTTTTACGGTTTAATTTGTTTTTATTTCACTACGCTTCAAAAACAGGTTCTATAAGGGCACTCACCTTCGTTGACATTATTTACTGTAGTTTTATAACCATTCGTAGATTTTTACATGTCATAGGTGGACATGTTTATCTGTGCCTGTCCACTGTCACAAAATTTATTTCAAGGGTGAAGCCGAGAAAAGCCGAAATTTCAGCTAATGCTCTCGATAGTTCACAGCCTGGAACTCTTTAGCAAACACCGATCATTATTGCAAAACTTAGTCTCTTGCTGGAGGTGATTCCATAGAAACACTTACAATCAACATAACCTAAATGGCTTAGGATGTTGAGACTGTGAAACGTTTTTGTTCTGGGACATATTGACAGAGTGAACAATTTAGAACAATTTATAGATTAACCAAGCACGTCTGATTGGCTAGTGAGAGCAAAAGTTTTGTGCACCCAGCTAAATTTTTGAGAATAAGGGCCCTATGGACCTGATTTATGAAGACGAAAAATGTGCATACCTCATGCATAATGTTACTTATCACAGAATACACGGGATGGGTTAATATGCAGTGGTAGCAATGCCGTTCATTGCGCTCGAAGTGCACTGGCTTGTCCCGGCGTGGGACGCCGAACTTCGCTTCCCTGCGGGCTTGGAAAATAGCTATCAGATCTGTGGAAACTAGTTGTCCTCCAAAAATTCGAAGACTTTAGTGGGATATGGATGTGAAGAAACGAATCGAATGCAGGGAATGTAAAACATGTGATCTCGAGTCTCGTGAAATAAAATAATTTTAAATTCACGTTAATGGTTGAGTCGTAAACTTCAATTATAATAGGAATAAGTCTTTTATGTTTTGCTTCACTGCTTTATTTACAAACCTTATTGACAGTTACAATGATGCTGAGATATTTTCAAAACTCTGGACCGTAGGTGTCTGCTGCGGCGATTGTACTTCACTATTATCCTTTCCGCGGCTAATGTGTTTACCACCACATCATGCGTGTCCTTCGTTTCGTCTATCTCTCTGCTTTATTGATACTGTTGATAATGGACTGGTTCTATGCATCCCTCTACATCTCACAGTTTGCCAAATGCAGCTAAGTTAACGAGATGTCAAATTTTGCCTTATCGCACAATTCCGGGTTCACTAAGACATTTCTGCAAGGCTGAGAATTCAGTAATCCTGTTTTCGAAACACCTATTGCTATAAACTGTTATAACCCAAACTCGAGGTTGTCCACGGCAGTTACGGAAAAAAGTCCCGTGTGGCAAATTTATACAAACTTGAGCATTCCACGTACAGTTGGCGGACAAAAGACAAATCCGACCAACTCTCCAATCCACTGGCCAACTAACACAAATTGGTGCATTGGCCGGGAATCGAACTAACAACAGTACAATAATAATATGTAATATGTGACGATATTTGGTTAACTGGATTTATACGAACGAGATTGAGATGAGAACAAGTGATGCAACTGAAGGAAGCTAGTGGGACACTCGGGCTGGGGCACTGATGAACTCAGGGCCTGGATGAAGATCAAACGAACGCTACGAGCGCTTGAAGACGAAAGCTATGAGCTGTACTACTTCTGTAGTGGGTGGAGCTTTGTGAATGGAAACTAACGACCTCGCTGACCCAGGGCATGACACGGTACATGCGTGATAAGTGCATCAATTGAGGCGGCATGCCAGAGGACTCAATCAGACAATAAAGGAATAGCTCGTGGATAAAAGTTATGTGAAAGGCTACATAAAGACTTATCAAAAGGTCATGTGAATGAAATAGATTTGAGACAGTTATAAGCGAACAGTTAATGTAGGACACATGCGATATTGTAGAGAATAGTAACTATTTAAGGAATAGTTACTTTAGGTAACTTTTATAGAAGATTTCGATTACTTCCAACCAAAAGTTTGTAGCGTTCATGTACGTTTTTGATCGTGTGTTTTCGCAGCCTTTTTTATCGTTTGTTCCCAAATAAGAACTGGATAAGTGTGCGAGATATCCAGTCCTTTCCTATTAGAACGCTGTTGCAAACTGTGACGGGTATAATACCCACATAAAGACAATCTAGTAGGTCCCTGAAGATCTAACGGGTTCTTCTTACAGTTCATCGGCAACGTCTATGATTTGAATGTCTTTCGAGTTGTGTAGTGAATTAACCCTAACTCTAGGGCGTTCCCAAATCATCACTGAAAAGTGATGCTTGTGAATCGATGTGGGAATTAGATTCGTTTTTGCATCAGCAGTAAAGGAGCCACTAACAGAATGAAGAAGATGGTCAGTAGGTCAAAGATGAACTAAAACTACCTAATGTTATGTCAGAAATAATTTTTGTAGGAGTTTTGTTATACATTCTTAGCGTAGATTCATGTGTTACTTGTAAAACAAACCTTCCTCAAACAACGTGGCTAATCGATATGTATTCTTGCGTTGATAAGTCAACACGAGATTGATAGAAGAGGTTTATTCGGCTAGCGTCACGACGTTTTCGCCTTCCCTATAGCCGATGATTTCGGTCAATGGTCCCTAGTCGTTCGTGCTCTCCATGTGGATCCTCGTTGTTGTATCGTCGACTCAAATCTTCCTCGGTGAAACACTACTCTATTTATCCATTTTCACCTCGCGACGCTTTTTTATACAGGATAGTTGCTGATGATACTGATTGCCCTCTAATGAATTTTTGTAGGAGTTTTGTTATACATTCTTAGCGTAGATTCATGTGTTACTTGTAAAACAAACCTTCCTCAAACAACGTGGCTAATCGATATGTATTCTTGCGTTGATAAGTCAACACGAGATTGATAGAAGAGGTTTATTCGGCTAGCGTCACGACGTTTTCGCCTTCCCTATAGCCGATGATTTCGGTCAATGGTCCCTAGTCGTTCGTGCTCTCCATGTGGATCCTCGTTGTTGTATCGTCGACTCAAATCTTCCTCGGTGAAACACTACTCTATTTATCCATTTTCACCTCGCGACGCTTTTTTATACAGGATAGTTGCTGATGATACCGATTGCCCTCTAATGATATTTGTTTCTCAATGAATGGACAATCCATCTTTCAGTAGTCGGTATCATTATCACCTAGCACATTTGAAAAACTGGCTTTCCTTTAACCTCGTCGTGACTAATCAATATGTATTCTTTCTTTACAAGATAACACAAGTTTGATGGAAAAGGTTTGTTCGGCTAACGTTTCGACACCTTTATCTTACTCAGAGCCTATGATAGGAGTCGATACGACGACGAGGACACCATATCAAGAGTGGGAACAACTGTGGACCATAAACTCGGAGCATCGGCTCTGAGAAAGACGAGGACGTCGAAACCAAGCCAGAAAATTCTTTTTATCAACCTTGTGTTAGTTTATCAGTGAAGGAATACTCATGATTTATTTTGTAGGAACAAATGTTGGCGAAGCACGGCATATTCTGCAGAATTCTGGACTGCCGATCATCACTGCTAACAATCTTTCCGATGCTGCTGAAAAGGCGGTTGCAGCTCTTGTGTGAGCTTAGTTATGACTTTCTATTGATATTGCTGAGTAGATTCGAGAGATTTTACCCTCTTTATATCATGAGAGATACATGCAGAATATGCTCATTCTCATTCTCATACCATCTTCTCATTACTGTAAATGTTATATGAGCAGACATTGATGTCTCAGGCAATACCTTTCTATTCACCTCAAACACTTTTTGCGCTACTGGAAACGTCATTCAAGCAGAATTTGGGAAATCAGTAGCACTCTTTTCAGAATTTACAATTTTTGACTTCGTAGTTCATTGTTTTGAAGGATTCGAAACAGCCTGAAAATGGCTATTTGAGTGGTGAACTGAGCTGGAAATGTTGTAATGTCTCGATGCATCATAACGTTACATATTTACATCCTACAGCTATGTGAAGAAATACTGGGGGAATGTTTTTAAGTGGTTGTTGAAGAAATAAGCTCACCATTGTATTATTTAACGCTTTATTAGAATCTATCAAGCTTCAGCTAACCATTTCATCTTAGAAGTAGTTTTGTCAATTCGTTTGCCTTCACATCAAGAATTCATTTCTATGCGCGAAGGATTTTTTTTTGTCTAAGGATTTTTCATGTGTCCATTTCTAAGGTAGAAAAGTGTATTTGGAGACACAGACGCTTGCTTGAATACTTGGATGGCCCGTCCTCACGTCAGCATATTTGCCATTCGTTTCCCTGGCAATTGTCGTCCACGTTTGATGAAGACACAGAATGTTTCATAATATTAATTTTAAGCTTCAAACACGGTTTTAATCAATATTTTTGTTGGATTATTGCTTACGTTGTCAATGTTTATTGAAAGTTTAGAGCAGCTAGGTGTTCCAAATTTGTTCTGTTCTTAGTGTTACGTTGTTATAGCGTTTGATATAACACTTAGGTAGGGTATCTTCATTGAGTGTTATCTTTTTAGCTTTTCAGAACGTATCTTAAATGCTCACTAAAGGTGAAGTGTGATGGCTGACGTTCTTTATTTGTTGTTGTTTTGTTTTCTTTCGGATAAAGTCTTAGATGAAAACTCGCGATAGAGTACAGCCGTCCGGCCGACTGCTCCTATTGTTTTCATAGCAGGATAAATCAATTTCAGCTATCATAGGTGTCATAGTAGCAACTTGTTTACAATTCTTTACTACGTATTTAATAAAAGAGAATTGTTTAATGACCGCGACCTCCTCCTTTTCCGCCACGTCCTCCAGAGCGAGTATCAGTGCATGTCACCTTGAAATTCATTGTTTTGAACTGTTATGTGAAAGCACTCACTTCACTGAATTAGAGAAAGGCTAGATATCGGCGCCCTTTGTAATATTTAGTTTAACATGAACTTCTCTACATACCTCCCATTCGTTGCGCTGCTTTTATTTCTCACATCGTTCCCATCCATCTTGTCTACTGCAAATTCGGTCGCAAACGTCCCCTCATAAGGACAGTGGTACTGCAATCAAGGTGATATTACAGGTATACATATGACCACCCGAGCTGTTTTTAGAACGTCAATTATGTTATGGTAATCCTTATTCAGAATAAATATGTATAGCGAAGTCGAGTTTATTTAGCACTGGTAATATTTTTGGAAATACTCAAGGTTGCAGTACGTTATGACCTTTCGAAATCTCGGAATTTTCTTAAAGGATATAAGGATAAAGCACTCAGCGTTGATCAATCCTTGAGAGATACGTCGCATGCATCCGACTTCATTAAGTATCGTTGAAGGTTATTGAGTGCATATACGGCCTTTACAATGACTCGCGGTGGCTTACCGATGTATCGAACCAGTGCTGCTATTATCTTAAACAAGTCTGGTACCAATTTGCTGACCCCGGAGAGATGGAAGACTTGGTGGGCTATGGGCGCAGTGATCGATTCGAATGTATTTTCTTATCGAGGTGTAATCTTCGGTTCTAAGCACGTAGATAGAATATAATCGACAACCCTAGGATAAATCTTCGACTTCACCTAAGTTTTGGGATAAACCCAAATCCCACTATGCTTCGGAAGCTGTTTATACTACATAGGAAAAGTTGACCTCGTTCGACTTTTACCCGCTTTTGAGCACCGAATGTGTGCAAATCTGTCAACAGGAGAATCTGGAAACACTACTCATATCAAAGCTTTCACTTTTATAACATTATATCTGTGAGACATAGAAATTATTGCTGAGCTATGTATAAACATAGCGTTGAAAAGAGCAGGTGCTAAATTACGGAGAATATGGTGTAAAGAAAAATTCCAGCACGTTCACACTTTACCTTACTAGTCAAGTCGGAAAGAAGAGCCAGCTAAGAAGATTCTTTGAAATTGGTGGGATTAGGAGGGGGCGTTAGGGACTGTATGAGTTTCATTGAAGGTACCACTGATGGCAATTGTCTCATGGAGGTAGTCTTAAGATATTGGCAGCGTGGCAAACGCAGACAACAATGTTCTGCATCGCAGCGCTGCCATTGAGATTGTGTAGGTGATTCGTAGGGCGACTCTGAAACTTGCCTGAAAAGTTCTAGTTCTTATGTGTGCTATGAGCGTTGCGCTTCTTTGATTCGGAGCCAGTTTTTTAATTTTATTTTAATAACAACTGAATGGCACAACAATAAAAAGCCAGAATTCAGGACACTCTCTTCTGCCAGTTAATTTAGAATAGTACTGCTAAATTATCTTACCATAAAGACGAAAGTTCTGTTCATAATTAAACAATTAGTGGTGCTTGAAATCAAGTTTGAAAACAGTTTTATAGACTTTCTTGCGCACGCCTCAAACAGAGTACACTTCCATGGCTACCATTGTTGTCCTTCGCTCCTGTTTCATTTCGGTGATTGTGATGTTCATTGTTTGCAAACAAGAATGGTGCTGGGACTGACACTGTCATCATATCAAACAATCTCTAGTGATATTACTGAGTTCAATTTCGAATTCGTTTTTTTCATTTCGGATGGTTTTTGGTGTTCTTCTTGTGTTCTTGACTGTCCTAGTATCACGGTTTTCCGGCTAAGTACCGAAAGTACAGGATGGAGCGACTTGACGAAGGCAAATCAGCAAACAATCAGTCAAGGGCCTTCCTGTGTTGGGAGATGCTGCCGAGTTAGATTACTTCATTCGAGCAGTGCTCAACTCGATTAGATTCGACTCGTTGCATTGACGAAAACCGTCGTCTCAAAAATGAATGGCCGTGAACAGTCGATCCGCAAAATTCCTGCTCTGAGGAAGTCGAAGGCGACGAAATGTATGCCAAAAAACAGTTTTATAACCTCATGTTATATCTATATCTATACTTATATCTACTTTCACCTTCATGTCTATTATATATATATATATATATTCTTACGAACTGCCCTTGAGCTGATGCGAGTTGGTATAAAATGTTGTAGTTGTGGTTGTTGTGATTCGATGGCTCTTTGCTCAAGAAAAAAACTCGAGATGCTGTTGGTCGTGAGACCACCCGCATATTGTATCCATGGGATGACGAGTAGGTTCTACCCAAGTCAGGAAATCGATTTGACGTAAGGCACGAAGTCACGTGTGAAAGTGAGGCATTCGTCTTTCCGGTTCATCTTCCGGCTTTTGGAACTTGTCCAAAACTCTTCGAGAACCTTGCGCGTTGATGTTTTTAATTCTTAATTCCTGCTCAAGGATCTGAGCAGTCACGGCACATTACGATTCCATGTGAATTCTGTGCGGTTGGTCTCCACTAGACATGCTCAGTGGAAGCCTCATAGAAAGCGGTAGGTGCGCAAAGTTGTGTTCATTGTGGTTGAAATCTTGGTTTAGCGTTTTCTTTGTTTGATTATGGAGGCGTTTGACCGAGTAGATTGCCGTCAACTTGACCTTTCCAGGCTCTGAAGAAGGCCAAGTCCGCCGAAACGTCAGCTTATTTGTGAATAAAGAATAATAATAATAACACCTCGCGTTTGCTCAACAAGAATACAAAGAACACACAGGCTTCTGAGCTGCACAAGCGATCATAGGGCGAATTAACTGACCAATTAAATGACGGCGCATTAGATGGGAGGACACTGACAGCCACAGGATTCTCAAGACTCTTTGGCGTGACTTATCTCATTTGATGTAAACGGCGACTTGGGAAGGATCTTACTTAGGTTTGAAATATTATTTTAAGGATAACCCTGTCTTCTCATCTGACCCCCATCAGTGAAATAAGACGTTGATTATTTATACTAAAGCTTACAAACCCTATTCGCATATGGTTCAAAAATCCCAAACATTTTCATCTCCAAACGACGCTTAATAAAGTCGAATGCACTGCTCATTCCTCAGGGGTTGATCAACGCCAAAAGCTTTATCCTTTATTGTAGTCACTTAGAAGGTCTACGCTAAAAATGAAGTGAAAAGGTGAAAAAAGCATGATCGGCACTAAATAATACTTAGGCATTGTGATCTCAACCGTAGCCTCAGCTTAATTGAATCCGGTATTCCTGCTTTTACGATCATTCTCGTCGACGGGTAACTGCTGATAACACTGTTAAAGCGAAATGAAAAAAAAAGGCGGAGAGAGAGGCAAAGCAAGAGCATAGGTTGGTGTTGTGAGTAACGCGTGATCCTTCGAAAGGGCAATCGCTTGTTCGAAGCGCAGCTGAGGTTCCGAGTTCTGCTCATATCTCAGCATCCCTATAGTTGTAATTCACATAGTAGAAAAAAAATAATTGGCAGTACATAAAAGTTGAAATCTTGAGGTGAGCCGCTGATCAGCGTCGCATATGGTTGGCCAACCATTGCGGCTCTTCCTCAATGGATGGCACGCAAAAACAACTCTGAAGGAGACGATTCAGCCTAAACGTCAGCTACAACTGTGTTGTATGTGTATTATTGTATGGAAGTAAACGTATGCTGTTTAACAACCTTACAATTGCTGAGAGAGAGAACGACGAATTTATAATCCAATGCCGAGGTTAATAGAAAGTCGATCTTGGAAACTCGAGGTGAGAGTCCAACGAAAAAATGCAAGGTAACAAGATCAACCACAGCACAGGTTATAAACGTTTTAATTGGAATGTGGGTATGACAAGCCATATTACTCAGGCAAAAGATTCATGGCAAAGATGCATTTGAAATGTACTTTAATTGCACTAAGAGTACCAAGTGATCACACTAATATAAAATGCCAATGCTCTAATAAGACGTCTAACTTTCCGGGAAACTACGGCTATCCCCAAGTAGAACATTGTGAGTATTTATCCGTGGAAAAAAGTCAGTTAATAGTGCCAAATTTGCCTCAAAGGAACTAATCTACATCCTTGTTGTGGCAGTAGCCATAGATTGCCTTAGAAAGGAAATTTCCTAAACCAAGGAAAAGACCTCCTACAAGCAATGGATGTACACCAGCATTCACAACATTGACTGACTATGGGAAAGTCCAGCTCGACTATTGAGACTGAGCGGTGTGTCCATAGGTGCGTATAATCGTGCGTCGAACGTCGAACAATCGTGCGTTGAAAGTGAGTTCACAGAAACTCTGAAGAAGCTGAGGAAGTGTGACGAATCTCTGCTTTTTTACCTTTTCGCATCACTGCAATAGCCTTCGGTATAGCATACTAATATTCAATACATTCAAAGCAACGGTTCGACAACCCCTCTGTCCAAGCAGAACTAGCTGCCATTTCTACTGAATCGGGAAATTGCCGCCAGAATAGTGTAAGAAGTTGTCCATCCATGCAATTCACAAAGACTGGAGATTACATGTGATAAAGGGGACCGGTAAGCGCTCTACCACGGCGCACGAGTCCCCTCTACGCCACAAACAATCTCAAAAGCTAATAACTACGTATTCTGAAACTCATAATTACCGCATACCGCAAGTAGGTCAGTCGCATACGGACACTTCTATTCAGACGTAACGTCTCTTTCCAAGTAACTCAGTACTCTGACGCAGACCCTTCGTCGTGGTCCATCAGGATGGTCAGTTATCGCAGACCAAGCTTATGAATAATAATTCGGCTAATTATTTTCAAAAACTGCTTGACTGTTGCTCATATAGAGGTTGTCGAGTGCTCTCGAAAGTAGTGAAACCTTGTTATCAAGAGGTCTGATGAGTTTGGTTTAGAGAGCAGGGCATCGAGCAGTACTTCCCTCCTGTAGTCCTTTGCCAGGACTGAGTATGTTTTTACGTTTTTCAACGAATTCTACTTGCTAAAAGTAGTTGAGATTTTAGTTTCGTGGGTGTAGCGCAGTGGTTAGTGGTCCCGTCGATCAGAAGCAAAGTCCTAGTTCGATCCTCGCTGAACGCGCTCCAACAATCTATATCGGAACGCCTTAGTTTGACTATCTTCAAGATTTTAAGAAAATTACACTCGATCAGCATTCTACAACATTCATAAAGAAGACAAAATCAAAGCAGTAGCCAAAAGCCCGCGAAATGTTCGAAGACCATCGTGGGCAGTGAATGTGAGGAGAACGAATCGAATAGAAGTGCTCGCATCTTCACCGTTTAAATGATAACGGATCATGTAAAATAAAGCAAAAAAAATTATTTATCTTCGTAACTTTAGTCAGGGGCGCGTGTGGCGCAGTGGTTGGAGGCGCCACTGCGACACGCACGTGGAATCGATCCCTGCGCCCATGGCTCACCAAGCCTTCCATCTCTCCGGGGTCGGCAAATTGGTACCAGACTTGTCTGGGAGGATAGCAGCACTGGCTCGGTACATCGGCAGGCCGCCGCGAGTCATTGTAAAGGCCAGATTGCATTCAATCACCTCCAACGATACTTAATGAAGTCGAATGCACGGCGCATCCCTCAGGGATTGATCAATCTCGAGAGCTTTATTCTTTTATCCTTTTAACCTCAGTCAGTGGTTAATTCTGGGGTGCCAGCTGACACTATTGACTTCAAACGGTCGTTGTTAGTTGCTATTACCCGCACTCCAACTTCTCCGTCGTGGAGACTTTCATCTTGACTGCGAAATCCTTGGAACCACGTGTGTGCCAGGCATTCGGAACGGTTTGACCGGCGCACGCTTTGATGACGTTTCAAGTTATTGTCGTGCTATATGCTCAAGTTTGAACCTACAGGTCAAATAGGTACGATTTTCATGATTTTAGGGTAATATTTCAAACAGCCTAGAATCTGTGAAATTAAAGGTTAGAAGGAAAGTACCGTATTGCGCTTTGTCAAGCAAGAAATAAGATTTCAAATAGGTGTCTACAGTGCGCACGACAAATATTTGTTACGAGGTTTATACGAAAGCTCCATGACGATCACACGGGCTGTTATTTCTCTAACTAGCATGCACCATCGGGAGCAAATTCCATGAAAAGTGGTGATTGCAGTTAGATTCTGGATGAAGTGAATCTTGTATATGTTATATGATGTACAAGCGTGGTTGTTCCTGGGCTGTTCAGATAGCCTAGTTACCGTGCTCAAAGCTTTCCCTATAGGCAGGTCATGAAAAGATGTTCTCAGCTCTTCACAAAAAACAGTCGCTGACCCTTTTTCATTGGTATTCTGCCTTGTAGCAATGTTTCTTCTAAGATGACATCGATTCTGTGAGGTCAACGTGGCCAGTCGGTTTACAATATTGGTTTCCGTCAATTTACAATTTTCGTCAACGGATGATCGACTCCGATGCTCAACGTCGCTATAACGGGTTCTAGAGTTTGATACTTTGGCTAATGACCTTTGTGCTAAAAACTCAGCTCCATTCATCCATCACAGTCTATGAGGTGTATGATGATTTTCTGTCTTTTTAATGGGCAAGCACGAAGCTGTTGTTACAGTACTTATTCATTCGTAATAGCTGACATTTCGGCAGCTTCGCCTTCTTCAGAGAGAGTCAAGCTGACACACAGTCCATTCAGACGAGCAATTTCGTAATCACAGAAGACAAAACTTAAAGCGTGGACTTTTATTTGCACAATAAATCCTTTTTAAAATGCCGTCTTTCAAAGAAGACATAACAACTGAAGCGCGAGCTATTGTAACTGAATAAATGATGTGATAACAATCTCGCGTTTGCTGTCCAAGAAAACAGAAGGAAGAAAAAGAAAGAAAAAAAAGGGAAAAGAAGAATTGATTAATGCCGAGGTTAAGAGAAAGTGGGATGCTGGAATTTACTGTACGATGATTTTGTTAGACGTATCGTACTCAGTGAAGAACTTTGCAAATTTAATATGGAACATCTCCTCTTTCATCGTTGTACTTTGTAGGGTCGGCATGGAGAGCATTGGTCCAGATTTTTTCAACTGTCGAATTTTCATTCGATTTATCAGGTTTTCGTTGGAATCTCAATTTTTTCATCAAGAACTAATCGTTGTTCATGGACACGCAGATGTGAAATGCACTTCAGCTCCATAAGCTTTTTATATTCTGAAGAACAGTTCTGGGCAGAGTTCGCAAACACACGTAGGCACACGTTCGTGGCGTATCTGTGTCCAAATCTTTGTTCATACGGGTGACAAACATTTTTCTCGCCCTTCATAGACCGGATACCCACTATTGGAGTAGGGATAGCTAAAGCTAAAAATTGATACCCATAGAAGAATGGAACAAAGATCTCATATCTGAGCACTAACTAAAAAAGAAAAGCACTTATTTTATGATTAAGTATCCTTCTGTGGCCAATTAAAATCGCTTCGAAAGACCACTGGATTCTTTTAGGAAACCGGCTCAAAGTAGATCCATGGTTTCTTACGATGAGAGCAAATTCTCCTGGAATAATGTCCTCACTGTCTGTCTCCTCTTGCTGAATCCTTATTACCTTCAGACATCTTTCATTCTTGTCAGCGAAGTATTGATTTACTGTTTACCCGCTAATCAAAATATTTTTTTTTGTATTGAACCCAACTCAGCATCTTATAAATGTCATTCGTTTCATGTCAACCCAACAATTGTGGCGCGAGTGAGGAAGCGGTCAGGTAAATGAGGTCAGTATCTTCACATGTGGTTGTGGGTTCTACCCAATTTTTTATTACCACCAAAAAGAATTCTCGTTTTGTACTTTTTAAACATTTTGATCCCACTCGTCGATTTGTAAGTTTAGTTTTTGGCTTTGAGGAGAATTCTTAGCACAATAAGTTCTTGGGAATGAAGATGTGCTCCTCACATAGCAATTCCTTTCATCTTCAGCAGCTCCTTACTTGCTAGACTTTTCTCCTGTGTATTTTATTCTGTTTCCGTTATCCACATTGAACTGATTTGATATTGTCGGAGAGGACATTTGAATTTATTGCGCTAATGTTATGAGCCGTAGCATGTGATCAATCTATTCATTTCTATCAGTGATGGAATGTACCATAAATTTTTCCGCCTACATAATCCTTCTTCATATCTATCCGGGTACCAGTACTTCTTGCACTCGATTCATTTCACCACTATTCACGAAGGGCTTCAAACTTTTCGCGCATAGGTTCGGCTGGTGTTTGAAGATTCGCAGAACGCTGATCAATTTGATTCTTCCTAGGGTCCTGGGATAGCTTTGCTAGAGCACTCTCACTTGGATTGCGCGTCGTGAAGTTTTCCCATACAAGTCGGGCACCAATTTCGGGACCTCGGAGAGATAAGTAGTTTGGTGAGCTGGCGCTGTGTCGAACCAGCATCGTGCTCGTGATGTAAAGCAATACCATCGTTGCACTACCCGTCCAATGTATCACAAAGTTCTAATTTTTAATGCAGAGTGCGTGTTTTTTCTTCGTGTTACTGTTTTGGCACTGTCTCTGATTTCGTATAGCTCCTTGGTCTGCTTAATTACCACTTTTCTTTGTTCCCATTTTTAGTTCATTTTGGTTGAAAATTCATAGCGAATAGAGTATTAAAGGACTCAATTTCCTTATATTCAAAATGTCTTTTATAAGTGTATTCTATACGGCACAACAGACTTAGGAAACTCAAGAAGTTCGAAAGCTTTGAACCCATTCACATACCCCATGAAGTTTGAATGCAGACACAAAGTGGTCCCCGAAAACAAACAGTTGTGGTGCACAATGCGAGGACCACCATAATGGAAAGTGAACGAGTGGAATGGCAATTATCCGGTCCTTCCAGTCAGGGGCATCGTACCACACCCTCTCTACAACATGGGCGGCGATTTCCGGTTATGGTGAGCGCGCGACTCCGACGTCTACTCACTCTCGGCAGATTTTTCAATCGTTTTATTGTTAAGAACTTCTGTAGCATTTTTCATTGCTGCTTACCTAGATGCTTAGAACGCATACGTTCACGTAACATAGTTTCATTCTGTTTCGTCCAGATGGGGTATGGCGTAGCAAAGATAAAACTAACTTGTGCTCTCCTGGGTTATGTTCTTTCATTGGCAGCTAATTATTCAGGTACTAAGTATCCTAAGATTGGCTGTATTCTAACATTTGTCGTTTTTTTTTCGAAGAATAACAACTTTTACCGTCTTCCTTTTCATCAAGAGTTTGAATGATTTATATCGTCAGAAAAACCTAGCAATTACAGGGTTGTTCAAGAAATGTCGCTAAATCTCGATGTCATACAAGCGTTAGTATTCCCTCTTTCAAAGCTGTACTTGTACAACTAATTGAAAGTGCTTTCAGAACTTTTTTTTTATAAATACTTACTATATTGTTAAGCTTAAAGAAGGTTGCTAGATAAAACTATTATTGTGGCTAATGTTTCTAACAAGGGATGCTTCTAACAAAGTGGTTAGAGGTGCCCTGCAGTACACATGGGTTCGATGCTGAGCTCCAGACTCACCAACCCTTTCATCGCTCCGGGATCGGAAAACTGGTGCGAGACCTGTCTGAAAGGATAGCAGCACTGACTCGATACATTGGTAGGCCACCGCAAGTCCTTGTATACGTTGGGTGTGCATTCAGTTGCCTCTGACGATGTAACACCAAAGAGCTCTATTCTTTATCGTTTATCCTTTGACGTCTCAGTCACCATTCACAGTTCAACAAGTACACTAACGAGTGAAGTTGCTTCATTTACACGGTGCTTGACACTGCTGGGTACGACCATACATCATAGGAATGGGCGGCTATTAGCAATCTATTCGAATCACTGCGGCTTTTGAAAAGGCAATGGCGATGAAACGTCTGTTACGGTAAATGTTCATGTAACACCGTCCTGTAAGCTTAGTAATCAAATGAAATACAGCCCACTCATGCCGAGGTTAAATGGAAGTCGTTTTTTAAAGATGTGTGTCTTTAATCACTTGGCTATGTGACTACAATGTTACTTGGTTTAGTCCCTTGACTAGAAAGTATAGAACCACACTAAAACCTCCAGTTTCAGAAATTTGAGGGTTTGCACAGTCTAGTATATAGCCGTGTATAGGTTGACACATTAGACAAGGAAGGCTTGTGTCTGAACCAGATTTCCTAGAAAATCTATAGCCTGACAAAAACCATCGTACGGCAGCGATATGTGGGGATGTGATCGCTTTTTACCATGATTTAGAATTAGCCGAACCACTAATGCCTAATGCATTTCGCAGTGTTTTTCTTTCAACTACACTCATTTCATACCATTTGTGGTAATTGTAGTTATTGACTATCGAAGGAGAAATTGCTAAAAGAGAGTTCTGTGCTCGCGAAAGGTCCCAATCTCAGTGAAAGTTTTGGTAATGTAAACTTGAAAAGAATCTGTGAGACGTCCGACTATGGGGAAATACAAGTGCTGAACGATTTTCTTCACTTGTTTTCTTAATTCAAAGGCTTCGAAGTATTTGTATATCGTTAGAAATTCACTCTTGCATGCTGATTTTTTTTTTTGTTTAGTATACTTCTAACTCTTGGAACGAACCAGCCTAGGTTACAGGAACCAACTGTCGTCAACGCAGACCGCCTTCATCGAGCTGTCAGGAAATGGACCTTTCCATGTTGCCATTCGTGATCATCTCTTTGACGGCTGCCTGTGCACCTCCTGGTTTTGTTCAAAGCAATGATCCAGGTATTCTTAATAGTTTAGGAACTCTGGTGGTCGTCTCAGAGCGTACTGCGCTCTCTCAGTTACTCTCATTTACATCGATACCCATGGAGTTTTTTAAATTTCTAAGGTAAAAAGTTAGAATTGAGGTTTAAGTTCGCGAACTCAGTAACGAGTCCTCATCTCCTTTCTCTACATGGCTATGCTAAATTTTAAAGCGGGGCTTACACTGAAGGAAGCATTCGGGTGCCGTGCCTTTTGAAACTTGCGTGGTAAACATGTGGTTAAAGCGGCAATTAATTTCTAGCGGATAGAATTGTTTGGATATTTTATCTTCTTTTGTTTTCACTGCTCAGAGTTTGAGCTCCATATTCCTAGAATAAGTGTATGAACGGTTTCAAGTCTGTTTAATTAGAATACAGCACACAGGAGCAGAGAACAAACTAAAACCAGTCATAGGACACATAAATGCAACCCTTTGTAATTGAATGAATAGAGGAGACAAGTGTTCCATGCATTACTCATGGAATGCTAGATTATGCTCTTCCTCAGAGCGCCTATTCGAAGTGCTCTTTTTCAGTTTTCTTATTTTTCAGGAATGGTCGGCGCCCGATGTTCGGATCTCATTCTCTACCCTGTTTCAGCAGTGGATCAGAGCGACCAATACAGGTGACTACTGTCTCTCTTACGCGATCTATCGTTACATATTATACCCTTTCCAACTTGTACTTCTTTCGATTTGTTGTCCTTCATTCGTTGTGCATTGCTCGGATTTGTGTGTAAGTTTCGATACTATTTGAGAATTTCGTTTTCTTCATGAAATCTTTGCGGTGTGCCAGTCGACCTCATTCTACTTGAAATTTTGATATAACTCTGATGATTCGTCCCAGATCTTCATAGGTTGTCGACAGACGTTGTCGAACGAATGCAGCTTTTCCCAGGCAATTCTGAGAGCAATTTTCCGATCCCAAATGGGGGCCAACTTAATCGGCTAGGTGAGAGGTCGAGCCAGCGACAATGCATGTACCGTATTGTTCCTCTAACTACTGCGCTTCCTGCACCCCTAGCTCATGATTGTGTTCCATAAATCAGTGTATCAGAGCGAAGCTTAATAAGAAGAACAGTTGTGTCCAAACTTAAGCGGTAATCATTAAAGCGGTTTGAATTCTAGACAAACTTTTGGCCATGTGTGCGATTTGAAAAATCATATTACTCGACCAGAAAGTTCTTCAGTTCTTCCAGTAAAAAGTTAACAGATGCTGACTGAAACGTTCTAGAACCTTTTCAATTTTATTTAACCTGCATAAACACTACCATGTAGTATAATGATCTCAATTATTAGTGTAAAATTCTGCTGTATGTTAGCTTTAGCACGATACGGCGATATACGATACTGTTGGGTCCAGGTGAACTCAACTCGACCTAGAATTCTAGATGAACTCCATTACTCGATTGCTTGCAAGAATGTCTACCCAAAAATGCTCTGTCTTCACAGCTACTATCGTTCGCATTCTCACCATTTCCTGGTAATTCAAGCGTCCTCAAACGGGAGAAACTTTATGTGAAAGTGAACCATTGAATCAAGAACACGTCTTACCATCGGGCACATTGCACATATTCCTCTAATCCAGCTCGGCAGCTACATCGTGCCATGGAGGCGATCGTACTTGTAGCTGCTCCTAGATAATTTGACAAGTGTTTAGCTTCGATTTTCCAAAAGAAAACTGGTTAATGCAAAGAAAAATCACGGCATCTTGATGGCTCTAAAAAAGTGATTTACCTTGTATACGCACTTCTTTAGCTGCGAAATTGAGTCGTCTACGCGAATCACGTACATATATGCCAACGTGTAACCTCTGGAACACTACAAGAAAAATGCTAACGTGGGAGGAAGTTTTTGTTGCGTTTTCGTTTGGTCTTCAAAGCAGTGATTTAGTGGCATGAACGCTTTCATTACGAGCATGACCATACCTATTCAACTATTCAGTTCATCATCAAAAACTCATGCTGTATAACAAAAAAATCGGGTGCTAAACTACGTTTGTTTCCTCTACGATGGTGCTCTTTGGAATGTTATGCAACTATCTTAAAGCATACTGTGTATATTTGTGCTTGTGTAGAACGTACTCTTAGGCATCCAAATGGGTATAGAGTGTTAGACATAGACAATGATATTCGCAGTATTACAACTTTCAGCTAATCGTTTGGCCATGCGTGTTGTAGGGCGCGTGTAGCGCAATGGTCGAAGGCGCTCTGCAGTGCACATGAGATCGAACCCCGCGCGTAGGCTCACTAACCCTTCCAACCCTCCGGAGTTGACAAATTGGTACTAAACCTGTCTAGGGGGATAGCAGCACTGGCTCGATACATCGGTAGGCAACCGATATTCATCGTAAAGACCAGATATGCATTCATTCACCTCCAACGATGCTTAATGAAGTCGAATGCATTGCGTATCCTTCAGGGATTGATCAACGCAGGGAGCCTTGTTCTTTTTTTAATAATCAGCCAATCGACTATGGCACAAATATTTTTACGTAAGTGACTAGTCCATAACATCACTTCATATTTCTAAAATAAACATGTTGCAGATTCGATTATAGTGATGTAAGCTTTGGCAACACGCATGCCCAAGGCGCTACAGTGGCGATAACGTGTACAACTGGTGGGCAACCCGCTACTGTCGAGGGTTACGACCAGGTAATCTGTTCATAATTTCAAGAATTTTCTCTCGTAAAAGCACCATCAGTTCACAAGCATTTCTAAAAATCTTCATTAGGTTCGATTTTCTAAGTCTCTTTTCTTTTCTTCACATCTCCTTTTTCGTAGACAGAATCTATTTGGAATGTTGAACGGCAGTTAATCGTTGAGGACGACTTCTTATGCAATAACATAGCTCTTGGAAAAGTTTAGAGGCAAAAAATTATGGAAAATATATAATTAATAGTACTGACAAACACTTCATACTTCTTAGAGATCGAATGGAAACTTCGTAACATCGATTTTTTAAATATTAGGCTCTTCAGGCTTCTGAAGACAAATATGTAACTTATGAAAGGTCTTACCTTATTATGTTGACTTCAACAACATAAATTAAGCTATCCATATGAATATTGACGAAGAAACATGAATCCACACTGTTATTACAAATACAATCCTAATTACTGGCCAACACAAAGCAGTGACAACTTCCAAAGCGTATGTCCGGTCTTAGGAAAACTTTCTTGTTGCATGTGTTAGAATCTTAGACTAGCCTAGTATTCGACTTGCTGCTTTGTCCTCGATCGTTCGATTAACGTGGAAGTCACTGATCTCACAAGGATTGTTTCTATCCTGAACGATTGTAAATAGCATATCATCAAACCTTCCTCCGAATCACAATGGTCGACGACTTCCCAAAGTGAACACCAACGCAATCGCCTTTATAAATGCTGAATGAAATCGAATAAAACGAATGGAAGAAGTAGTGCGTCTAGCCCGCCATGTGAAGGCATGTTATCTGAATATCTTATGTAGGAAAGTTTGGGAGACATTAAGTGGTAAAGAAGGTAAGCATAATTCTGAAGAGGTCTGTTCTCCAATACATCACGTGTGATTTTTTTTACTCTCAAGGAAAAATATCTTAGATATATACGCGAGCGATTTCCTAAACCAAGTAGGAATAGCTCCGTAGTTAATGTGCCTCGTCTTGTGAGTAATCTAAGCCTTTAATAGTAAAGTGCTTACGGCGTTCGGGTGTGGACCATTCTACTGACCATTTGCGATTGAAAAGGACTCGTTTCCTTGGTTTCATAATTGTTCTATGGCAATCTAGTGATTTTTCTTCAAATCGCGTGTGAAGAATGAAACCTTTCAAAGGACAGCACTTGAACCTTTTGGTGAGTGGTCAAAAAGCCCATCTGTAAGAGGAATCCTTAATAGCATAGCAACCGAAGATCCGAGGAGTAATCGTCGGCGAATATGAGTGTTCATCCATTTGACAAAAGACTTGTTGAGGTCAGCTATAACACCCCGCATACTAGGTGTATGCATCATACCTAGACATGCGAACTCCAGTACATGGTCTCTTCGTTTCGCTCCCTGATGATCTTCGTTCGTCGTGATGATTGTCTGCTCTCAGTTTGTCGACGTGCTCGTGAATCATTCCGTGCCTCCGCTTATCTCGTAGGTAGTGGGGTCCTTGAGCATGCATACATTCTCTTGAGGTGGATTTTGCTGTTTACCTCGTCCATCTGCAGTCGACTTTTTACCAACTTCTTCAGAAATAAATGGGCGTTTCTAACGAAGTCACCTAAAATGTCATAACTTGCTTCAAACAAAACTTTATTACTCAGGATAAAATCATTTAAATATGCACATTTTTACCAGTTGGAAGCAAGTTTATTCATTCCAGTAGCATAAAATTCTCGAGTTCTGAAAGCGACGAATTCATTGAAGGCATTTTTGCGCCATCGTAGTTGGTGAGGCATTTCTCTCTCAAGGTGCTTGAAGAAGTAATAGTTGGAGTGCGAGAGATCTGTTGAATATGACGGATGAGGGAAAGATTCGTAGCCCAACTCGTTCAGTTTCTGCAGCGCTGTTTCCGCAACGTGAGGCCAAACGTTGTCGTGGAGAAAGACTGGTTCTTTTTTGCCGACTAATGGCGTTTTTGTTGGAGTGCATTTCGCCGATTTATTGGCAATACTTCTCTGCCATAATCGTTTCGCCTGGATTCAAAAGGCTGTGATGAATAAGCTCGACTGCAGACCACCAAACGTTTACAATGGGGTTATACTAATTCTGTGCAACCTTTCTGTCGTGCAACTTCGGTTTTGGCAGGTGCTGTGGGGCCTGATCGCAATCAAACCATTGAGCCGAACGTCGCCGGTTGTCGTACAGAATCCATTTCTCACGGCCCGCTCGTCGCAATTCGATCAAGAAAAGGGCCGTTCACGTTTCTCAAAATAAGAGCAGACGACACTTCAAAACGGCGATTTTTTGTTATTGTCGTTAAACCGTGAGACATTCACTTGTCCATTTTTTTGTCTTTTCTATTCCATTCAAATGAATATAAATTGTTCCCATGCTTACGCCAAGCCAATCTGCAAGCTCTCGAACAGTTGTTCGCGTGTCTGCTTCCACTAGTGCCTTCAATTCGTTGTCGTTAAGTTCACTGGGACGTCCGCGGCCTTCCTTATCTTCAAGGTCCAGAACGGAATATCCGGAACCACGTTAGCACTGTTGATTAACCAACCCTACCTTCACCTCAAACTTCATCAATGTTTCAAGCCGTCTCTGCTACACTACGACCGAGTTTGAACTCATGAGAGAAAATTAAACGAAAACTTGCCTTGTTATCTAAAATTGAAAAGCCCAAAATTGGTGAAAATTTTTGACTTTTGAAGAAATATTGGAGTATAGTTGAAAGACAGACGAAACGAAGGACCAGCATGGTGTGGTGGTGAACACGTTACTCCCGGGAAGGAAAATAGCGCGTTCCTTCCCCGCGTTTTTTAGCGCTTTATTTTTCGAATTATTTGTTACGTTTATCTCCGAAATGTCTGAGATGATAAAGCTGAAAAGGGTAAAGATCTCATCGTCGATCAATCCCTAATGGGTGCTCCATGCATTCGACTTCATCAAGTATCGCTGGAGGTGATTGAATGCATTTTCGTTTTTTTCGTTTTTCGTTGAGCGTTTTTTCGTCTTCACCACGATTGTCGTTGAATGCTGGTCGAACCGATTCTCCCTAGAATCCTGATATAGCTGTACGACGACATTCCCATATGGATTAGAGGGAGTGGAGTGGTTTTCTCCGAGCACGAGCAGCACATTAGCTGTAGTACTAGCAAATGAGTTTCTTTCACTATTTGAGGTATTCCCTACTTACAATACGCCTAGCAAATACAGAAAGTATGTGCCAAATCGGCGCAGCAGAAACAGGGAGTCCATCCCCTGGATCCACCTGCGTCTCAGGGAAGCAAAGGTCGCTTTTGGTCCGCGATTAACCCCCTATCCGCCACCTGGGGACGCGCCACGTAGCCTCGCGACTAACCGGCTCGAGATCCCTCATATGAGGGAGATCCGTGGACTTACTCACTATTCCGAAAAATTGACGCTATGGAAACGGTATGCTAATCTGTAGAAAAAAAAACCGAGGAAATGATTACTAACATATTTCCTAAGATGCTAGGGTGAATTGTCCTCACGAGTTGTGACAACCATCAAACGTCACTTTTCTTTGTCGGCTGGATTTAGTCTGATTTTTTCCTCGTTATTAAGTAAAGCCTACTAGGTAAAGGATCCCTGCGTAATGATGTACTGATTGGCGTTTTTTCGAAAGAATGTGTGCTGTTCATGCCCATTTAGGTAATATGGCAGTCAATCTTTACATATTTTCCTGTTCTGTGCACTTTTTCGATTCCGCATCCTTGTCTTCCCATCGCCATCCACAATCGGGTTGAAAGATTAAGCAGCAGTTTTAAATTTGTCGTCCTCTCTCCTCATTGGCTTGCTGAATGTTGGTTGAACGTAGCTTTCCTAAGAATACCATGATGACCATAATAACTACAGATAACATCGAGCATTATTTTGCTCGCGGAGAAATACTTCCTTTCTCAACCGCAGTATATAATAAATGCTGATATCGATATCGATGTGCTTCCATGCTCACTTATGTTGGTATGAAATGGTGGATTAAGTGTGGAGAGAACCTATCGCCATGCGTTCCGTAGAAGGATCATTACAGCTGAGCATGCAGTACCGTCACTAACCAGGACTGCACATATTGAGTTAACTATAGAAGATGCACTAAAACACAAGTAGAACCGGTCATCATTTCGATTCCGCACTCCAGACGTGTCAAACTGTCCATATTAGTTCGGGGTCCGCAAATTAATAACAGAGAGACAGCCTAAACGAAGGAACCTCATGGTATAGCAGTGAACGCGTTAGTCCACGGTAAGGGTAATAGTGCGTTCGTTCCCCACCACAGATACCTGCGCTCCGGAGTTTTGCAAATATCTCAGCATCGTTGTCGTTGTATTTCTCATAATACCCTGCTGTGAAAATTGTAGAGGCAGAAAATAAAGAGTAAACATTAGCAACAGACTTGATAGCGAGGAGGTCACCAGCACTGACTAGGTACATCGGTGGGCAACCGCGAGTCAATATGTAGAACAGACATGCCTTCAATCACCTCTAACGATGCTCGACGAAGTAGAATGCATGGGCCATCTCTCAGGGACTGATCTGCGCCTTACGCTTCATGTTTCTGTGCTTTATGTATCATCGCATTCGCTTTAAAACAAGAAACACAGCATCCCGCGTTCAATTTCAGAATTCTCTTAGTTTACTAACGTGGTAGGAAGAACACTTCTGTCAAGCGTCTTTTTGCTACTACGAATGCTATAGCGACTGTTTATCTAGTAAAAAAGGATAATCGACGTTTCCCCGGAATATCAAGCATAAGCGACGTCGCCTCCAAATCTTAAAAACACTAAGAAAAAGTAAGAACTTTTCGCCAATGGCACCAATAAATATTTGTAAATACATTGTCTTAGGAATCAAAGTCGATATTTTGATACGAGAGCTCTAACGGAGATTCTGATTTGCAGCAGCGAACGTCTATCTCGGCCGCACCGAGCCTTCTGGCGACCTGTACGAACGTCGGAGGCAGTCAGTACACATGGACGATACTCGGACGGATACTGCAGTTCGTCGATTGTCGATTCTGATGGACGAGAAGCAACATCTCCCGGCCACTATTGAATATTTCAATGAAAACAACGATTAGTCTCAAATCAGCCAGAATGGTCCGGACCAGTGAAAAGATGTGCAGTCCGAGACAACGGTTATTTTGTCTTCTATGATCGATTGTTTTGAGTGTTTTGCTCTTTCAATGTTCAATATCCTCCATAGCGTTCCATGTATAGATGAGTTTTTACTTCTAAGGTATATGCGAGTGTGAAACCACTATCTGGAAAGCTTTTCAGTCTTTGTTCTATTGCTTTCGTGACTTTCTGAATACGTACACAGTATAACGGGCAACGTGTTTCTCTTCAGGAAAAGCTTTCTGAGCACTATACTAAGAAGTTTGGCCGCTAAACCACAATATAAACCAAGACGTCCGTTCAGGTTTTTTCAGGTTTAGTGGTAGTGAGCGAATCGTCTTCCGGGCAACGTGTTTCTCTTCAGGAAAAGCTTTCTGAGCACTATACTTAGAAGTTTGGCCGCTAAACCACAATATAAACCAAGACGTCGGTTCAGGTTTGACAGGAACCTCCTGTAACCTATGGTGCCAACCCTTATCATCAAAACTACACTGCTATTTCGGCTTTGAACTATTTCTGTGTATTCTTTTAGGTAGACATTTTTCTCCTTTTAACTTTCTCTGTTGTCTTCTTTTCTGTCTGGTGCTTCCATTACGATGAAATTATCAACTGAACGACGTCAACCATCGATTGAGTTACCGTTAGTGGTAGTGAGCGAATCGTCTTCAACCTGGGTGGCATCAATCGTTATGCAAGTCCGAATCAGGAACACAAATCTGCCATTTTCCTCGAGAGCTTCAAGGATTGCAGTGACTTAGGTCTGAACCGTTGATCGCCAATAAACTCCTTCTGAATACCTGTATATTACATGTAAAAAGAAGTAACGAAGCCAAAATGAGCAGTAACAGCATGGTGTTCTCGAGACCAACGAACCAGAACCTTTGTCCGTCATACTGTGTGTTTTTTCTTTTTTCTCTTTTTTTTTCTCGTGTTCAGCATCGTTTATATTGTCTAGTCATATTCGATCCATTGCTGGATGTCTTAAACCTTTCTAGCTCGTCAAAATCACTAATGACACCGTTTTCGAAATCTTTTTCGTCCCACCATTCATATCCGTACACCTCAAAGCGACCATAATTTAACCTCGTCGTCAATGATTGATATAATTTTTAGACTGTTAGCTTAAACGATGTTTACGAAGGCTCTCATTAACTTTAACTTAACACCAACTTGTATGAAAAGTCTTCATCGACCTCATGTAAGCCTAGCAATCTGAGGAGCATATTCATATCCGTGCACGTTTCTTCAATGTTCAGCATTCATATTTGTGTTTGAATAATCCTAAATTCTTAATAAATGATAAATATGCTTGCATCTATAGCCAAAGAAGAAAACAGGAATGCGAAGCTTCGAGGATGGAGCGAGTACACAAATGGCGCAGTGGAGTTGTACACTTTCACTTTTCGATCCTACAAACAGAACTGCTGAGCACCGCTTGTTTCGGTGAGTCAGAAGAGATCCGACAACATTTCCCATCACTGACATATTCGAATAGAACTGTGGATGAGTCAATATCAATCGAGTTTGAGTTCGATGTCGGAGTTTTGCGTTATAATCGTGCCGATCCACAAGCTGGCACGGCTTCCACTTGGTCACCGTGTTCGTCGATCAACATCTCATTCAAGCGGACAGGACAGTTATGGCTCATGGCCTGTGCTGGTCGATACCGGTCACTGCCCCGGTCTGGATGGTCAGTCACAAATTGTTGTATAAGAGAAATAGGACACAATAATTGCTACCCGTCGCTGGCACTATCCAATCAGGCTTTTGAGGATTTTGCCGAACGACGAGGGATTTGATATAGTACGCTATTGTCCTAGGCTTTCATCAAATATTTCATCTGATTGAACTACTTTGATGGGTGTTGATGCGGTTGTATCGACCCTTCGATATCATGAAAGTTTACGTTTGCATTTGCCATTTAAGCAGAAAAACGTCTCGAACGCTTGGGAGCGAGCTCTGTAGAAAATTTTCCACCTAATCGACTCACCTTAGCGATTTCAAGGTCTATAGCACAATCTGTCATTTAGAATGAACTAACTACTCGCCTAATTCGTTTCTATGGCTAACAAGGAATTGCTCAATGGTTCACAAACAGCGGAAAACCAGCTTAGAAAGCTCACCATTAATATTCACACGCGGACTTCTTGAAGAAACAGGAATTAGCTCTGAGGATATCCGAGTTCATACTATATTCTGTTCTAAAATTCTAGCCCCCTTTATCATTTACAAAGGATTATTTGAAGTAATACTAAGCTGGGAGCTCGTATAAGTATAAGTCGGGGTTCCGTTTCCATTCACTTGCACTTTACTAGGCGCTTAAAAACGAGTCATCCGTAATGTGTCAAGGATTTCACTTTCGGAAAGTTAAGGTGCAAAAGTAAGCAGTCGTTGCTAATCGCATATCTAGATGGACGTTGATATCGTACGCTATGGTTATTCAATATTTTGAAGCGGTATTACCTCAGAATATTGGCACAGCGCAGTGGTCAGAGGCGCGCTGCAATACACATGAGATTGATCCCCGCGCCCCAGGCTCACCAATCGTTCCATGCCTGCGAGGTCGGAACATTGTACCAGATGTCTGGGAAGATAGCAGTACTGGTCCGATACATCGGTAGGCCACAGCGAGTCATTGTAGAGGCCAGATATGCATTCAATAGCCTTTAACGATGCTTAATAAAGTAGAACGCATGGAACATCACTCAGGGATTGATCAACGCAAAGACCCTTATCCTTATCTTGGCATGATGGCTACACTGATACATGAGGTAAATAGATAAGCAGCTGTGGACAACAATAGTGAAATGGAAGTTTTCTAGCGAATTCTTGCTTCCATTCCATTGGTGAAAACCCTTTTTCATATACTTTGAGCATTTGTTTATCCTGGTTCAGAGTCCTTAATCATTATCGTCTCTTAACATCGGATATGTCATATGTGCAAATGGAAAGATACCCAGCCAAACCGATTAAGTAGGTTGTTCATCGTCCTTTTGCAAATATCCACCAAAATAACCCTTATAACAAACACCTTATCAGGCTTACTGAGAGCATGCCCCATCATCTTCTGTGATGATATTCTTTTTGCGCATCTCGGACAAGCTGGATGAAGCCCAATCTGTGGAGTAGACAGGATTTTGTGAGAGATTTAGGCATGTGGAACACATACAAACAATTTCGTGGATTAAGAATATACTTCACATCTTGTTCCTCGTTCATTGGGATGAAGTAGTTGACTGTATGGAGGCCAACACTATCATGGGTACCATGATTTACCAAATTTATAGATACGTCCTGCATGAGAACGTTTACCGACTGCAGTAGTCATTGTACAAATACCATAAAACAGTTTGACTAACCGGTCACCATTTCAAACCCTCGTTCCAAAGTTATACCGAAACGCATGTCCCCATAAACTTTCAAACTAACCTGCCCAACCTGTAATTACCCTACTCGCAAGTCAACATTCAAACCTGCAAAGTTTTGCAGAAAAGCGTTAAAAAACATCCTAAAGAGAGAAGAGCAACAGAACTGGTTGGACCTGCATAGACTTGTAAGCATATCGCTACCTTTCATAAGGTCGAGATGATCTCTCACAACGCCCAGAGGGAACAATCACTGCATCCAGAAGAATAATAGAAAGAGTAATTCATTATTTCTACTTCAAACTTTCCAACAACCACCTCTACCTGCCTCCATATCATATCAGAGAAGATGTACCTGGCAGTTCTCTGTTCCGGAGATCAACATAATATCTATTCAGTGAAGAACTGCAAATGCTCTGCACTAGATTAAGCTCGAACGCCTAAAGAACCTACCGGCATCATCGTCCGCGCACTGGCTCGAGTTCTCGCGTTACCTGCCAGGACGCAAGGCTCCCCATTAATGAAAAACCAAATAAACCGTGTCGTTGCACAAAGA
Organism: Angiostrongylus cantonensis; assembly: GCA_009735665.1. Classification (NCBI taxonomy): domain Eukaryota; kingdom Metazoa; phylum Nematoda; class Chromadorea; order Rhabditida; family Metastrongylidae; genus Angiostrongylus; species Angiostrongylus cantonensis. Next base: position 331,226 of record MQTX01000115.1, on the reverse strand, counting down.
GTGGAGTTACACGACACCCATAACTACCTGCTTCTTGTCTTTAACAAAACATCGGACAAATTGCTAGTAACCAAAGGTCTGCTAGTAACCAAAGTTTCTTAAAGGATTCAACGCGATGGATCACAGCCATAAAGTACCGTAAATGAAAGAAGGCTTTCCATCCTATTGACAGAGACAGGCTTAAATAAGTCTTGGGCCACCATCGAATCTCTACCTGATGTGTAAAAATTCTTCATTCTTCATAGAAAAATCCTACAAGCAAAACTTCGCAATTCTATAATGGCATCATCGACTAAACAGATGCGTTTGGCAATACGATATCAATAACTGGGGCTATGCCATGCTCGCTTTACTACTAATAACGTTCTTATAAGATAAAGCGATTACAATGTAGAGCTAATGCCTCTAACTGCGTAGTGCGTGCGAAACGCAACAAATATCGTCTAACTCATCAACAAATTATAACAGTATCCAGAAGTGAACATATTGCACAAATAAATTCCAGAGCTAAGCAGGATGGAGCTAGAAGGTTGATAAGTTTAGACGAGCATCGAGAGCATACAAGGACAAAGGACGCCCCGCTGTGCGCGACTTCATCGGTCCTACTATCCTTCCTACCTGTACGCTTCGGCGACCTGGACGCCACATAAATAAGGCTAAAGTAAGGTCACCGTTTCAGAACAAGCTACCCAAATGCTAATATTATGAATGTATCAGGTTAAGCATAGGTGAAAGTCATTCTGGATCTTCATGGCTGTATCGATGAAAGGAAAGCAGTGAATGTGTGGTTTACTAGTGAGATGGTTCGATGAGTTGTCATGGAGTACACTCTTTGAGCAGTTTTCAAAACCTTAATGTGCAGATGTACAAGAAATAATCCTCTCCTCATCAACAGCAGTCCCTGCGGTACTCTTCATTGTGCAGGTGTCATAGTACTATTCTCGTCATTATAACGTTCCGGCCCTGCGACTAAAACTTGTCCGAAAAGCAGTTTTTGCAAATTATGAAGCACATAAAATAGCTTATTTCGTGTGGTTTGCGAAATTACCTATGGTAAGAAGTGCATACATATCATAATGAATGAGATCCTGAGCTGCAAAAAGAAAAACAAAACCCAACAACAACGACTAGCGAAATCAATGCGCACATTTGCGAATGGATCTCGCTAGAGAGTACGACCAATTTCGTCTACATGGCTTTACTTACATACTTGGATACTTGCATGGGTCGCCCTCATTGGATGTGCAGAACTCAGAATAACTTTCATCGTTTCGGGGTTTTGCTGGCCTAGCTATTGTGGTTCCGTGGAGCCCTGACGTCGGCCTAGCCAAAGTCTGCCCTAAGTCGTCACAACCACGGGTCGCCGCCGCCCTTGTGGATGAGAGGGAGATTTGCAACCATGCGACTAGTTTGATACCAGGACGGCGTTGAATCCTGGTATTGCTCTACTCTTAGCTAGGCTTCCTGATGGAAACGCTAGACTACACCTTATCCTAGGAGACATGCCCTGCTTGGTGGATGAATACCCCCCCCCCCTGCCCCATCGTGCTTCGCGGTCCGACACCCAGGAACGCCTCCCAGCCACGATGAGATGGTAAATCGTCAGGGGTTACACGGTCTTAGATGAACAAACTGTATTTTCTGTTACCCTAACAAGATCAATAACTTCTACTGCGAAAACATAACATGACTTAGTAGAAATGTTGTTTAAAACAATAATCAAGGGTACTTGCTACTACTTCTGCTCCTTCTTATATCACTTAGAATTGTGGCGAGATGTCTACAGAATCTGCATGGCAAACCGAGTTATAATAATTTATTTCTAGACAACCGTACATATAACTCGACTGAAATAATGTTAGAAATGGCTTAACAACTGACAGAACAATCAATACGGTCATACTTCAGCCTGCTCGATATGGGGTGGGAAAGAAAGATGTGCACCAGGAGGCTTAACACTGGGGAAGCCAGGTTTATCTGGTCGAAATAGCTCAAGCTTTGTACCTGATTTGTCGATAGTTGCTACACGTACCACACCACCAGAAGAACTAAAAATTGATCAGTAAGGAATTTGTATTCCTCAAATCACGACGAAAGGGAAAAAACAATTTAAAAGTAACACTGACGTGATAAGAAAGCAAGTTCAAAAAACTCCATAAGTGAGCTAAGTTATTCAAACCGAAGCCCTGGAAATACCAACCCATCACGAAATACAGCAAGTCCCACTCCCCCTGCCCCATCGTGCTTCGCGGTCCGACACCCAGGAACGCCTCCCAGCCACGATGAGATGGTAAATCGTCAGGGGTTACACGGTCTTAGATGAACAAACTGTATTTTCTGTTACCCTAACAAGATCAATAACTTCTACTGCGAAAACATAACATGACTTAGTAGAAATGTTGTTTAAAACAACAATCAAGGGTACTTGCTACTACTTCTGCTCCTACTTATATCACTTAGAATTGTGGCGAGATGTCTACAGAATCTGCATGGCAAACCGAGTTATAATAATTTATTTCTAGACAACCGTACATATAACTCGACTGAAATAATGTTAGAAATGGCTTAACAACTGACAGAACAATCAATACGGTCATACTTCAGCCTGCTCGATATGGGGTGGGAAAGAAAGATGTGCACCAGGAGGCTTAACACTGGGGAAGCCAGGTTTATCTGGTCGAAATAGCTCAAGCTTTGTACCTGATTTGTCGATAGTTGCTACACGTACCACACCACCAGAAGAACTAAAAATTGATCAGTAAGGAATTTGTATTCCTCAAATCACGACGAAAGGGAAAAAACAATTTAAAAGTAACACTGACGTGATAAGAAAGCAAGTTCAAAAAACTCCATAAGTGAGCTAAGTTATTCAAACCGAAGCCCTGGAAATACCAACCCATCACGAAATACAGCAAGTCCCACTGCTTGCTTGACTATTGCTCGACACTCCTCCTTAGTCAGATTTGGGCTCCATGCATTATCAAGGAATCCCTGTAAAGGTTTGTTGATAAATGCACAAAGAAAATAGAAAGTAATATATACCTGAACAAAAGTAGAACCTGATCCAGATGCAGTCGATTTCTGCCGCGTGACAAAACCACCGATTGGAATTGCGTAAAGCTACAAATTCACTTATGGCATTTAGTGAAACAGTAAGGAACGAAGGTTGTCGATTAATCCTACCTGCCCCCCATTTTTTTCATCCCAACCAGCTATCAACACAGAAGCGGACAACTGATCACGATAATTGTAGAGGAATTTGCGAAAAATCTGAGCACCGCGGTAGATTGTGACTGGTTCTTGCTCAAGCATCCTGAAGTACTTGGTTTCAATACTTAATACTGTAAAAAACAATGTGATTTCGACTAAAGCTTCAACTTAACTGGGTTCGATGCTGATTTTCGATCCCCAGATCAATCCCATTGACGAGTGATTATTGATGGCACCGTTAGGGTAATGTGGTAAAGTGGCTTGGCTAAGAGAAAGGCAAAGCAAGGGCCACGGTTGGTGTAGTAGATAGCAGCTGAGCCACAAATCGGCGATGAACACAGGTTGATTGTTAATAGGACTGGCAGATAGAAAACTGCTTGGGAGTAAGGCAAAACGAAGGACTAGTATGGTGTGGTTGTGAACGCGTTAACCCCCGGCAAGGATTATTACGCATTCGTTCCCCACCGGAGACATCTGCTTTGAGTTGCTGAGTCTGCTGAGTTTTGCTTTATAACTTAGCACCATTATGGGTGTGGAAAACAGTATGCAAGAGAATCAATACTGTGCCAAAGTTGAACCATAGTGTCAATGAAGTAAACAAGTCTACAAGTTAGCAGCAAACGCACGAATAAGCTTCAATATGGTATTTTACTATATCGGCGATAGCCTGCGTGTCCGCAGCGGAACCGGAGCGGCACACGGCCATGTGCTCAGTGATAGGCGTAATTTTGTTCGTGGCTCGTGACGAAATGAATGACCTGTAAGACCAGTGCACTACAACCTCGACATACTCTGATGAACTGAGCCATTGTAAAGACACCATTTATATCTTAGCTTACCCAGAACTGGTTCTGGAGTCTGTGCCAACAACAACGCCACCATTAAACTCCATTGCAATCAAAGTTGTCTGAATAAATTGACAATCAAGCATCTTTGTTGAGCACACCCAAAACGAGTTACTCCTAACCAGGTTATAGGGGACATACAACACAACCACAAAACCAAGGCTTCAAAGACTTGCTACTCTCTTAAATCACTAAAAACCACAACGTGGACATAGAGTTGGTTGGAAAAGAACAGGTACAGGTTAACTCACTCCAGTGCTGATTGGTTCGTGTGGATAGAAGCCAAGGGCAGGGATAGCCTGGCGTTTCTCATCGACCATAACGTCCATTGGCGACAGATTAACTAGAAAGGACTACTTGTTAACCGAAACCGAACAGAAATAAGAAAACTCCGAAAAACGAATAGTACTAAGCATGACCACAGATTTCTAAAACACTCCATCGAATAGAGAAAACAGCCGACAAGGGTTAGACGGAACTCTGCTTACTTTACAATCTACAACATTTTAAAAACAATGTTATCCACAGATTTACAGAATAAAAACACAAATTGCACATGAGGAACCCCAACTTCAGAGTGATCTACAACATCCTACCTACCAAAGGTTTAAAAAGATTACCCAAATCAACAAGAACACCTCGATAAGAGGAGGTACATCCACACCGGAATAAGAAAACCCCGGAATGCCCACTGTTCAAGGGAGAAAGATGATTTGGAACCTTGCCAAGAAATCAATTGCCGTTTGAATAGGCACGCTAGCCGGTAGACCTGCACATCTTGGCAAAGACGGCCTCGTGCCAGACTTCGAACTTTTTTAGGACGGGCGCTCGGTGCTGAGGTTGTTGGGGCTGCCTTTTTCTGTTTTCTGTTTTTGTTCTTCCTTGTCATTTCTTGTATTTTAGTGCTTGGGTATTAAAGAATATGTACCGTGAAGTGTAAATAGGTTGGATAGGGCAAATTTGTCTCTGGGGGTGGGGGTGGGGGGGGGTGGGCAGTTCTTTCGCGAGGGCGCTGTTCCTTTTGTCCGCTCGAGATATACCTGTTGGCTTCATTTTATGTATTACTGAAGGAAAATTTGGAGGCTATACCACCTTTTGTTAAGTGGAACGTTCCAGTCTTTTCACATATATTTCTTTTTCTAAGGTTTCTACTTTCGTGGTGTCGTCATTGTAACTCCGATCTCCTAATCGTTCTATTATTTACCGTTTTATAGCCCGTCATGTCGGATTCGGAGTGCTATAACTGTCACGAGGCTGGCCACATCGCCCGCAACTGTCCGAATGGAAGAGAATCCGGCGGTCGCAGCGGAGGTGCTACTTGGTGGTGTTTGGGGTGTTGATTATATTTAGGTAATCGATATTTTCGTCTCCATTACCACTACTTTGTCTAGTCAGCAAGACATTTGTGTTGAGTACAGTACTGCGTCCCTCCCGACATGCAGCAATTTTTCGCACCCTGCTGTTGTTAGTGAAAAGTTCCTTTTAAGCAGAAGTACTCTTCCCAGGAGGGAATTAAGTTGCTTAAGTTCCAGAATTTTAGCAGGAACATCGCTCAGTTGTCTGTGGGTTTTGCGAGCGTACTTTAGATTTAGTACTTTAGATGTGAAATAATGCATATATCGGGAGTTGTAGGACAAATTTAGCACCTTAAGACCTCATCTAGGTCCACATTTAGATGAACGGGAACGATATTTTTCTTTAATATTTGGTAAATTGTAACGTCTCTAACTTCCAACTACTAAAACCCTCACTTTTTTGCATTTGAGTAGTGTGCAGGCCTTACAAGGACGTTGAATGTTCCTAAAATTGGAGTATGCGTTAGAGTTTTGGTGGTTCCTCATTTCACAGTAGCATTTCTCCCTCTTATTTTGCTTAGGAAGTGTATGTTATGGGTGATTTTTTGGGAGCAGCTGTTTTCTGACATTGATTTCGTCCCAAACAGGCAACGTTTTTGGTGGGTTGCAGCGTGGTTTCTAGAGAAAGGTAAAGTCTCAGCAACGGCTGCGAACTTTTGTAGGAAAAGAGTTGGTCATCTTCTTCTTTCACAGTTCTCTCTCGTAGTTCTGTACTCGATCACAGTCTTGCTGATTACATGCACTTGATGTGGAGAACGGAGAAGTTTCGTGAATGACGGGGAGGTAATAGATATGCGTAAACGCCGTTCAAATGTTTTATATACTGCAGGTGGTTCGTGCTATAACTGTGGTGAACCAGGACACTTCTCGCGTGAATGCACCCAGCGTCGTGACGGTGGACGTGATGGCGGACGTGATGGCGGACGTGATGGAGGACGTGACGGCGGTCGTAACGGTGGACGTGACGGCGGACGTAGTGGTGGATACCGATCTCATGGCCAGGAGTGCTATCAGTGTGGTGGTCATGGCCATTTTGCCCGTGAGTGCTCGTCAGGAGGTGGTGGTGGTGGCGGATTCCGCGGTGGTCAGAAGTGCTACAATTGCGGCAAACCTGGCCATATTTCACGTGAATGTACTGAAAGCGGTTCGGTCGAGTCGAAACGTTGTTATAGATGCCAGGAAACTGGTCACATCTCGCGTGATTGTCCACAGGAGTAGATCTCATCTCCTGTTTTCTCCCTCTTGTACAGTACGGTTTCTCCCGGTGGTGTTTCATTCCTATTTCCTTGTTACCGACATTTAAAATACATTGTATATCGAAGGATTTTATTGTACGTTTGGAACTGCTGTTGTTGTTGATTTGTTCAGTTTTGTTATAGAGATGGGAGAGATAATGAAGGTGAGAGTGTTTCCCTTTCTTCGCACTCGCGTAGCGTCCGCGGAGGGTGTGGCCTTCTGCCTTTGTTGAGAGCACAAAGGCAGGAAGTTGCGCGCCAGTTAGCGGCATGTGTAAACTCCGAAATGGTCCGCATAGGCCATTTCCTGATAGTTTCAAGGGAAGCATAGCACCAAGGAATACCGTAGTCGAGTATTCGGATGTTAGATTGCTGTGTTTCAAAAAAAAAAAAAAAGACGGACAAAATTACAGAGTATGTAGGGAAGCTTCTAGAGTATGCACAAGAAATAAGTACACGGTTAGGTGTGTGCTGATTTTCAACTGGTGAGGAATTTGTTGTGTTGAGGCGCAGTTGCTATGTGGCCTATGGGTTCTTAATAATATTTGGGACGGAAATATTGTTTTAATCTCAACGAATTGGTATTCGTTTGTTTCATGTGCCATTTGCGAATCCGTCATGTGACTCGTGGTTCGTGAATGCGTAATGTAAGATTTCACTGCAGTCGTTTTTGTTGGGGAAGCAGTGTGAATGGGAAGTTCGTGCTTCGGAAAGCCATCCTGTGTCTGCATAACAACAGAATAAACGTGAGGAAGACTGCAAAAGTAGTATTTCAAAGTAAAAATCCAGGGCAACTATCATTCTAAGCACTCAATGGTTGCCGATATCAAGCTAAGGTAAAGCTTAAAGGGATTAGAGGTTTGGGAAGAAACTAGGAAGTTTTTATTCTCAGGTGTTTTTCAGAGTAACTTGTGGTAATCTGTGCGTGGACTAGTTTTATTCCTACTTTCATCGTCTACATGGACCTCAATCATATTATGGAGGTTCCAGCACTCTGCATTTAATTTGCTTTTCCTCAGCCGTATTTCACGAAGCCATTTATAGTTCCGTGTGGATTGCAATACTGCTTGAAGATTTTGTTCTTCATTGAATGTTGGATGAGTAGATCCTCAATCGAATCTTGGACTAGCCATGCTAAATCGTTGAAAAGCATCATAGGTAGGCAACGTTTCTTCCAGATTATATTGCAGAAATTGATTTCAAACAAGTCAGACCAATTTTCCGACATAAGAGACCTCGGAGTAATGCAGGTTATGAGTTGCAACCAATCTCCTCCATTGCGCTGGGTGTAATTTTCCTTCTGTAAGCACAGTTTAAACAGTTCTGTTAAGCAAAAGCATTGTCAGCACTATCATTGGAATGCAACCTCAGCTTAACTGGGTTCGTTGCCGATTTGGGCTCTCAAGATCAATTTCGCTGACTGGTGTTTGCTGATGCCAGATATCGATAGAACTAGCTGAAAGAGATGCGAAACGAAGGACATGCATGGTGTGGTGGTGAACGCGTTACTCCCCGGAAAGAACAATAGCGCGTTCGTTCCCAACCGCAGAACTCCGGAGTTTTGCAAATATCTCAGCATCATTAGAGTTATATTTCGCAGTATACCCTGCCGTTAAAAATAGTAGGCAGTAAATAATAAGTTAAAATTGTGACTATCATTAGAGTATTTTTTCCTTGATGAGCTTACACGAGGTTGATAATAATATTCATTAGAGTATTTGCATCGAAATATGAGGAAATTCAATTACCCGTTAAGATTGAATTATTACATTCCCTTAGGTCCTACAGCGGCTTATAAATAAGTCTGACTCTTCTTTGGAGCTTGAATTTGCTTCAGTTTATGCCAGAAAAGTGCGGAAGGCATCAATTCGTCGTCAGGGCAACGGTGTCCGTCACGTAACACGCTAATAACACTGAAAAGTAGTAAATTACAATTACCTGGGAAAGTTAACTCCCACTTCGTCATCATGCCGTGGCTATGCTGTCATGTGAATCCCAAAACCAAACGAGAAGATTGCTACAAGGTAAGGCTTTGTCGCGTTTCCCACTATGTGGTTGATGCATGAGCTGCTGCTGCGCAGGTGGCTGATCAACACGATGAACTGCCACCCGCTGACGACGGTCAGAAGCAGAACATGTTCTCGTGGTGAGTTCTGTTCCACTGTAATTTTAACATCGTTCTAATGATCAGCGCCCATCGGCGCTCGTTCGACATCCATCGTAGCTAAGTTTCAGAACAGCAGACGAAGACTATGTGTCGTATTCTCACTTTTGTTTTTCACAATTAGTGATCTTCATAAGACTTGCAAACCAGCTATAGATCCTGTATCAGATATGCTGAATAGGTTTTCAACTTGAATGGACTTGAACGGTGGAAGACTATGACTGTCTGTTTTGTCATTTGCATAATCCTTGATTTGCTGCAATATCTCATTTGTTCTCATTTTTGCTATCCCTGTTCCATTCGGTCCAGAAGTAAGCTAGTAGTGATGTTGGTAAAGCTCACAGGTGAATTGTGGAGTTCAAGTACTGTTAAGGGCAAGTGAGAAATAAAAAAAAGCTCTCGGCATTGATCAATCCTTGAGGGATGCGCCATGAATTCGGCTTCATTAGGCATCGTTTGGAGGTGATTGAATGCATATCTAGCCTTTACAATGATTGGCGGTGGCCAAACTATATATCGAGCCAGTGCTACTATCCTCCCAGACAAGTCCAGTACCAATGTTCAGACCCCCGGAGAGACGGAATGCTTGGTGGGCCATGGGCACGGGGATCGATTCCACGTGTATTGCAGGGCCTCTCCGACTACTGCGCCACACGTGCCACAAGTGAGTAATAAATAGATAAATGTAGCATATACAATTATTATTGAATTAGTGATCTATAGCTATAATATAAAGAATAGCGATCTTTCTGTTCACCAGTTACCACTCATGATATGGAAGTGCTGATGATTCTCTGGTCATCATTGTTCCATTGTTGACATCATTTATCTAATCATTTGTCAACTCTAGACTTAATAGCGGACCGATTTTTGAGCTCTAGTGAGATAAGTTGTACTGTGAACGTTGCAATGGGAAATTCATATTCCTTCAAATACGCTGAAAAGGACATTGTTTGGAAAGATAGACTGAAATCGGACAACGAAGAATTACGATGTAATTCAAAGCCAATAACTTTTTAAAAAGAAGCACACTGTGGTTTCCTTTAATGGACCAAAAATCCTTGGAGTGGCGGCGAATCTATTGATTTTGCGAGCTCAAAAAGTCCCCATAAAAGCATGAATGGCCACCAAGCATTGCGATGAAGAGTTCGGCAATGAGTGGGGAGAAATAATAGGGAAAGGCTTTCTATCGGTTATCAGTGCAAGAAGTGTAGTAACAAATTTATGATTGATTGTAAGGGAGGAATGCGGTAAGATAGCGCAGTGGTTAGTTATGCCATCGGTCAGGAAGCAAAGGCACTAGTTCGGCTCACTGAGTCCTCTTTCTCAAAATTCAAATGGGAACGCCTCGGCTCGGCTACCTCCAAGATTGCAAAGAGAACCGATTCCGCCAGCTTTCTACAACGTTAATGGAGAAGACGAAATCCTCAAGCAGCGGCCGAAACAACATGCAAAATTTCCAAAAATCATTGCGTACGATGAATGCATGGCAAACGAATCGAATGCAAGGAGTGTTGGAATCCGTACAACAGATGTGATGACGGTATGTAGAAAAAGAATTGTCTCGACGGTTTTTTGACGTGGAAAGACTGCGATACCGAAGGAAGTTGTTAATCTGAAAGGAATAAAATGGAAAAGTCTTCGACTGGCAGACTTTCGGAGCATTACTTATGAGTACGGAGTAGTTCAACAACGACGTTCCTGCGAATTTTTGAACATTTCCCACTGCTCAGTAACTTTTGTGTTTTTGGAAAACTCAGACGAACTTGTTAATGTTAAGAAATCGCAAGGTAACTACTACGGGTAAAATCACATTTTCAACAAAGAAACGATATTCAGCTCCTCTTTTCAGAAATATGGCCGAAGAATTTAAGGACAAATTCGATAAAAATGACCTCATGTGAATTGCTGAAGTGGCATATGATGTCTACGGTCAGCATGTTGGTGGACAACTAGGGAAAAGTTAATCTTAGTAGATGGGCATACTCGGATCGCAACTGGAAAAGGTTATTTCTTAATGCATTTGTTGAACTATATCCACTTTTCCTTCCAACGATTTACCGCCTAATCGTGTCTGAGAGTGTTCCTGGTTGTCTCGCTCCGATGTGCAGCGGGGAATTTACCCACCCCCAGCAGTCTCCCAAGCTGAGAAGTCCTGTGTTTCCAGCTATCCATCTTTTCCATCCATTTTTCCAGGGCGCAAGGGTGGGAGTAAACCAATACCATGATCCACCGCCGTCTTTGTATTAAACTAGTGACATGGTGGCAAATCTCCTTTCTCTCCACAAAGGGCGACTACCTGTGGTGGTGACGTCCTAGAGCAGACTTTAGCTAGGTGCCTTGAAACTCTAAGAACTGCAATAGCTAAACCAGCGGAACTCTGAAAAAGTGGAAGTTATGCTGGTGCCCACGCATCCAGTGAAGACGGACCATCTGAGTACCAAAATAAGTATTTCGATTTTAAAGATAGTACGAGTATAGATATAACCTCATGATAAGCTTAGGGATAAGTTGCGACAGTAATTTTTAAAAAAATATGGGTTTGAGATGGAATCGATGCTTCGAAGGAGGTAATTGGTAGAAAAAATTGTGTCAATTCGACTGCCACTTCCAGGTGAGCTGCACCTTATAGTCGTCAGAATCTGTTCGCTCCTAAGATTCTCATGGATTAAAGAGAACTTGTTCGTTTTGTTCTATTCCTAAAGAATGCCCCACACATTCGAATACATAAAGCATCATAAAGGTGAACGAGTGAATATATGGTCTCACAATCACCTGTCTATTATGTCTATGGTGTATTAAATATGTATTAAATCACTGTTTCTATCCTCTTAGACTAGTTTGGCTCAAATCTAACAAAAAGCGAATATAGGGGTCTCATCTGACTGGACGAGGAATCGAACCGAAGACCATATGGGTATTGTAGAGCGCTTTAAAGAACTGCACTGCTCGTCCTTCTTATAAGGATGTACACAATGGATTGTGGATTGGTTATCCAACGAGTCTTGGCATAGTGTGAGCAAATCTGCAATATGTCAACGAATTTAGCTACGTAGCATATCTCCAGCGATATCTCTTAGTGAGATTTTTCAACATGTGGACTTCATATCCTGTATACCAGTCCTCAATTCATTCTGCTATTCTCGAATTACATCAACTGCGTCCACGTAATTCATGTTAATCTTCGTTCCAGTCGGGCCATTATTTCTTAATAAATGAACATTACCATTTGGGCTCCTGCATCACTTTCTGATTATATGTTCAACTCATGTGTAGAATTTTGATCCATCTTTCCTCATTTTGGAGACGAGGAAGAATTAGAAACGCGGGCACAGAACCGATTTGGGCGATAGGGCGACAAGTCTCACAGGAAACACGAATGTGATTTTAATAATATATGGTAAGCAAAAAGACTATGTGGATGTTTCGGCGTGTAGAAAATTTTGTTATATCCTGCGAATGAGTACTTCAAGCACCGCTTCCTTCAAAGCGTTCATTTAATAAATCTTACAAGAAAATTTCCATTTTTTGTAATTGCTCTGCTTCAACAGATAGTTGCATGTGCAGCCAATGTAGTAAAATATGAACGGTGAATAACATTTGCTGAAGGCAGAAATTCTCACGAATGTACGTTGACACTTTGGAGGTCCGTTTCCGAATGTTTTGTAGGCCCGACTCTTCCTTCACTCATTTTGCTAACTTTTAAGAATTGTCTATGGAGGTGGTTAGGTGCGCATAAAGGATTTACTTGCAACTTGAGAACCTGAAAATTGTTTCTGCTCTGAATACAACTGGCACAAAAGCATGACACTATATGTGCTACAGGCAAAGTGTATAGGAATTAGACACTCTTGGAGACAATGAGTGGAAGGCATCACCCTCCCAATCACACCTCGAATTTGAGCCGATGGAAATTGTTGGTGGCACCTTTTTAGTGGGACGGTATGGTTTGGTACAGATGGATGTTGTGGATACGTAGTGATTTTATATAGAAAGCCTCTGTTGTCGATTCCGCCTCATAGCGAGAAATTATAGGTCGCCTGTTTTGTTACGTTCAACAGAAACTGAACTGTAAGCTTTACGTGTACTCGTTATTGGGTTGACGATATTTCTTTGTACTTTTCTTTTTTGGGCTATGCCAGAATCTCCAATTGTCGACACCGGTGAGGATTCTTATGTAGTATCCTCTCGCCAATGTGATTATGGTCTGATCGGTGTGTGTCGCAGCAGAATTTACAGACTTTTCCTCTCTTTCCAAAACTATTTAGTTAGGCTTGATCAATGCTCAGAGCTTATCTATGGGTAATGGCGATCTTTCTTGGAAAAGATTCGAAACCCTCACCTCATCGCTCCATAGTATTCCAGTTAATGCTTGCCTTTGTTCCATGATTAGATTGGTTAACATTGGTTAGGCATGTTGTATATTACTCTGGATTAATGTGTTTTTCTCAGTCGTTTATTGCTCAAAGCAGCTGGTCGTTATGAGGTAGTTCGGGGTAAAAAGGTAGAGCGGACTAACCTCAGATGTACTATATCTCGTTTTGATATGGATGCGATTCTCGCTTCATCGATAGCACCGTTTCGTGGTCTCCAATACTGGTGATGACCCTTCTTCTTGAAAATTCATTTGTAAAATGACGAAGAAGACTGGTCAGAAGGAGTAACTTCGTGGGATAAACTCCATTTAGATTACGATTTTGTGGTCGAAAATTATCATTTCAATCCATGCGCTTTGCTCTTCCATGGCAACGTTATATAAAGACTTTTAGCTACTCACAGATTTTTCATAATCTTCATGAAGTATGTAGGATTTTGTGTATTCAAGTGACTTTATACGAATACGAAAGTGCAAAATGTAAAGAATGGAATCTGCTGTGAACGTTTCATGAGGCAGAGGATATGGGAAAGAATGAGTGCAGAGGAAGGTTAGTGACGTCAAAATAAAGCACTGAATGTCCCAGCTGCTGTGATGCGAGTCTCGCCGTTATTTGAATTGGATCTTTAGCATCGAGAAGAACACCATTTTGGTGCCAATTTCAGCTCACAGCGATTTTTTTTTTGAATTGAAGTAAGAGGAATCAACTCTGTATATTCTCGACCAGTAGTCAGCTGCACCATCTAGCTCCTTAGGCTTCTTAGACAAGGTTTTCGAGGGTTTTGAAAATAGTTTTGTAATTCACTGTTAGATTGGCCATTAATTACGCTGAAAGATCTGCTTGTGTATAACTTTTAGTTAACACCAACATCAGCAAACGAGATAAAGGATGAAAGGATAAAGCTCTCGGCGTTGATCAATCCCCGAGGATGCGCCATGCATTCGACATCATTATATCGTTGGAGGTGATTGAATGCAAATATGGCCTTTATAATGACTCGCGGTGGTCTGCCGATGTATCGAGCGAGTGCTGCTATCCTCCCAGACAAGTCTGGTACCAATTTGCCGACCCCGGAGGGATGGAAGGTTTGGTGGGCCATGGGCGCATGGATCGATTCCACGTGCGCGTCGCAGACTAACTATGCATTAATACCAGCTCATGTGGAGCCAATCGCTGACCCTCACATATTAGTAGAAGGCCACTCTTTGAGTTCAAGTGCTAGACTTTGCAGAGAAATGTGCCAATATTCGCCTACCTTTTGTGAAATAGCTTCGATAAACGGTCAGTTGTTGAAGAACTACCGCAACCACATTCACAAGCAGTTTTATTTTCTGTCTGTATAGTGGAAAAAGGGCGCGTGTGGCGCAGTGGTTGGAGACGCCACTGCGGCGCGCAAGTGAAATGCGGTAGACGACAGACAGCAAACAGGTTGGGCGATAATTGCCTATATCGTGTAGGTCACCCTTCTTGAACAATAACACGGTCTTGCTGGTTTTCCACTGAGTAGGGACCTTGCGTTCAGACAGGTTGCGTGTGAAGAGCCGAGCCAGTGTGTTTGCGAGGACTGGCGGAAGGTTCTTTAGATGTTCTGATCTTATCCTGTCCGGACCTGGTGCTGCTCGATTTTTCACCGACGAAATGGCATGTCGGATTTCGGAAGGGAGAACCAGTGGTACAACATATCCATCCTCTTTTATTTCATACGACAGGAGGTGGACGTGGCTATCAAAGAGATCTGAGTAGTATTCGTGAATGATTTTCTCCATTACCTTTCTGGACGCTGTAACTGTTCCGTCTGGGTGTCACAGTGCAATCATCTTGGTCTTGTAATTGGAGAAGCTTCGGTGGGCTTTGCGAATGCTTTTCCTATTCTCTGCAGCTTCAACCATCAGCTGCTGTTCTCTCTTTAAGATCTTCTTTTACCGCCTTTCTGCATTGTTTCGCATATTCGGATGTTAGTTCGCGGTTGCCTGCAGCTTGTGCGATTCCACTCTGGCGTATCAGCTCGAGAGTTTCTGGAGACAGACGTCTCTTGGTGTCTTTCGAACTCTCAGCTTTCATAGCGCTAACGTGAAGTTGTTCAATGAGCCGATTGTATTCCTCGTCGATGTTATCGAGGACTTGCGTAAGCTAAGTCAGATATTCAGACCTTATCCTGTCTGGACCTGGTGCTGTTTGATTTTTCACCGACGAAATGGCATGTCGGATTTCGGTAGGCAGAACAGGTGCTACGATATATTCATCCTTCTTTATTTTATGTGAGGACAAGAGAACGCTGCTGGTGGTGAGATCCCAGACGACGACGGTCATAGACGATTTTTCCATAGTCTTTCTGGAAGCTACAACTGTTTCATTCGGGCGTCGAAGTGCAACCGTCTAGATCTTGTAATTGGCGAGGTTTCGGTAAGCGAGTGTTCCTCTGCTTTGTCATTTTCTCGTTTTTTTTTCCTGTGTAACGTAGGCCATAGAGGGCAACTACACTTGGAGTATTAACATTCTACCCTACTTTTATGTAGAATCCTTCGGAAAGTAGTGCAAATTAAGCAATGCGATGGCTATTTATACATTATGTCGATGCTTTGTGTCATAAATATTACGGGCGTGGTAGAATACCTTCTTTTTACGGGATATTTTTGATTGTTATGCATTTAGATTTACTGTTACAATAGTTCCACTCCCAGTCCCACTCCACTCCATTCCACTCTATATAGGAGTGTTAAACTAAGCGATATCATTTAAGGGAACGTCATGCACAGATGGACATCGAGAAGTTCCGGATACACGACGTTGATGGCGACACCGTAGTTCGCCGTGGTGTGGCCGGGCAACCCATGATCATCGAAACCTGCAAGGTTTGGCGGTCACTGAGACTTCACCTTCTACGGTGTGCTTTCATTTTGGGCCGTATATTCTGCTCTGATTTAGGACACTAACATTATCGTGCTTGATCATACTTCAACAATAACGGTTGATGACTGCACAGGTTGTTTGATTGTACTGGGTCCATGTGCTGGAAGGTGATTGCGAGTTTAATCAGTCTTATGCATTTTTCAGAGCAAAGACTTATCACGTCTATTTTGATGATGTTTTAATCCTAGTGCTTCAAAAATTATTTGTGCTTTTTTGTATTTCCTATTGTTTCTGTGATTTGCGTTCTTTTTTTTCACTGTGCTTCAAGACAGAAATCCTCAAATTGTGGGCTTCCGCGTTTTCCATGTCATTTCTTTAAGCTTTTTCTTTTCGATATCAAACTTCACTTCACCAGGTAGGGAAACATTTTTTTCCCTAAAAACTTGTTATTTTTTATACCTTTGTCTTCTGTTTCGTGATATCATGCTTTCTGTTGAACGGTGTCATTATTACTTTATTGTAACTGCTACTGGCCTAGCAAATCTGCAGGTACAACAAGCAAGGATGGTAACTTTCCTTGGTAAACGGCTTGGCTCGAAAAGTGAGCAGAAAATCTACCCTTTATAAACATCCTTCCGAGACTGTAACTAGTTGATAATTATGAGGTTTTTTTTATATATTTTTATATGACCCATCTTCACGTATGCTGTGCCAATCCCAGCACTTCACACATTCTATTCGTATTCCCGCATCCACCATCCACGAAGATCTTCCAACTTTCACTTCTGGCTTCCTCTCGACTACCTCTCGAGCATTTTCATTTCATCCCGAATGTCGTAGAATGCCGGCCCAGTCGATTCTTACTGGAATTCTGAGATAGCCGAGCTGGAGCGTTCCCAACTGGATTGCAGACCATTGTCATGATTACTTTTCATTTTTATTAAACTTGTTTTAAATGACGCATCATTCATCGTCCACAGTGGTCTTCGAGCATTTCACGTGTTCTTTCGGCTGTTGCTTCAGGATTTCTTCTTTATGAATATCGTGGAACGCTGAACGCCTCAATGCTTCTTCCAATCTTGGAGATTTCTTTTTTATGACTCTCGTGGAATGCAGTGTTAATAAATTCTTCGTCCAGTTATCTACATCTAAATAAGTCGTCGTATGTACTAGTGGAAATTTTTCCGGCGATAATGTGACGAGTTTGTTCCCTCCACCACAGCGTTCGAATGTAGGTAGCTTTGGCTTTTGCCACGAGATGGAGACGCTTGACTATTAAGTGGTTTGACTGTATCTTTTCCAAACTTTGAAAAACCTTATTGACAGTAAGCACCTCACCATCTTTCACGATGTCAAATTGGGAGCACTTCTTTGACTTTAATTTAAGAGGAAGAATATCCAGTCACTTCCTGAAAATCAAGCATAGGTTATCTATCAACGTAATGGCTGGGTTGTTGGAACGAAGAAGGCCTTGTGGATGTTCACATGCAAAATGCAAAGTCGTCGAAGTACTCCACTACTTTCTCGATATCTTATGTTTTTTTTTATTAGTATTGTAACCAGTTCCGATCCAGAAGTGATTAATATGTCAAGAATGGTCCAATCCCCCCTGCAAAGAGTCTATTGTACTGATGAGCATACCATCTATGAAGTTATGAATATTTTAGATTATTCTTCCTCTGTTACAGATTCGTGCAATATGCATTGTGACATCGATACACAATTCCAGCTCGTTCCAGATCTTTAACGGGCATTTCAGTGTGTTTCTTCGTGAGTGTCGTTCCTGCACGGTGCTGGTAGCATGCCAACAGCTCCGAACCAGAGATTGTCGTAGTTTACGCATCGCGCTGCATTGTTCTACGCAACCAATCATCGAGGAAACGTCAGACGCCATCTTCCATCCGCTAGCGCTTCACTACGATTCATTCATCGGTAAGTATATGAGCAAGAAATGCTAAGCTAACATTTATTTCAAGGTTACTGATTAATCTGATGGATTGAGAAGTTACTTCTTTTCATTGAAGATGACATGATTGCCGCTCATTTGAGTATATTCACCAGTTATTCAACATCAGTACATGACTTCACTCCTGAGGAAGGCTCTGTGCATTATCGTATGAGCAGCGAAGTCCTGTCATTGGTAGGATTTTTCTTTTTGGTTGATTCATCTTCTGTTTTTTTTTCCAAGGTCAAGATAAATAACTCGAAAGAAACGTGTACTTTAGTGCATTATTTAAACAATTTATCAAGACAATGATAGGAATGTTTTGAAAAAAGTGGAATTTCGTTGAAAAAGTTTGACCAGTAGGGCATTCAGAGGTAGAAAATATTGAAGCCGAGGAAGTATTACATAGTTCCTAGTTGATTTAAACTTAAGGGTTATGTTTTAGATTCCTAACTTGCATGCAGTTATTGGGGGTTTAGGTAGCTGAGGACGCAAGAGGCGTTTCTTGGTCGCCGTCGCGCGGGGCAACTTAAGCCCCTCGGCCCACTCTCCTCTCTCTCCCCATCCACTCCATCCTCCGGAGTGGAGAAATTACTACCAAATTTGCCAGGGATGAACTCACTTCCACCAGTTTTTTGGATCAGACGACTGGTGGTTGTGATGAACATGTGAGAATGCCCTAGTGCAGCAACACAAGGATTTCATGTAGAATCCATCCTACCAGCCTCCAACGACATTCATGACGAAGATGTTCTTAATGAGAAGGACGCAAATGCGTATCGGAGGAGAAAACGAATTAAACACAAGAAGTCTTGGAATCTGTAGAATAAATGGTGTCAGCTCAAGCTGCAGTCATCGAAAAAAAACTTAAACTTTTATGCATTGAATTTTGTACGTCAAAGATAACACGTGTTTAGAAATGGAGCGAATGTTGTTTTTAAAGTTTTTATATTCTTATAATTCTTTTGAAAATTATAGCAGCAATGTGCGACGTTTTCTTGAATTATTCGAGCCGAAATTCAATGAAAGTTCGTTTTTAAGATGAGATAGTGTTTCAAAAGACCAACGTTCTATAAACCTCTCCATAATTAATCGATATATTTTATTTCCACTCGCAGCATCGTGGGTCTGAGGAAGGCGAAATATAAAAAGAAAAAATAAATAGAAAGAATACAGAAACAGAAAAAAGAAAGAATATAAATAAAAAAGAAATATATATATATATGTATATAGAAAGAAATATATATATATATGTATGCACTCTTTCTTTGAACAGCTGATACGAGGTTCACAAATATATTTATTTTCGGCAAAAGTCTCTACGTCTTCTTCATCAGAGCCTACGATCCGAGTCTATGGCCCACGGTTGTTATTCTTCTCGATGTGGTGGATTCGCCTTCGTGTTGAGTCAGCCTTCCTCAGCGGGCCATCTCCTCGAATGAGACACACCCAGTCGGTGATGCCCTTCTATGCAAGGTGCGGATGGTAGGTACAATGATAATGCCCGGTAATGACAACTTGTTTTTCACCAAGACAATTCATTCTGCAAAAGCTGGTGTTATTAGGTGATATATCACCTGCATCACCTGTATCACCTGTAGTCTCGTTAATCGTCGAGTGACTCGAACGGTCGCCAGTAAATTTTTCATTTTTCCCTGTCTCGTGCAAGAGTAGCCCACTGGGTTCTGCTCGCTATAGGGACTCGTCTAGCATCATGTCTTTTTTCTAGGCTTTTCGTGTAGAACTTTGACCATCGGGTCGGTGATCTTCCTGCAATACGTTGGACATCCCGGGGAATTCAGTTACTAACAGCTCTTGTCCATCGGTTGTCATTCGTACGGCATCTTTGATTTTCGTTCGACAACGCTGAGTGATCTCTCATCCTGCTTTCGCAGCGGCCAGGTTTTTGACGCATACGTTAGGGCAGGAAGAACCGTTGAGTCGAAAAGGTGGGCACGGAGTCGGGTGTTCTTTGTTCTCGTCACTACATCCTCGATGCTGTTGAAAGCTCCCCAAGGCGCTCGTTTCTTTCTGCTCAGCTCTGGAGCTAAGTCGTTCATCATATTGATTTCCCGACCTAGATAGACATAAC
The DNA here is from genome assembly GCA_009735665.1 of Angiostrongylus cantonensis. Lineage (NCBI taxonomy): Eukaryota > Metazoa > Nematoda > Chromadorea > Rhabditida > Metastrongylidae > Angiostrongylus > Angiostrongylus cantonensis. The sequence goes on along the minus strand of MQTX01000115.1, from coordinate 311,154 downwards.
TGGAGCATTCGTAGATATTTATTCCGTTGAGCGTGATTAGGGCATGCGAAACCAATCCGTTCTTCATGAACATCGTTTTCTTGAGATTTAGTCGAAGACCAATCTTTCCACACGCTTTATCAAAGTCCGCAAACACGTTCCGCTTGGCTAATGTCTGGTGTTATAAGGACCATGTCATCAGCAAAGCGAAAGTGATGTATCTGCCGACCGTCGATTTTCACTACCATATTATCCCATTCCAATGTTCGCATGACGTTCTGGAGGGTGGCGGTAAATAATTTTGGAGAGATTGTATCGCCTTGCCTAACTCCTCTTTTGACGTCAACGTTAATATCGTTCTAGAATGGTGAAATTTTGGTTGTGAAACTTTGTACAGCTCACGAAGAATCATCCACAATGGATGGCTCAGGTGCCAATGTGAGTACTTACTTACTTGGATACTTGGACGGTCCGTCTTCACGAGTTGTGCGGACCCTAGCACATATGCCATTCTTTTCCTTCTCTCGCAATCGTAGTCCATGGTGTTGGTCTTGCTCGAGCTCGCTTGCGAGTCTCATACCGTGATCTGTAAAACAACTGCAGCTGCGGGTACATCTGATTAACTTTGTTTACGAACACGTCCGCCCAACGTGTAGGTGGTCGCCCAAGGGGACGTTTGCATTCTCTTTGAGTCCACTCTACTGTTCTTTTTGTCCATCTGTCGTCTGTTCTTCTCATTATGTGACCGGCCCATCTATGTTTTGCTGTCGATGTATATTCTCCTGGATCTCGAAGATGTGACAGATTTCGAAGGTCAGAGCTTCGCATTCCGGCTAGATATTGAGAGTGCCGCTTATATCTTAGAAGACATCGCTCTAGCGCTCTGTGAGTAGTGCGAAGATTTCTTGAGTAGAATTTTCCTACTATTAACTATTATTAAATTATTTATTAATTAGAACAGAGGACTGTCATCTCTTCTGCTTTGTCTTTCAGGGTCTTAACCACGTCTCTGTGCTGAGTACGAATGGTGTTTCGACAAATGTTCATGATTCCGATATACCCTTTAAAGAACCAAAAATCTCACAGGTGTTTGCTCTATTCTGCTTGGTTCGAATTACACCAAAAATTTTAGCAAGAAGATGAGACTAATTGCAGATAGCACCGTTAGGGTAAAAACCGGCTGAGAGAAAGGCAAAGCAAGGGTCTTACTTGTGCGGTGGGTAACACGTGAGCTCCCGGAAAGGATAAGAGCGGGTTCTAATCTGGGCTGGAGTCGATGTTTTGAAAATATCTCAGCAACATAGTGGTTTTATTTCACATCATAGAAATATCGTGAGAAAATAGTAATAGCCAGTAAATAAAAAATTAACATTAACAGTGCTATTTCTTCTGTAGCCTCAGCTTAATTAGATTCAATGCCGATTTGTGTTCCTTGACGAGTGACTGCTGGTGGTAGCGTTAGGTATAAAACTGGCTGAGTGGAAGACAAAGCAAAACCCTCATTTGTGCCTTACGTGACACGTGAGCCCCCGGAAAGGTAATCACGGCTTGGAATTTGGCCTGGGTCCGTGTTTTGCAAATATCTCAAGATCAAAATGGTTGTATTATACCAAATGCATTCCTTTTAAACTCTTTTTCGGTTTTTTTTGTAAAAGCCTGAAAGAGTGGCTAAAATATTGAAATTCAGATTATCATGGTACGCGGCTACACTTTTGCACAGGAATTAGTTAGCACTACATTGTCCTGCTATTCTAAATTGTATCCTAAATTACCCTACCATTATATTGCTCAACTGAAACGAAAAAAGCTCTATCTAGTGTTTAGCTTTGCTTGCTGTCTATTATTTTTTTCATGGTAGAGTATTACATGAAATAGAACCACAATGATGCTGAGACATGGGCAAAACTAGGAACCCTAGGTGAGCTCTGAGCCCGCGATTACCCTTTTGAGAGCTCACGTGTTATCCACGGCATCACCAATGCCCTTGCTTTACCTTTCTCTTAGCCAGTTTTAAAGTGGCAAAACATTTTAGAAAGTCGAGGAGACAAGGGCAAAACTTATCAGGAAGAGTTTCCAGAGCTATTACTACTACGCTGGATATAGCAGGGATGTACCTCAACGTCAATTCATAGAGCGGTGTCAAGAAGTTGCACACGCCATATTCGCATCTCCGTCAGTAAGACTGGTCAGCACAATTGAACTCGACGTGCATAAGCAAGGAACAAAAATTGCAATGTCATTTCAAGGGCTATGTGAGTTTCCTCGCTCTTTTATGGATTTTACACTGGTCATCTTTTCCGTCCAATCAAGACGGTTTCCCTTATGTCAGGCCTAACACTTATTCGCACAATGTGGTTAGTGTTCTTTCGTTCCATGCACTAAAGAGGATGATGTTCTCTGTTTCTTTTGCAGCGAATCACCTCAATTCTAAGAAGCTGTGCCACGTAAAAATTGGACTAGAAAACAAATTTTGGATGTGGTAGCACGTTCATATTGTACTGGTACTGATCTATTTATTATTGAGAAAAACGGCAAAGGATAAAGCTCTCGGCGTTGGTCAATCCTTGAGAGATAGACTTTGCATTCAACTTCATTAAGCATCTTTGGAGGTGATTGAATGCATATCTGGCCTTTACAATGACTCGCGGTGGCCTGCCGATGTATCGAGCCAGTGCTGCTCTCTTCCCAGGGAAATCTGGTACGAATTTGCTGACCCCGGAGAGATGGAAGGTTTGGTGAGTCTTCTGCCCGGAATCGAACCCATGTGTGTTGCAGGAAGCATCTGATCACTGCGCTACCTGCGCCCTATTTAATATTTTGAAATATTATAAACAATGTTGATTACGACATAAATACCAACGAGCATGGAATGTAAACTGACGAAAGTTTAGGAAGAGCATCGAATTTTTCTAAACCCGGTGTAGATTGAGAGCTATGGTAAAAGGTTCAATGTTGACCAATCTCTGACAGATGCACCGTGTATTCAACTCTATTAAGCATCGAAGTCAGTGAATACATAAATTCGCCCAGACAATAGCATACAGTGGCCCATCGATGTATCATTGGTGTTTTATGGCTCTGAGACAAGACTGGTACCAATTTTCCGACCTAGAGGGTTGGAAGATATACGTTTCTTAGGAAAGGGGGAGCGTGGATCGAACCTATTGCGAGTGGTATGTTGCAGAAACTTTCAACCACTGCGCTACCCTTGCCGCTGGTATAACAGTACCAGCGGAAATAATGCTTTCCACATCAAAGCGTTTTGCATATCGCTTTTTGTGTGCTTATTTGTTCTTTTATGCGAATTTTGTTATCTTTTTTTAAATATTTTTTTTCTAAAAATATGTCATTTTATACTAAATTAATTTGAGCACTGTGAACTGATTCTTTTGTTTCAGCAACTCTTGTCGTGTTTGAAGTTTGTGGTGAAGCAGAAGATGTTGATCACCTCATGAACGCTAGCGATGCAGGCTTTACGAAGATCCTTGAACACGAACAAGAATCATCCACTTCTGCTATTGCTCATGTTATTCAGCTGATGCCCACTTAATTTTTATAAATCGTACCTAGATATGTGGTCAAAATTAAATGTGGCTTCGGAACGTTTTCGTTTAATTGAGAACGTCAATTTAGGGAAGAATCTTATCTTGCAATACCTGAGGATCACACTTCAGTGGCTATGGTGGATAACCATCTTTATAATAACTTTGCCTCGCTTAGCCCTGTTGGTGAAATCAAGCAAGGAGCGTTTTGTTTTGTTTGTAACAAATGGCAATGGAGATAATTATTTGAGTTTGCTGCCTGAAAAAGTGCCACGTAATTTGGCGCGGTCTTTTAGAGATTTGCTCCTTCTGTCTTGATATATTTGACGAGAATCTGAACATCTTTGTGAATTGAAGCGTCTGTTGTGTGAAGTTCGGATGGAGCTGTGGAACAGCTTTTTTCGGCCTGCAATATTACGACTAACTCTTAATTTTGACTATTCGAATTCCCAAAACCTTTGAGTGGTGTTCAAGAACCTCGAAACTCTTAATCTGGGTCTCCTGCAGCAATGCCGAAGAGCTGCACTTTGTTAGCCTTCGTATTTTCATTGCACCGGACGCTAAGTAGCATAAACACACTGGCTCATTACCTTTCCTCTCATAACTCAAAAACAAAAAGTACGCTTGTAAAAAACATGCTTTTAACAACGACCACAGCGTGCACAGGTAGGGGGCGGTAAGAAGAGTCCCTGAAAGTGGAGCGGAAAACAGCCATTTCCAGTGAATATGAAATTTAAAAAAAAACAGTCAAGAGCGATTTTTGTAGTAGACGACGGAAAATGAGAGCAGATGGAGGGCGAAACGTAGTGGAAACAGACACCACTCCGACGCACTTACGCCAAATCAAGATTTTCTTCGTCAAGTGATACGTGTAGACAGCGACTAAAAACCACCGAGTATGTCGTCGGTGGGGTGAATTGCTTCTGCCAGCTACTCAACAAGAATAAGCTGCCGGCTTAGCGACGTCCACGCCTTCACGAAAAATTTAAATTTGAGTTTTTACGAATCTATTAGAGAAACAACGCGTAGCTCCTTGGGATAGGTGTAGAGTAATAATAACGCCCTCAACCGACGATGCTAGCAAGAATAAGGTCACGTTCATCCTGTCGTTTGTTTCCAACGAAGCAATTGCAGCTATAAAACGTTGCTTAAGAAGGGTCGGTTTAAAGAATTCGATAACAGCGACTAAAAACCACCGGATATTCTAAAACGGCAACTAGTTCAATCCGCCTGTTAGAGTGTCTATGCACAATGCAAAATTGGGAAATGTACTCTAATGGTAAAGACAGTGATTGACGGTTTATCTAATTTCTTGTGAAGCATGCGGAGTCAAATACATTGGCGAAAGGGTAGACCACAGTTTACGTTCGTGTAAAAGAACATAAAGTTAAAGTTAAACCAAATACTAGTTAGGCAAGCATAGGACACAGGGACATATCGGAGAAGATTTTGGGGTAGAAACTGCCATCTTCGCACAAGAATCGTAAACTTCGGCGCGCAAAACTTCCAAAGCATTCTTAATGAGTTCCGTTTTTCCAAAGTTGAAGCGCAGGGAGAAAGACCTTGTTATCACACGCAACGTCGTGCAGTACTCGGAACTGATATTCTCATTTTTCATTCTTTTTCCAGTTTTCGGTGGCGCATGTGGCGCAGTAGTCGGAGGCGCTCTGCAACACACACATGGGATCGGTTCCTGTGCCCGTGGCCCACTAAGCTTTCCATCTCTCTGAGGTGGACATATTAGTACCAGACTTGTCTGGGAGGATAGCTGCACTGGCTCAATACATCAGTAGGCCACCGCGAGTCATTGTAAAGGCCAGATATGCATTCAATCACCTCCAACGACATTTGATGAAGTCGAATGCTTGGCACATCCCTCAGGGATTGATCAACGCCGAGACCTTTATCCTTTTTTCATCCTTTTCCACTTTTGGATTATGATATTTTATTGTGAGAAAAGCACACCACCCATCCATATGAACTTTGTGAGGCTGGTTAAACATGTAATATTCAGTGTAAGACTCAGAAATCTGTGAGCCTACGAAGAAACTATTTTGTTCTCAATACGGTTGAACAGTTGGTTTCGAGACTTCTCTGTTTTGATTATGGACGTGTTTAGGTGACTAGATTGCAGTCGACTTGACCTTTTTAGGCTCTGGAGAAGGCGAAATCCGCCGAAATGTCAACTTTTTTGCCCATAGAGAATAAAGTAACAATCTCGTGTTTGCTCGTCAAAAAACTGAGTGAATTATTTGATCAGTGTCGAGGCCATTAGAAAATGCGTCTCAGAAATTGGTATTCTCTATATTTGGGACGAATGCTGAGCAACTCTAGCATTACATCGAAACAGAGTTGTCCTCCCAGATAGGTCTGGCACCAGTTTACCGTCCCCAGAAGGGTGGATGAGATCGATCCCATGTGTGCATTGCAGGGAACCTCCGAACACTGCGCCACATGTGTCGCTAAACAATTAGTGTATGGACGATTGCTATCGGTGAGTAGTAGTTAATGTCCTAAACGAGGTTTAAAATGAAGTTTTAAGCACTGGTCAACCTCGTTGAAATGAGAAATGAGCAACCATGCTGCTGTACAAACGATGAATTTGCATCTATTGTGCATATGAATGCTGTCCATACTTTCGTGCGTTAGTGTAGCACACCAGTGTTTTAGAATTATAAAGCAAATTTGCTTCAAAAGAATTTGAACGTATTAAGTAGTGGCTTCAAGGAATGACGTATTCATGAGTTAAAGCAATTGGACGATGCTCATAGTTTCTTGGTCTGTCCCAGTTCTCCAACGGTGGTATGATCTTTACGCGATTGTAAACTTTCTTCATATAATGTTAACTTTTTGATATACTGCCCATTACCATTTTTCACGGTAGTTTATTGTATGTGAGACAACCACAGTAGTACTGAGATCTTTTCAAAACTCTGGACTGTAGACAGTTCGAATAAAGTAGACAGGCGAAACGAAGGACCTGCATGGGGTGGTAGCGAACGCGTTAACCCCCGGAAGGGTAACAGCGCGTTCGTTCCCCACTGCAGATACCTATATCTCTTCATATAATTTTCTCTCCATATAGATCTTAGTGTAGCACACCAGTGTTTTAGAATTATAAAGCAAATTTGCTTCAAAAGAATTTGAACGTATTAAGTAGTGGCTTCAAGGAATGACGTATTCATGAGTTAAAGCAATTGGACGATGCTCATAGTTTCTTGGTCTGTCCCAGTTCTCCAACGGTGGTATGATCTTTACGCGATTGTAAACTTTCTTCATATAATGTTAACTTTTTGATATACTGCCCATTACCATTTTTCACGGTAGTTTATTGTATGTGAGACAACCACAGTAGTACTGAGATCTTTTCAAAACTCTGGACTGTAGACAGTTCGAATAGGCCTGTCTGGGAAGATAGTAGCACTGGCACGATACATTGGTAAGCCACCGCGAGTCATTGTAAAGGCTAGATATGCATTCAATCAGCTCCAAACAATGCTTATTGAACTCGAATGCATGGTGCACCGGTCAAGCATTGATCAACGCCGACAGCTTTATCTTTTACGCTTTATGAAATTCCCAGCTGAACCATGATTTCGAAGATATTCGATGACATTTGCGCTAGTCAATTTCTGGCTACTCAAAATAAAAACGGTTTCTATTCCGTGAGGTTACTAGACAGAAGAGCAAGTTGAAGTCAACATTTGAAGAATGGCTGTAGCACTTTTTCCTTTCTCATTTTGTAAAAATCGCTTTGTCAAAGATTGTAAGCAGGATTGCGAGATTGCGAGACAAAGGATTATTACAGTTCGAGAATGACATGACATGCGCATTAATTGCTGATGGCTATCGCACCTGCTTGTTTCCAGTTTGGACTAAGTCGCAAACTATACCTTATTATCTAAAGATTTATTAAGGAAAGTAAATGACGTGTTTTCGTTTACGAATTTGAGGAAGGAGTAGCTCCTCAATCAGAGAAGTATTAAATACCACTGTAACTAGGGCTGCTTTTCAATATATAACTACTTTTTACAGACTAAAACTTTCTGAAATAGCAACATGGATGTGTCTACCGAAATGGCAGTAATGCGCGCCATTAAGTACACGCAAGACCTTGGTCCACCCTCTCACGGGACCAACCAGGCCCAACGCATCTTTACGGGGTTGGGAAGTTAGTGCCAAATGTGTGTAGGATCAGCGTAATCGAACCCTCATGCAAGTCTGGTAACCTTTGTGCATTACTGATGCTAGGAACCGAATCGCATACAAGAGGGGCTGGTAATGGCACGATATTCGATGTTGGGTCGTGGAAAGTAGTAGAAAATAAAACACAAAACAACCGCAGATTTAATAATTTTGATTATTTTCCGCTTTAATTTGTTATAAAACTAGCTGCCTTCATATCAACAGATGTTAATGGGGAGAATAGTTCTGTAGAATTCCGTCAATTTCATTCCATTCGACGGTCAACCGAATATTATTGGATTTTTTCTCCCTGCTGATTTTCTACGTGGAATGTTGGGTACAGAAATCGTGCTGTTCGCTAGAGATCTAAGGTAAAATTGTTCGAGAACACGACAAGTGCGTTCAAGGCCTAAGCTTTTGTTCATATCGTTTCGCATTTAGCACGCTCGATTTCTACATTGTGAGAACATGGGAAGCCGTGTCGCATAAAAAATCCGGTTTTGCTGAATATGAAAGGTCAGCAACGGTACGATATAAAAGGTTACCGGCTAAGATAACGATGTCATCGTCACTATGAAACGAATATTAATTTTGCTTGTATTAGAGCTATTCTCTACCACAAAATCAAGTAAGTTTTTAAGGCTTCCAATTATTGATGAGATTTTTATCAACAAAATATCTCTTCCTCTAGCTCATAAGACTTTAGCATCCAATAACAACGGCGCAGAGATTAGTATCTTTCAGTTGATAAACGCAATGCATATGGTGACGAACCAGTTACACCTGCTTATTCTGGTGGCGCCGGTGCCCAAAGTCCGGTTGAGGAGACACCTGTAGCTGTAAAGCAATACGCTCCAGTTCCGGATTGCCGTCCAGCTCGACCAGCAGCTCAGCCGTCTGGATACAGAGCAAGGCGCAATTCTTATGGAGATGAACAAGTGACTCCACCTGTAGGGGCTGCTGCTCCAACTGCCTATGCACCTGAACAAGCACCTCTAGCCGTAAAGCAATATGTTCCTATTTCGGATTGTGGCCCAGTTCAACCACCTGCCCAGCCCTCTGGGTATAGAGCAAGGCGCAATTCTTATGGGGATGAACAAGTAACTCCACCTGTAGGGGCCGCTGCACCAGCTTCGTATGCTCCCGCAGAACAGGCCGCTGAGGTCATAGAGCATCCCGGTGCAGCTTCATATCAAGGTCGAATATCACCGCCAGCACGACCTTCAGGATATTAACTTTGGAATCTCAGCTACGATCTTTACTGTCTCCATATACATGCATGTATTTGCGTGTGTATGTATGTGTGTAGAATGTCGAAGCTCAAAATGAAAATTTGCTTCCAAAGATCAGAAAACGTGAATGATATAGGTGAAACAAATGGCAACATTATGAAATTGAGCCAACAAGTTATGACGTAGACATTGCCGACAACTCGCAACTGCAGCGATGATGATGCAAGGACGTAGAACGCTTGTTGAAAATTTGACTCACTTAGTCCCATACCATGCTCCATTGCATTTGTAAAATATTGATTACAATTACTTCTTATAAGCAGTGCTAAAATGGGGAAGTAAAAAGTGAAATACTAATTCCTTTCCCTTCCAACGGTTTACCGCCTTATCATAGCTGGTAGGTGTTCCTGGGTGCCGTGTTGCGACCTCCAGCTTCCTACTGGCGGGATCGCCCGGGCTGAGAAGGAGCACGGCTTTTTTATCAGGAAGACTAGCTAAGATTAAACCAATACCAAGATCGAGCACCGTATTGGTATCAAACTAGTCGCATGGTAGCAAATCACCCTCTGATCCACAAGAGCTACGACTGCTTGTGGTAGTAACGACCTGAGGCAGACTTTGGCTAGGCTAACCTCGGGATTCCAAGGAAACCCAGTAGCTAAACCAGCAAAACTCCGAAAAACAGAGATTATGCTGAGGCCCGCACACCATTAAATTGTAACCTCGAATGTAGTGTTTATGAGGACAATGAATGGAAAAAATTCGCAAAAATGTGTACTATTTTAAATGCCTTCTCTCAGAAAAGTAGTTCAGCTTTGAAATTTGAACAGTCGTAGAAACAATTACTAACTCACTTTAAAAACCTAAGGAACGATCATTAAATGTTGTGTGAGTACCAGCAATTCTTCGACACGTTTCGTTTTCTTTCAAACGTCTCCTAACCGCTGATGGCCGTACTCGTGATTGGTCTCGTCTGCATCTTGGTTCTCTTCTGTCTTATCTGACTAACATTTTAATGCTAATCAAATCCGATTTTCCCTGAAAATCCAAGATCGACTAGCCAGAGCTTTATCAGGTCAACATGCCAGACAATTGAGACCCTGAGACCCTTATGAGCCGGTTAGAGATGAGCTGAAATTTCAAAGCTTTTGGGCGGTAAAAATAAAAAAGAAACAATATCCCAAAAAATTTCTGGGTGGTCCTAGAATGATAAGGTATGTGGTCTGCAAATTCACTGATCCTGTAGTCCTCAAGTATCAAGTTATCGACTAATTCCCGCCATTTGCTGAACAACCCAGATTCTTGAGACTATGTTAAGGCCTTCTCTCTGCATGGTTGTGGCACTTGAGGGACATTCTCCATTGCGGCACACTTATCAATCCCATCAAAACCTATAATTATCAACGAAGCGAGTCTACAAATGCTTGCAGGGTTTCAACTAACACTATAGGTGATGAAGGAAATGACTATTTGAAAAAGCTATCTGACCAAATACTAATTAATGCTTTCTTTGACAGCGAGTTTCTAGCGATTTTAATGCAAACATAAGTAATTGAATAAATAAACGCAATAACAGGAGCGAGTAGCGTTATGTGGTGACCTCGTTCATTAACTGGACGACCCAACATACCAGATCCTAGTGCCGCTTCGTCCAGAACCCATAATGTCTCTAATTATGCCTAGGTTCGGAAGTTGGTACCAAACTAATCTGAGACAAGTCTGCTCCCTCTAATATACGAGGCAACACCCTAGGACGGCCACCACCGTATTGCAAGGAGAATCGACTCACCCAACAATCAACAAAATTCGTCGAGAAAACAAAAATGGTAGATCCTCAAACTGCAACAAAATCCATACACAGAGAAGTTTGAAGACTTTCGAGGATAATTACGACTCAAATCGAATGCAAGAAGTGCTGTGGTTCGTACAATGTGATCGATGTGATGCAAGTTTATGTAGTGCAGTGACAAGAATTGGTAACGTTTAAGCACTATGGGCCAACAGAGATAGAAAAAATATTACTTAGCATGGTTGCGAGTCAACGCATTCCTGATCGGAATGGTGGACGCCATCGTGGTCTTTCACAGCAATCGTTGTAAGAAGGAATTTTTCGGAAGGTCAAATAATAGCTTTATGTACATGAAAGGATAAAAGGAGTGCGTGTAGCGCAGTGGTGGGAGGTTCCCTGCAGCACACATGAGATCACCATTCAATCACCTCCATCGATGCTCAACGATGCTGAATGCACAGCGCATCCCTCAGGATAGAGATCATTGCCGAACCTTATACTTTTCTTATGAACATGAAAGATGAGTCAATAAAAATTGTAGTTGAAATTAAAGTTCATGCTGTCCATCTAGCAAAAGTCTTAAGAAAGGTGCGCAGGGCGTGCCTCCACAATCAAACGTCTTCGCTGGAGTGCACGATTTCCTATTCCAAGAAGCTGCCAGTTCTTTTCGTTACAAAAGGATAAAGGATAAAGTTTTCGGCGTTACTCAATCGCTGACGGATGAGCCATGTATTCGACTTCATTAAGCCCCGTTTGGAGGTGATTGAATGAATATATGACCTTTACAATGACTCACGGTGGCCTACCGAAGTATTGAGCCAGTGTTACTTTCCTACCAGGCAAGTCTGGCACCAGTTTGCCGAGCCTGGAGGGATGGAAGGTTTGGTGGATCGTGAGCGCTGGGATCGATTCCACGTGTGCTGTAGGGCGCTCTGACCACTGCGCCACACTCGTTTCCGTTATAGTGTGTTTAAATCTGAACTCATGGATGAAAGCGATATGAATTTAATTCTTTGATAGAATCATCTCAGCAATTCCGAAACCGTTATATATTAAGTGCTAGAAAACAGTGCTGCGAAGCAAGTAGTTAAACACTGAAAAAGCTTCAAATTGGTGTAAAATTACAGTATGCGTAGCAGAAAAGTCTTATAAATTGTGTAGTTCATTTAAAGCAACTATTTTATCTGAATGCGTGAAATGGTTGAAAATTTACTTCCTCACAAATTTCACATCCAAACATCGCCACCAACATCGGAGGAATGGTTTCTGGACTGCCGAGCTCTATTAGCCGAAAGTTACAACAGATTACAACGAAAGGATGAAACAAAGAACGAAAGGTGAATATTTATCCACAAAGTGAAAAAGAAAAAAAAACATCCAACTTTTTCTCGTGCATAGATCGTTTTCACTTCCGATTGTATTTTGTCGAGAAGGAATTGCTGTTCAATAACAGGTGGAAAAAGAAACACTTGGATAAAGTGTATTCCACTGCACTCCTTGGAATTCCCTTTTCGTGGTATTAGAAAGAAACTTTTGACATGCTACTTGTTAACTCAATTACGTCGCACGGTAGAAAGAGAACACTTTTTGTATCACCTGCGATCACTAGCAGTCTTGCAAGCTGCGTAGTAAATATGAGGAAAATCGGTAGAATCTTCTGAGTCTCCTTTCATCTATGGCATATTTCATAACCACTCAGTAGGCGGTACTGGCTTGAGATATACGAAGGCGATTTCATTTTTCGAATGAAACTCTTTATTTCCACTCCTCTCAAAACGATGACATCCCCGAGAACTCGCAGAGTTCCGCTGAAGAGACCGAATTTACGCGACACTAGATTGCCGAAGGGAGTATTTGTTGGCTGGGAGGGATGGGTAGGGGTGAGAGTAAAGGAGGACTCCGAAATGCCTTCCATATGCAATCTTACATACATGGTAACAAGCCCACATGGGTAATATTTATATGACCAGTTATTTTTGCTATGATGCAATCCAACGCTGCAGAGACGGGAGTACATCCATAAATCCACTTGTGTTTGACAAAGAGTAGATCGTTAGTTTTTTTCGTTGTTAATTCACCAAGTTGGGCTTAGTCTCCCATCACTCGTCACTAGTTCCTTTACCAGAAGTTCTTGGTTCTATTTTCCTACTCCTTATAGCTTTTCATCAACCCTGCCGTCTTGATCCCGCGCTGATCCTGGCTTTTAAACTCCTCGAATTTTATCCCACAGAGGAATTATGAGTGAATCTAATGTTTCCATACAATACCTCAGTGAACGTGGGTTTAAAACTAGCAATCACCATCAATATTTTAGTACTAGCAACATTTGTTTATTTTAAAACATTGTTCGTGCTTAACTTAAAAGTTTTTTGTATTCTTGTTGAGCAAACGCGAGGTGTTATTAGTGATTAATAACACCTCGCGTTTGCTCAACAAGAATACAAAGAATTACTTGATCAATGCCGAGGTTAATAGAAAGTCGGTCGTGGAAGTTACTTTAAAAGTTTTCTTCCCATTAAACAAGCCCTCTGATTATTTCCCTACGCTTCTAACATACTTGTTAACTTACTTACTAGGATACTTGGATGGCCTCTCCTCACTGGTTTTGCGGGCTCCAGCAATATTTGGTTATGTATCGATAGATCACTAATCGGCAGAACTAGCTAAGAGGCGGGCGAAAAGAAGGATCTGCATGGTGTGGTGATGAACGCGTTAACCCCTGGTAAGAGTAATTGCGCGTTCGTTCCCCACCACAAACACCTGCGGTCCAGAGGTTTACAAGTGTCTTAGCATCATTGTGATTATCAATAATGTTATTTCGATTGCCATTTTATTTGCTCTACTTGTTTTATTTATGTTATCTATTAATCGCCCATTGTTTTTTAGCGCTTTATTTTTTTAAAAATTTGTTACGTTTTTCGCCGAAATGTCTGAGATGATAAAGCTGAAAAGGGTAAAGATCTCATCGTCGATCAATACCTGAGGGGTGCGGCATGCATTCGACTTAATTAAGCATCGTTGAACACGAATGAATGCATATCTGGCCTTTACAATGACTCGTTGTGGCGTGCCGATGTATCGAGCCAATGCTTCTGTCCTCCCAGACAAGTCTGGTGCCAATTTGCCGACTCCGAAGGGATGAAAGGTTTGGTGTGCCTTAGGCGGATGGATCGATTCCACGTGTGTGTCGCAATGGCGCCTCCAACCATCGCGCCACACACGTCTGAGATAATATATTGTAGTTCTCCTCTGTCTCCTTATGCCTCGATTTTGAAACTCACACCGCTACATTTTCTCTCACAAATTTATTTTTTTCGCGATGGTTTATTAATTGCCATAAGATTTTCAATAACAAGTTGTCTGAGCGGACAACGCATAGTTGATCGACAGGCGATGGGATCATTTTTTGCTGGTGTTAGTGGATCTCAAATGGATGCGGGTCTTATGCTCTCATCTACGGATTAGTCAGTCTTTTTTTCCTGTAACCAGCAGGCTTTACAGGAGGAGCTTCACTGGCAGAATATCCCTGCTCTAGAAGCGCTGGAATCTGCTCTTCTGGTAATGCGTACGAATCTTCATAAGGCGATGGTGTAACATGTTCATCTACGTATTCGCTAGCTCGTCTTTTTCTATATTCAGAAAACACTGCTTTGACATTAATGGCATATCCACTTTTTGTTCTTTTGTTGTCTTCTGTTCCATCACTGCCATACATTGCTTTCGACTTTCCGTACTTAAAGACGTATGGGGCATCCACATAATTTTTTAGTGGTGTTGCAGTTTCGTCAACAAAATGTTTCGCAGTAATCGTTGGGATAGCACCAACGGTGACGAGCGATGGTCTCCTTCCAGCCGCTCCCGTCACTTCTTGAAGACCAAGTACAGTTTCGGTTTTTTCTCTACCTGTTGATTTTTTTACTTCACTAGTTGTATCCCTCTGCTCTGACATGATTTTCTCGGTCGCAGCTGTAATCCCGATAGAAATACTTTCGTCTGGCATGGTAGTGGTTGCATGATCGTTTTTCATGATATCCTCGTCGGCTCGGTATTTTTGAACTGAAACATGGGATCTAAGTATAGTATAATGAATCATTACGTCAAATAAACACAAAGCATCTAATGTTTTCCGGTTTTTTAAACGATCTCTGAGAGTCGGGCTTCGAAACGTCAGGAGTGAATGAAGAACGCTCGCAACTTAAAGAGAAATATATCCAGTTGATGTTCGGGACAATTCACTTAATCCAACATTTCACTCTGATTTAACAGTAACTCTTTTCGAAGATCTTCAGATGCTGTTCATAAGTGAGTTTCTCATCTTTTCTCAAAGTCAGGCATGCAAGCTTTCTCGGGTTTTATGAACTAAATGATTACTAGCAGCAGTGTTTCATACTTTCCTAATGCGCCGTCAAAAACATGCAACACACGGAACTTCATTTCGGCTTTGAAACGCGATCACTGTTATTGGAAGCTCACGAGCTCTCCACCACATCAACCGAGGTCTAGGAGGAGAGAGTCGGGGTCAAAGGCTTTGCCTTTCTTTCAACCAGTTTTAAGCTCTAGTAGTGCTATCAGCAATTCCCATGACCAACTTTCACTTAATCTCAGCATTGATCAATGATACACCGTTTTTTTTTTATGAGGAAAGACGAGGTCTTTTACAGCAAGATTTATTCATGCTTCGGCGATTTCGCCTTCTTCAGAACCGTTTTGTTGTTCTTGAATTCTCCAACTGTTACTGGAGGCTAGCCGCACGGTGTCTTACATGGGCGAGAAGTAAATTTTGCTGTTAATATCCTCGTGTTTGTTCACCAAGAAAACGGTACTGTCACCAATCGTCCATCAGCGGAAATAACTGGGTAGCAGAAATTGGCATTAAACTCAGTTAAGCTGAAGTTGCAACCGAAAAATGTTTAGCAAGCAGAAAGAGAAGTGCAAAATAAGTGCAAAGTTAGTGTGGTGGATAGCACATAACTCAGTGATATGGGAGAGCACGGGGTTCGAAACCAAATGAAGTTCCGAGTTTTGGTCATGTCTCAGCATCTTTGTGTTGTACTTCATGCCATATCCCGCCATGCAAAAAGAATCGACAGCAAATAAAAAATTCAAACACGTTCTTCATCTTTTTTTGGTACGACGACGAAGACACAACATACAAAAGACGAGCGACCGTGGATCATCGACTCGAATCACAGGCTCTGATGAAGACGAGGAAGCCGAAACATTTTAGCCTAATAAACGGCTTTATCAATCTCATGTTAGCTTAATAGTCCAAAAAGGTTTGTTTTCCATCTGTTGATTCCATAAGGCAGAGATTACCACTGTATTTCAAGCGTTGCTGTTCATTAACAATTAGGCTGCGACCTGATCACTATAAAGGGTAATGGATAAAGCTCTCGGCGGTGATCAATCCCTGAGGGATGCGCCGTGCATTCGACTTTATAAAGAATCGTTTGGAGGTGATTGAATGCATATCTGGCTTTTAAAATAACTCGCGTTGGCCTACCGCTGTATCGAGCCAGTGCTGCTATACTCTCTGACAAGACTGGTACCAATTTGCCAACCTCAAAGGGAAGAAAGATTTGGTGGGCCATGGGCGCAGGAATCGATTCCACGTCTGTGTTGCTGGGCGCCTCCGACCACTGCACCACAGGCGCCGTTCTGATCACTATAGAAGTTATTTATTAAGGGACGTAGTTGCCGGCCTGGCCTCTGTAGGGGTTATTTTGTTTTTGATGGTTTATTTCTATGCACAGTACACAGCTCTTACATTTGCTGTAAACAGTCGATTGCTTATTTAACAAAGATGTTGTGGATTGCGTGAGATAGGGAAAGCTCTAATCTGCACTTGAAAATGTATTTGAAAAAATATAATAAATGAAAACTTTTCTCGACCGAGTTCATTGACCATTAATTTGACCCACAATTCAGTCGCTAATTTGGGACATAGTTATCGCATGGAGTAGACGAGTACAAAAGTGTGTAAATAGACTCAGCGGAGGGTGGGAAACCCTACCAAATACCGACAGCAATGTGGTTGTATGATGAACCATAGTAACCCGTGGAAGGCAATAGCATATATGTCAGTTATGGCTATGGATCCATAGAGCAGTCTTTTCTATAACAATGTGATTTTCTCAACTAGCCAAGTTGATTGATTATCGAAAAATTATCGTCTATTGTTGAAAGCAACGAGGTCTTCCAAGATAACAAAAATTGGAGTCGTCCACTGTGGCAGAGAAGCAGATTTGGGGGTCACCGCTGAAGTGTTAACACTTAGGGTACGAAGGCTATTCTCTACAGGATGCCGATAATTTTTCGATAACTCGAATACTTGAGGACTTCAAGAGGTCGCAAGCTTATTACAGAGACTTTGCTTTATCTATTTGTGCGCATGCATGGTTCTGAAAGCAGTAACTCCTACGACCAATAACCAACTTTTTCTATCGACCCCGGCTGGCAATGATCAAGTAGTTTTCGATATTATTGTTGAGCAAACATGAGGTGCTACTTTATTTAGAGGATATTTGGTGGATTACCTCTGGACAAGAATAGTTGGCTCTGAAGAAGTCGATACTACCGAAACTTCGGCTTTAGCAGAATAAAGAATAAACTAACATCTGGTGTTTGCTCAACAAAAATATCGAGAACTTCTTAGAACAGTTATTTAATTTTCAAAGTTAATTGGGCTTAAAATTTCCTAAAAAATGAAAACGAAATCTAAACCTTTAAAATATTACGGATCTGGGGAGGTCGCCGGGTTTTAATTGGCAAAATGCCACTTGTTGAATTATTTTCATTTTCGGAGCAGAAAACACTACGATAACTGCCAAAAAATTTGTTTGTTGAGCTGCAGAGCTCAAAGGTCCACCATGCTAAATTAGGAAAGCTTATGTGTTAATATAGGGCGCGTGTAGCGCAGTGGTTGGAGGCGATCGATCCACGTGCCCATGGCCCACCCAATCTTCCATCCCTCCGGAGTCGGCAAACTGGTGCCAGAATTGTCTGGGAGGATAGCAGCACAGGCTCGATACATCGGCAGGCCACCGCGAGTCATTGTAAAGGCCAGATATGCATTCAATCACCTCCCACGATACTTAATTAATTCGAATGCATGGCGAATCCCTCAACGATTGATCAACGCCAAGTTTTTTTTTAGCTTCTTATATATTAATGTTGGTGTAGATTCTGTAGTGGTGTAGATTCTCATCACTTCTATTTGTCACCAAGAGCTGAGATTTTTTTTTAATGTTAGAAGCGGCCTGTATCTGCGCACCGCGAGAGTGGGAATTCAACTCACGTCGCCCCTAGTTCGAAATGAAATAAAAGTTGACCATGGAAGGAAAGCATGATGGATTCTCATCGATTCTTATCAAACACATCAAAATGGGCTCACCATGTCGTGACTGTGTCAAAAGTACGCAAATAGTCAGTACATTCCACGAAAAGTCACGCATAGTCGAACGCAATGGGTGCGTAAGTAGAAACGTTGAACGCATTGCCAGCTTTTATATCCTGTTCCGAGTGACTGCTGAGATTTCTTGTAGATCCAGTATATCAGGCACGACTGAGATCAAACACAAAAGCAATGCGACTACTGGTTTAGCAGAACTCTTCTCTCTCTTTCTCTCTCTGTCAGTCTCCTTGTCTCTCTCTCTCTCTGTGTTTCGAAGGAGTTGAATGTAACAGGGAGTTTTGCACTGATGATTAATTGCATCTACGTGTTCGTTGCCATGCAGTGGCGATTAACCCGATTCTGAACGTAGGGCCCGAATGAATAGCAGGAATTACAAAAGGCTGTTTGTTATTGCTTTTTTTCGAAGTTTATCGATTAACCATTAGAGCGATTTGTTCATGCTTTATTAATGTTTCGAACACTTTGCATTGGACAGCGTCCGAGTCTGAATTCGTGGAAGATTTGTCGAAACTGCTGTTTTGACATTCCAATTTCTATGCTTCAACGTTGGTCAAGAACACAGTCCATACTGTACTATAGATTAATATAAGTAATAAAGTGGTAAAAATCCGCATGGTGTGGTGGTGAACGCGTTAGCACCCAGAAAGGATAGTAGAGCGTTCGTTCCCCACCGCAGACACCTGCGGTACGGGTTTGTAAATGTCTCAGCATCATTGTGCTTATATTGTAATACATAGTTAAAGTGCGCACAATGAGCCTTGAATTGATGTATAGTAGCACAGTATTAGAAAAAGTACTGTCAAAAAATATACAGAAATGAACAAAGTATGAAAAGTTAAGCTGCAAGTCATCCTCTGTTTCCCGAACAACCTAATAGCTGCATTCTCATATCAGTCAACTCGCTTACACTGGACAGTGGGAAGATTTAAACTCGTTTTTTTTTCAACTGCTGTATACTGAAGCAGTTTCATTTGTATTTTATAAACTGCTGCCTCCTTCTTCAATCGCAGTTTTTGTCTAAACCGACTCCCACGTTAATAAACTGGAATCACTTCACAATCCGACTTTACGGATGGACACTAGTTCCAATGCTATTTCGTAAGGCTGGTATTTTGATTGCTGGGCTGTTTTATCGCTGTGAATTCCTGCATTAGAAGCAGAAACCAGCTGTTGTGGATCAGAAAGAAATTAGGTATACAGTCACTATCTCTATGGAAGCTGGTGATTACCAGCAGAGATTCACTCTTAATTGAGAGTTTGGATGCAGGTGGACCAATCCCCCCACCCTTGTAATAACACCCAGGATCGACTTTCTATTAACCTCGGCACTGGATTATGAATTCGTCGTTTTCTCTCTTAGCAATAGCGAGGTTGTTAAACTGCATGCGTTTACTTCCATACAATAACACACATACAACACAATCGTAGCTGACGTTTCGGCAGAATCGCCTTCTTCCAGGCTCTGAAGAAGGCGATTCTGCCCAAACATCACCTCCCACCCTTGTTGATCCTGACTCTATGAGAAGAGTGAATCGCGCGCTGTCGACACCAATGAACACCTTGTCGTTGCCACGAGGCCACATAGTTTTGAGATTTCCTATGTTTAAGACCATTTATTCAGAAACGGCATCTTGGAGTGAATTCGAGACGCTTCAACTGTGGGATGAATAGGCACAAGGGATTCCGATGTATCGGGGACTCATATGAATGCCCACTGTCTATCCACCACAGTGGATAGCAACACGTTCTAAAAGTAGTTCACTTGGCTTCGACGAAATCATTTGGCTTCTGAGAAGCTCTCAAAAATTCGATTAACTTAACCCATATCAAGCGAGACACAAACTGTAGACGAATTTTTCAAGTCAATTACAAATGAAAACAAGAATCAGCTGAGTATTGATGATGAAAACTGAATGAATCCTGGTGGTCTTCTACACATCGATTTAGCAAGGGATCATCATGTAATTCCAGCGGTATTCAGCAAAAGCTCAAATCGCACCTAATTGAGATGCCCAAATGATTTCGATTGCTTGAGAAACGCAGAGAACGTTTCACTTCAGGGTCGAAAAGTTAGTCGAATAATGGTTTTATAACAAATTCGAGTTCGATAACCAAAATTATGATTAGATATGAGCAAAACTGAAGACGTCAGACCTAATTCGAACCAGCGACTACACTTTCCGGGTACACAAGCGCTACCCAGTGCACCACCTTGGCCATTGCTTTGCCTTGCTCTCAGCCAATTTTTGTTCCCTAACAGTTCTCTCAGCAATAAGTCCACATGGGGTTCTCAGGCTTCCTCATATCTCAACCTCGCGTTAGCAAACAAAGTATTGCTGAAGTTAAATAACTTTCGGTTCGGAAAATATTGACTAGCTATCTGCTAGCTAGTCAAATGCTGACTGTTGCAGGATGCATTGTCGCCAGAAAGGGTCATGTTAAATGAACGATAAGTCTTCACCATCATGTCATATTCTTTTAGACCAGCAATTGCTCTGTTACGATCTTACACGATTGACATCTTGTGGAAGTCGAAGCATTCGGTCTTTGCCTAATAACTACCCTTGTGTAGCGCAGTGGTCGGAGGCGCCCTGTGACACACATATGAGATCGATCCCCACGCCAATGGCTCACCAAGCCTTCCTTTCCTACAGGGTTGGAAAATTGGTACCTAACTTGCTTGAGAAGGTAGCTGCATTAGCTCTATACATCGATGGGCTACAGCGAGTCATTGTAAAATCCAGATATGCATTCAACCACCTCCGAACGGGGCTTAATAAAGTCGAATGCACGGCGCATCCTTTCAGGGACTGACCACGCCGAGAGCCTTATCCTTCGTAAATATCCTTGAAATGAGTCTGAACATAAATTAGATCCGTGTATTCAAAATGACGAAATCGTAGTTCCCGATTTACGCTAGTTACAAGGACTTTTCCCCCAATTAAATATTTTCCAGATTTCTAATGCATGAAGCCGGCTTGACCAAAAAGGTCAAGCGTTTTAGTAAAGACATAAGCCATTACGAGGTGAGTCGCTTAGCAAAAAATCTCGTTTCTTTTCAATTAGCGAGCGAAGAGAACCAGCAGAAAATCAGATAGCGGAGGCTATCTATTGCAATAGATTTGGGTTATTTAGAATGGCCGATGTTGAAATACCAATGAGAGTTGCGGTGACTGATATTTAGAATTTCAGCTACAGTTAAATAAAATATTTCTTGAACAATATTCCGTTTGAAAGGCATGATTTCGGTCGTTTACCGTTTAATGGCTCGTGAATAGTTTCGAGTGTTTTTCATCAGTTCTCTGTAAATGACTTAGAACCCTGGTTGTCGTCTATTCGCAGCACATCTCTTACGAACTGTATGGGTCTGATAAGTAAATGCAAGCTGCAGAGCAAGAGTAACACTTGGGCGTTTTTCGGAAGCATTTTCCAAGTAGTGAAGTGCTAACTAGGCCCTGTGGTGCATAACCTCCCAGATGGCCGAAGATGGCGCACTTCTCATGCTGTCAGATGGCGCGGCCATCCACAAATCTCTTTCATGTGACGGATGCACTGCCCTAACATCAACCAGTCTGTCTCGAATTAATCAGTCGCAAGGTTGCATGACGCGTTGGCATGTCGCAGAGCGGTAAAAACAAGAAAGAAAACTCACTATTTGCTGGCGACAAGAAGCAAATGAATTCATGAAATGGACTTTTTAATTCTGTCGTATCGGTTTAGCTTATACATTTAGCAAACTACACTGGCTATTAGATGAGCCACCTTCACACATCACACTGCTTCTTTCCCCACCACTAATTCGTTTCTTTTCTTTTTTTTTTTGAAACTTTCATTCATAGAGTGGTTGCACATGCGTGTGTGCTCCGTTGCAGTTTAAGTTCTAGTAACCTATTGTGAATGTGGATGCAGTTGACTTAGGTATGCAGTGAAGACGTTGGCCCGTCTTTCTGGTGCTCCCCATCAAGATCATCTTGCTGATTTTCTCGATATCCATTCCAATTTTTTTGCCCACCTGTAGACCTCTTTTCCTATTATTTGACTGTCGTTTTTCACATAGTGGCGCTAGTGCGACGATAAAATAACCGTGTTGTCACAGCGAAAATGCTATAGCAGATAGCTAAAGTTCTCATATAGAATAGATCCCCTCTCAACATCAACAAACGCTTGTAGAACGTATTCGTTTAGTTTCGGTGAAAGTATCACCCACAAGTGCTACTCCTAAAGATCTAATGAGTATCTTTTAAATATAACAACTGAGCACAACAATGTTTCGAAAACCGACTTTCCTTTAATCTTGGTATAATAAGCATGTATTCTTTCATTGCTAAGCTAACACGAGGCTGATAAACAAGTTTATTCGGCTAACATTTCGACATCTTCGTCTTCCTCAACGCCGATGATCCGAGTCAGCGATAGACAACAACCGTTCTATTCTATTATAGCATCGTTTGATGAGGTTGCGATAGAATTGTCCACTGCACAAGAAAGATCCGACTTGATAAGACGACGAAGACACCACATTGAGATTACGAAGGACTATCGATTCGGCTTATCGGCTCTGAAGAAGACCTCTTGTTAGCTGAATCAGTAAAAGAATACATTTTCCGATTGATTTTGATATAAAAGTCACTATCCTCGCACTGGATACAAAAACACCAACGCGCAAACTCCTCGAGGCTTTTTGGATAAATGCCAAAAATCCTACAATGAATAGCAGGGAGGAATGCCCCGAGATTACGCGTGATCTCGCCCCTTACCTTCGTATCGATCATTGATTGGGGGTGCTGCAGTCGTCAGCCATATGCGACTCTGAGCGGCTGTTCTTCCTCGGTGGAAGACAGATGAAAAAAGCAGCGGGTTTTTTTTTCAAGAAGCTGTAGATCTTGTGATTATCGTGGAGATTCTCATCTTTCTGTTTGTGTTGTTGAAGTGTTTGACCTAGTAAGTTGCGTGTTAGTGTACCCTTCCAGGCTCTGAAGAAGGCGATTCTGCCGAAACGTCAGCTACGATTGTGTTGTATGTATGTTATTGTATGGAAGTAAACGAATGCTGTTTAACAACCTCGCGATTGCTAAGAGAGAAAACGACGAATACATTTTCCATTTGAAATTTTGTTTATTTTATTTATTATTTATTTATTTAATTTTATTTTGATAAATTTTATAGAGTTTAAACATTCTATGACTTCCATGTTTCTAGCAGCATTAGGCTTGGACGGTGAACAAAATAGGTCTGGTAAACTGGAGAAATATGAATATTTTCGATGCCGTTTTCAACTCGTCCTGACAATCAGACAATGTGTTCGAAATTGTAATGATGAAAAGCGCTGGCAGCTGGCACTGAATATAAGCTTCGTTTCCTTTACTGGCTGTGTCGGAACACTCCGGTGCTTTCGTAATCTATGAGCGTCCGTTCGCATTTTCACACACGTCTTCCAAAAAGGAGGCGTCTCAAACCATTTGCAAACTGATTCTGTGCAAATCATCCGAAGTGTTCGAGGAAATCACTTCAAATACGACTCTTCAAGCTACATTTCATGGATCTCTTCCTTGTTTATGCCTTTGTTCGGCGAAAATTTCAACCACTTTGAGACGGTGGGGAAGGAGAATAAGCCCTGTAGTGCTGTGAAGCTCAAATCGTTCTTTATTAATGTGTATAGTTTTCATCAACGATATGGACCTTCTTTACTATCCACTACTTTTCATTTCATCGTTTTACGTGAAATGTATTAACCACAATGATGCTGAGATATTTGCAGAACTCAGACCCCGGTCCAGATTTGAGCCTGCGCTTACGCTTTCCTAGGGCTCACGTGTTACGCACGGCACCACTGAGGCCTTCGTTCGGCTTTTCTCTCAATCAGTTCTTTTACCTTAACAGTCTCATCAGCAGTTCCCGAATCTGGCCTGGGACTGAGTTTTGCAATTGTTTCAGCATCATTATGATACGAATTTTGCTAACGGGATTTGTTATTAAAAAAAAAGGGAGAAGGCTGTGAAACGAAATTTCGAGGTGAGACAACTGAGGCTCCTGAGTGTTTTGTCAATGGTTCAGCAACAGCTCTCACAATGGATATAGATTAGGCTAATCACGGATTGAGCCGTCTACAATTTGAGCTAACCACAGATTAGACCAACCACCTATGGACTAGTACGCTGAAGTGTGAAGATTTGTTGTAGTTTCCTGAAGTTGAATTGAAGTTTCTCCATAAATCTTACATAGTCGTAAAGGTTTCTCAGTTGATATTTTGAAAATTACTTCACTGAAAAAAATTTTTTTTACACTGCTCGTCATCAAAGTTACTGCGTGAATTTCGGCACTTCTTAAATTCTATTCGTTTTCCTGGCATTCTTCGTCCACAGAGGTCTCCGAGCAAATCGCGTGTTTTTTCGGCCGCTGCATGAGTATATTATCTTCTTCTTAAAGGTCATAAAATACCGAAGAAGTCGATTATCTTTAGAATCCTGGAGATCGTTGAGCTAAAGCATTTCAACGAGGACTGCAGGAAAACGTTGGGGAGGAGGTCGACCAGAATAATGCTTCCTGATAGACTGCGCCACTAATCATTGCTCTACTCTCCACCCTACTTCTTCACCAATATTTACTTCTAAATAAATGCTAAAAAGTCCTTCGCTTATCAACTTTGCAATTGTTGTGAAAGTGTAAACCTGAAGTCAGTTAGCTAAAATTAATCGAATCTATCGCATTATCTACAGACGAATTCGTCAGAAAAGTACAGTTCAAGGGCGGTGAGAAATCAATTAAAGTGTTTCTGATGAAAAAAGATCCGTCGTAGTTTTTCACGCTGAATCGCAACATGTTACCGTCTATATAAACTGTGACCATCACTGCAACGCATCGTTCGCCGCGCCACCGATGCTGTCTGTGCTTTTGTTCTGCTTCCTGTTGTCTCTTCATGTGTGCCACACACGAGTGATAATGACCTGTGCGTTTGCAAATCTTTTCTTTTCACTCAACATCCCTGTTAGCAAATCACTGAACTTCGTAGGCTATGCTCTCTTTCTCTGAAGTTCTACATAAACGCTAAAGACGTTGAGTTTGTGGCAAAATTTATAACATTTGCAATTTTGTGATCTAAAAGAAAATCCCCACCAAACGGTTTGCCGCCTTATCATGGCTGGGAGGTATTCCTGGATGTCGGGCTGCAATGTGCAGCGGGGAGATTCACCTCTCTAGCAAGGTCTCACAAGCTGAGGAGGAGTACGGCGCTTCTAACAGAAACCCCAGCTAAGAGTAAACCAATACCAGGATCCACCTTCGTCTTGGTATTAAACTAGTCGCATGGTGGCAAAATCTAACTCTGATCCACAAGGACGGCTACTGCTTGTGGTTGTGATGACCTGTGGCAGACCTTGGCTAGGCTGACCTCGGGACTCCAGGAAGCCACAGTAGCTAAATTAGCAAAACTCTGAGAAAACAGAAGTTATACTGAGGCCGGCACAACCAGTGAGGACGAGCCATCTAAGTATCTAAGAATCCAAGGTTAGGAATACATGCCGGTGCGCGTGTATTGTGATGCTTGCAGTACACAATGGATCAGTCACCGGCTTGACCTCGAGCTCGTTGCTCATCAAGACTTCTTCCCCCTCCAGTGTCGTCATATCGATACCAGGCTTGTCTAGACCAAAATATCGGCGGCTTGAGTACCGCCAATATTCGTCGCATAGATCAGATATGCAATCAAACACTTCCATAACGCCTGATGAAGTCAAATGCATGAAGCATCATCAGAGATTGCAACGGCGGGAAAATGCGAAAGAGGAGGAAAAAATTCAAATGCGAATTCTCTCATCAACAAAGGGGACTTTTTTAAAGACGTTCAACTGGCATTTGTAAAAGTAGTGAACTTTGGCTGGTTATCACTTTACCGCTGCTCGAAGAGATGTTCCACTTATGAGCACAATCCACTTGAAGAAAATTAAGATCATGAAAGGGAAGAAAACCCGTGAAAATCGAAGTGTTGATGTTTTGACATTCAGCAGCGAAATGCTTGCAATATTTTTTACACAAATCAAAAGAATATGAGAAAGAAAACATGAGAAAGGCTATTTTAGTTTCTAATCTTTAAAGGAGCTTTCTTTAGTCTTCAGACTGGTCATATTTGATGCATAACCGGTTACATATTTGCATTTACTTCTTCCAAAATGCAGCTCAGCGTTTTCAGATAGTAAGCCGAATATGATGGAGTATGGAGACGAACTTATCACTCCTTCTGTGGTTGTTCACAAAGAAGGAGCGCAAGTTACCTACGAGCAGGGCTTCCCGGAAGAGCAGTCCCCGGCTACGGTGGATCAAACTTCCATTCCGCACGCGAAGGTTGAGGCTAGCGGATATAGCTGAGGTGGTCTGGATCAATGATCTTTCTTAGGCCACTTTTAAATTAACTCATTGTCTTATTATGTTATGATCTGCAAATCGTTCTTGAAATAAAATGGTCTTGAAAGAGAGTGAAGTATTGAAAATGATGTTGTGTTGCGTAATATCCACTAGGCCCAAATTTATTTATATCCACTAGGCTCAAATTTACCTTTGATTTCAGTGCTTGTGATTACTGCGTCAGTTTCAGTTAAGTCTTCGTTTGTCTCTCAATCGGTGAACCACATTCAAGGTTATGGTGAGTATGCCTTCCAGTAAAGGCTACAAGACATGACTAATAAATGAACGAGCCAAAAGAATATGAGATAACTTCAAACGATTCTTACTGTATTTTGCAGAATTCAATTATTTGTCAACAAAACCGAAGCCTAGTCAATTGTAACCTCAATTAATCATTTGGTTCACGCAAGATTTACATTGCAACCGCTTCTCGATAGTTAAGGAGCGATACAAAACAGTGTCGTAGAAGTCACGTGATATGCGACTGACTCATCTGGTTAATGACAAAGGGGTTAGATAGCCGCGGTTGAGTCCACTATAGTCTTTGTAAGATTGTGTGTTGTCTACATAAGAAGTTCAAGGACCTGACTGTCATGAAGAATAGTACAGGCGGAAGGTGTGTACCTCCTAGTAAAGCCGGCAGATTTCTTGTCGTTCGTATCGTTTGGACTAATCGATTTAACATAAAAACTTTACAGGATTCTTCATGGATTCCTAAGTGCTCGCATCGCTGCCAATGACTATGAGTTCTCTTTCAGAAAAACTGAAATAAGAAACGTTAAAGTGGATTTTTGTCAAAGTTCACTGGTGGGGATTCTAACTTGCAAATGCTTGAAAACACCGAAACTCGGCTCGAGAATTTGCAACAATTCCAAGTGCGATGTTGTACTGAGCACATAGTCTATATCTCTTGTTGCTCTATCGATTATCAAGTGGACAAGTAGGCGCTATCAGAAACTTTACAGAACTTAAGTGGCTAATGTCCTTTCTCTGAAGAAACGAAAACCGACTTTACAGCTTCGATCAGCGGATGTTTGCCGAAGCTCCGAAGCATAGCTTATGCTTCGTTGTTTGTTGGAAGGATACTTCTTCTGCTTCTCCACCGGTATCTTCACTTCTCAGAGGCAAGAGTAAGTGAAATGTGGTCGAATATGTCAGTATTTGAACATAAGCTAATCAAATGCGGATTAAATAATTAAGGTTGGTCCTATGGGGCAATGGGCTGTCACTTCCTTGACGTTAAAGTGACGTTTCAAACTCAAGAGTGACATAAGCCACGTGTGTGTTCATTGTGCTTAGAAACTTAGTCACTAAATGGATTCATCCATCGAGAACAGCAGATTAAAGAGAATTTCTATAGTTGTCTTGAATGTAGTCAATATCAAAGCGTTCCAAAATAATAGTCGAAGTTCCAGTGATTTTTAACCAGGTGTGAATTAATAAACAATTAATTAATTAAACACTGCAAAGGTCTTCTTGGGTCCTACGATTACATTACTTATACTACTGAATTACGTCGCTACCCAGTGAAAATCGAGTACCAACGAAAGCAGTAATTCGATCCGGCGTAGTATTTTACGACAATATCGATATCTCTAGAACAATAGCCATGAGCAACGGGATATACAAACAGGTTTTGATGTGCTCTTTGTATGTATATACATATATATATACACATATATATGCATGTATGTGTATTTCTGTGATTTTTAAAATATTTTCCAAGATTTGCATTAAAGAAGAACGGATGAGCAGCTTTTGGATCGTGAATTATCCGTTCTCTTACCTTTTGAGTTATACTCTAGAATTCACACTGCAAAGGTCTTCGACAATTATTGTTGTAATTATTCGCTGTAGGACGTCTGTAGGTTACACACAAAGTGATTTGATTGTGCCTCGTGTTTAATAGGAAACTGACGGAGGTGGCAGAAGAACAAAACAGAAGGTGATTTTTCCAAGCAAAAATCTCCGATTCGTCCGCAGTTCTACTCGCCCTGATATGGTGCTGAAGAAACCTATCTTGACAGGCGCATGTTCTAAGAGAGAAGTGTTTAGTTTAAAAACTTTCTCGTAGCGAATGGCATCTTCTCGGGACGGACATGAGATTGGTATCTTACACAAATATGATTTTTTTTCCATCATTACAATCTCTAAAAGCGTCCTTGTTCTGAGTTCAATATGTTTAAAAAATAGATCGTCGTTGCATAACTTCTAAATTTTAGCGGCTTGTTTGCAACTTGGAACCTTAATTACCTACCGTAACACTGCTGTGTGGCAGTCGGTTTATTGTTAAGGAGAAAAAACCCTTCTTCTTAGAATACTACTTTTTGATAAGTTACAAAGCGGTAGACATTGAAGTGTAATTCTTTATACAACTGGCAATGTATTTCATGCATGTAATAAACCAATCAAACAAATGCACTGGAACTACATCTATTCCTCTATGGATAAGCTTATAACACGAAGCTAATAAAATAAACCTTATTCGGCTACCGTTTCGTCGTCTTCGCCATCATCAGAGCCAACGATCCGAGCTAGTGGCACGCAGTTGCTCGTATTCTCGATGTTTAACAATCCAAAGGGGTATTGGTCATTACTACCGAGACTGAATGACTGTCGGTTTGAAAAATATTGTTTTGGAATTCGGTCTGTGCCGGTTAACATAATGCCGACTGCTTTAGGATGGAGTATCCGTTGGAAACAGGATGCTATCAACGGATAGTCGTATCAATAACAACGTCCCTATACAAAGGAACGTTGCCACTGAGTACGTATTCATTCTGTATAATGAGCTACCTAAGTGTGTTGATATATCGAATTAATGTTCATGTTTACTACCAATTTGGCGACCACAAAGAGTGTTTGGTCTCCACTGAGGCGAAAAATTGAACAAAGGATTGCGTTTGTTCTGCAGACATCTCTAACTTTTGCGCTACACGCATCCATTAATATAGTTATTTGAATCGATTTATTTGTAGAAGAATCAAGGAGTTTCTGCATGGCATCACATCACATCATTGAAAGCTTGGATATGCCAATTTTTGCTTTAAGCAAAAGTGTACCCTCGCAGCTAACCCACTAATCTCTTAAAAGAAGAAGATTCGAAGTCAAAGGCGGGTAAGTGAGAGAGAAAAACTGTTTTGTAAAGAGTGTAAACTTAATAGAAAGAGTAAGGCGTAAAAATCTTTCTTTCATACGTGATAATTACAATATTTTAAATGAGATTAACTTGAATGGAACAAAATGGAGTCGGTGTGCAAAATTCATCCATTGATACTGATGATAAAGATCTTGGGACGCCATAGCAAGGCTATCTCAGAATCCGAAAAAGAATCAACTTGGCCCAGTATTCATGAAGACGAGAGAAATCCTCAAGCAGCAGTCATACCTACGAAGCTGGCGACTTTCGTGAGTGTGAGGATTCGAGTCGAATGCGAGAAATGCTGAAATCAGCATGTAGTATGGTGCTTAGTCACATGAAATTTAAAAAATTCTATCAACTTTTTTCTTGTTATCAACATCAACGTTCTGTTCATTTTCCAACACCATTACAGTTTTTTTTCTAACTGTTGAAAATTTGCTTGATACTGCAAAGTTGGCATTAAATTAATTCATTTCATCATGTATGACTTTTTTACTTCGGCTAATTCGCTGTGTCAGATCGTACAAGGCAGGCGTGTGTATGTTTGGTCATTTTGCTCTTCTCTTTTGCTGTTCTGTTTTGCTGGCCGTCACTGAGTGTGCGACTTGTGTGCTCAGTAACAGCACCAAAGTGGTCCGGACCACGCTTCTACTCGAGAGGAATGGGCGGATCAGCTGCGCATGTCGACTGGCCATTCAACTTCAAGTCGCTGTTTTCGCCATGCCTTCTCTTCTAGTATATGCCGCAATTGTCTGTGCAGTTGCTGCTGGAGATATCGTTAAATGTGGGATAAACTCAGCCTTATGTCTTTAAATATATTGCATATGTTTTTTGCATCTTAAGAATAATCAATGTCAAACAAGTGCTTTCTGATTTCAAGCATCTCCTAAAGCGATTGGTCCATGTATTCTCAACCGATGTTCGCGAGGATTTATGTGCGTTCATGCCGAATGTGTGCCGGACCCTGATCTGAGTAGGTTTTGTTGCATTACGCATAAAAATTACCTAACTGAGCAGAAATGGGTGGTCTCAAGGGAGATGGGCGATCTCTAAGAGCCACTTGCTCAAAAACTATTGAATAAATTCTTTCTTTGACCCTACAAAATGTCAAATAAGTAAATATTTGTGGAAGAAAGCTTCGCAGTCATTATAAAAAACGTGACGACATGGACCACAGCGGTCAAAGTGAGATCTTGTTCTTCTACGAAAAGCCAACTGGTGAAGTCAAGAAGACTGGTTTATCGCCTTTCCATACGCATTTTGATAAATGTTCAGTGCTGTTGCCTTAAAATTCGTTACAACATTAACTCATTAGGAAATGCAAAGTGAGATCTTGTTCTTCTACGAAAAGCCAACTGGTGAAGTCAAGAAGACTGGTTTATCGCCTTTCAATACGCATTTTGATAAATGTTCAGAGCTGTTGCCTTAAAATTCGTTACAATATTAACTCATTAGGAAATACATAGATTTAAATCGTAAGAACTTCGTTCACAGCAAACGAAAAGCTTTAAGAAACGTGGTTTACGAAATTGTTTATGGCTATTTCTAGTCGAGGAACTCGGTCCATGTGTGAACACTCTTTGTCCAGAAACTTATCAGTGCAACGACAACATTTGTATTCGACCTATGCGTAAGTGTTACAGCTCTTCTTAACAATGAGTATTTGAAAAAACTGTGGCAAGAGAGAACGTTAGAGTTCTCATAAGACCTTATCGTTGGTGGTCTTGACCGATGTGGATCTACAACCACATCTACTCAGCTCGATTCGCGAGACCCATTAAACGTATCAGAAATGACGAAAATAAGGACATAGGGGACTATTTCATGCGTCGAATTCTATTCTTTTTTGTTAAATACCTATTTATTTGATTGACTTCTAACCAACATGATTTCATGAAGAGGACGGTTGTGAAAGTAAAAAACGGGCTAAAGAAAATGAAAACTAATTTTCTTTGCGATTTAGCAGATCTTCTTTTTGCTATTGTTGATGATATTTGACTTCATCTTTCAACGGGATTGCTGATGGCACTGATCGATAGAAGTACCTGAGAGACAAGCGAAACGAAGAACCTGCATGGTGTGGTGGTGAACGCGTTAGCCCCTGGAAAGGGTAATGGCGTGCTCTTTCCCACTGCAAACATCTGCGGTCCGGAGTTTCGGAGATATCTCAGCATCATTGTGGTTGTATTACACATAATACCCTGCCGTGAAAAATTATAATAGGCAGTAAATAAAAATTAAAAAGAGTTAACATTGTGTTTCTTAAAGTTTCTTATTTTTCCCATAACTCCTTTGAAATTTCGCGACTAATTCTAGAAGTTGCGATTTCAGCAAGAGCACGAGCCAATTCGGACCCGATTGGTCCGTGTGTGAACGATACATGCCCGGATCATTATGTTTGCGTCAAGGACGACAACAAATGCTATCCGATTGACGAATGAGCATGCCACCCACCTCAAGTGTTTCTATTATGCATTATCTTTTGGCTCACGAATAGTGCGTTGTTGAAAGTGTGGGAGAGAAAATAACATGATTCCATTACTGATACGTTACAGAACGACCGACATGCATCGAAAACAACGCATTTAGCGCAAAATGTTTCTAATCTTAGCTTTAAATCAACATATCTTGGCTGATATCGAAAAATACTAAATTCGATTAAAACCTATTCAATCTACACATCTCTTCCTAGAAGGTGCTGGTTATCCTTTTCCATAGAACTTCAATGTGCTTGATTCGAACCTTCCAAAAGCTATTTCATTCACTTATTTCTTGCTTCAACGCTCGAGTTTCCCAGCGCGAAAGTTGGTGTCTTTTTTAATGTTTGATTTTAAACAAATTCATAATGTAAGAATAATTCACAAAGATTATAAGTGCGATTAGACATAGAAAAGGCTTTCCAATAAATCTGCAAGGATTTTAACTCTTCAAATATTTCAGTTCTTAAGACGTTATCAGTTGCAGGAAAAAAGAGCATCAAGCGCTGTGTTTTAGAAGTTCAGGTTTAGAATGAAGCATGAAAGGATAAAGGATAAAGCTCTCGGTGTTGATCAATCCCTGAGGAATGCGCCATGCATTCGACTTCATTAAGTATCGTTGGAGGTGACTGAATGCATATCTGGCCTTTACGATGACTAGCGGTGGCCTACCGATATATCAAGCTAGTGCTGCTATCCTCGCAGACGACTCTGGTACCAATTTGCTAAACCCGGAAGGCTGGAAAGCTTGGTGGGCCATGGGCGCGTAGGTCGATTTCATGTGTGTGTGTTGTAGGACGCCTCCGACCACTGCGCCACACTCATCCCAAAATGAAACATATACTATGGAAACTGTACCTAAGTTGAATTATAAAACTAGCGAAAAAAAACAATACAGAGAGGACGCGTTTCATGTGAAAGCTTTTTACATCTCCTCAGGAGTGTTTTTTGCTAAATATTTTTGAAAGTACTAGAATTAGATAGTAAGGCACCTCGTTCTCGCCAATTTGAGGCCCTTTCATTCGTTGCTTGCACGACCGTTACTCGTCTCTGTCATTATTTCATATTTGGCTATCACCGTGGTTTGAACTTAAAGAGTAACACAGGCTGTCATTGTTTTCATATAGCCTACCATAGAATTTGGCATAGAAAGTTTGCTTCCCCGGTAAAGTTTTAGCCTTCTGGATGCCACAAATCCTTTGGAATATTCTAGAGAGCGACATTATTGTTGAGGAGCTTTTCAGCAGGTACTAATCAATGTGCTTTACGAAGTGTTGTTTGCTTTGATTCGAGAAAGGAACAATAGGTGTGCAGGAATGATATCTCGATTACCTTTTCAGCTTTTACAGTCTTGACTGTGCAGTGTGCACTGTCATTCAGAAAAGTCGGCCGATTCTCAAACGAAGACGGTTGAAAATGATAAACCTCTAGGTAACTTGTGTCGTCCTCCGGCGGTACGAGGTCCTGTGGAATTTGCTGTGTTTTAAAAGATCCTGTACACTCTTCTATAGGTCTGTAAAGTTCTCAACTTCTCATGTTCTCTAGCGATCGACAAAATTGTCCGTAAATTGTCGCAAAACAGGTACTGGGTGTTATCTATTAAGACCTTAAACTCCACCTCAAAACTTTTCAACTTCGTATCGTGCGATGATCAGCGGCTCTCTCAGCAACTGCAGACTAGACAAAGGGACCCGATTACAAGACTGTCCGTGAATGTTTGGATCCATAGAAGAGAATGGCTCGGGTCCACTTTTTTTCGTTTTTTTTTTGTCTTAACGGTTGAAGTTAAACACAATTTAGTACAGTATTGCTAAAAACTAATTAAAGTTTGATGTAAATCTGCTCCTTGAAATGCTGAATTTTAAGAACAGGAACATGTGGTCAAAGCGCCAAGGATTGTAAGACCAAGTTTACAAGCCCTCAAAGAAGAATTGTTGGTAAATCAAATTATCATTCGTCTAGAAAAACTTCATTCCTAGGTTTTAATAGTCTCCCTGTCTACAGTCTTGTTACTCTTTCTTCGAGTACACGTTCGGGTAGCTCGGTTTTCCTTGTTTACTCACTGTTCTGCTTCCAAACAGCATGGCCCACTGATCACTGTTTCACCTTAGCATTGCATCCTGCCCAACGAAAACGAAATGTGCATCACGTAATGCTGATTCCTAGTTAGCTGGCTGCTGCCTGCTCGACGTTTTCTTGTTACTCTTTCTTCGAGTACACGTTCGGGTAGCTCGGTTTTCCTTGTTTACTCACTGTTCTGCTTCCAAACAGCATGGCCCACTGATCACTGTTTCACCTTAGCATTGCATCCTGCCCAACGAAAACGAAATGTGCATCACGTAATGCTGATTCCTAGTTAGCTGGCTGCTGCCTGCTCGACGTTTGAAGAACGCACA
This sequence comes from Angiostrongylus cantonensis, assembly GCA_009735665.1. NCBI lineage: Eukaryota > Metazoa > Nematoda > Chromadorea > Rhabditida > Metastrongylidae > Angiostrongylus > Angiostrongylus cantonensis. The sequence goes on along the minus strand of MQTX01000115.1, from coordinate 276,601 downwards.
CGCTGCTTCCTATCTGTTCCATCACGAGTTTTCTTTATGTTTCTTCTCTATATTGACTAATAAACACATCCCGGACATGTCTATTGTGGTCGTCGTCTTCGTTAATTACTTATTCTTCCTTACACTTATTAGAAATTCAGACTTTCTTAGGCTGCTTCTCAATACAAGCATTTGCTGTGGCTTGTTTATTTCCGAGCATCGCCTTTGCTCTTATGAATGGATGATACTCAAATATTCGAAAACTTTTTCAAAACCAGTGGTTGTAGTGATTTTCTTTACAAAATGCTCTTGTCATCCTGCCCAAGAGATTCTGTTATCACTCTGGCGTTACTGTGATAGGCTTTTTCGGATGGTATCGTTTTCGCGAAAAAATACAAAGAAATATTTTCCTGCGACTACAGCAACTTTTCTTTATCAAGATAAGTGATTGGATTGAGAAGTGAATTTAACTAGCTCTTTGGGTTACGCTTTATTCCAGAATCACAGGGATGGTGGTAAGTCGTCTGATAAAATACATGTGGAGGAACTCCGATGAACAGTTCGAGCCATGAATACAATTACTGAATTTCAATCCCTTTCAGCAATTCTATCACAGTTCACCAACTCATCAATTCGGGGCTAGGATCATCTTTGAAGCATTTATTCGGCATTTGATGGACATTTTGGTTTATGGTCGAGGCCTTTTCTATGGAGAACAGTCCTTAGGCCACGGTGCTTAAATAACTGGGCTAGAGTGTACAAATTTCTAGAATTTTCGGCTTCACAATTTTTAAAGTTACTGATCCGGTCATTCCGGTTTTTGTTCTGATCAAAATGGAATCAAATTTTGCATGTTTTAGTAGATTTGATATGAAGAATAGTCTAAAATGTATAATAGCTACACACTTGAACTTCAGAACGACAATAGTTTCGTTTCCTCATAGACACGTCTGTGCTCCATTACATCTAAGAATTTCTTTCACATTTTAAGGAAAAAAGTCTATCGATAAAGCTCTTCAAGAAGTTGCTCCTTGGTAACTCGGAGAACCTTTGAGCTGTTGAAGAACTGGGGGATAAGAAATCAAAAACGCAGGAAACTTGAACGAAGCAAACAAATAGTTTAGCGTTTTCTTTGTGAGATTATGGAGGTGTTTGGCCGAATAGATTGCTGTCAACCTGACCTTTCCAGGCTCTGAGGAAGCCGAAATCCGCCGAAACGTCAGCTTATTGGTGAATAAAGAATAGAAACATCTCGCGTTTGCTCAACAAGAATACGAAGAAGCAAACAGTTGAAATTAAGAGAACTTGATAACATATGCTAAACTTTGGCTCAGTAGAGTATAATTTGTGGTGTAGCAAGAAGCAGCAGTTATCGACATTGTTTTTTTAAAAGATGTGATGATGCATTTTTAATTAGAACAAGGCCTATCCTTAAAGTTCACAGCTATGGATTCGGAAATAAAAACGACCTATTGGAACAACTCAGATTACTTGAGCATGCGTTTATCAATCATGAACACTCTGAGACTCTAGCGTTCTCATCACGGCCATTCCATGACAAAGACACCTGCACGGGGTCGAACTAGCTCAGCAATGCATCGTGACTGCGCCCACTGAGCATGCGCCATGTACAGACAATGAACGCTTCACCTACGGCGACCATTAGCAAGGGTGTTTGTGTTATCTTCTTATTTTTACACAGATCTACAGGTTTTCAAAAAATCTGCGCAAGTTGATTGGTCATGAACTAAACTAGTGAGGAAACCTAAGAACCGTCGTAAATATTTTGTAATCTGACCAAGGAAAACAATGCCGTGTTAGTATTCTTGCCTTTTAATCAGTCACCGGTACTGCCAAGCGTTATTCCTTTTCTATTCTTCTTCTCATTATTATTGATTATCGCTAATATTTCATTAGCACAGTTGTCCTTCGTAGCACCGCAGTTCGTTTGCGTCGTAGATCATTCAATTCGACAAGAGGGACCTTGAAAAGCATTACATCACGGGAGACTCCGTTTTAGTGGTGTTCGACTCAAGTAGCTTTCTAATAATCATACAGCAAAAGCGCTGAACGAACTCGTGTTGAACGAGCTCATCAAAAAGTAAAGGCGTTGACAATTCATGCCAAGGTAAAATTAAAGGCATATCTTTACACTGTTCTAGCTTAAGATGCAAAATAGATCTTCGGTGTGATGCGTGGGACGGTCAAAGCCTGGTACGACTAGTAAAACATTTCGTTACGAACACATTTGCTTCATCACAATGGTAAGGTCTTTAATGGTCGAATTTACATAGACAGTAATACTGAGACAGGAATACCAACCTGATAATGTCCTTAATACTCCGCACACATGCCTGCTCATTACACAAGTTCATTTAAGAACCATTATGGTGAATTAAATCCACTCTGCGACCATATGGTGTTACAAAGGCTGTGATAACAACCGGTCGTTAAACTTGTGTTATAGATCGTATCAAATCAATGCTGTATAGTAAGCATGATGATAATGGAAACTCAAAGTTTTCTGAGCTTTCTTTGACTGGTAACCCCATTAACGGCGGCTAGATAGATTTTCACACTGTACAAATCATAGATAAACGTTTATAACTTTTTCTGATTAACTAGAAAACTTTACCCTTGTTCCACGTTTTCCACCAACTATATAAACCTTTCCTTCCAACTGTTTACCTCCTCATTGAGGTTGGTAGGTGTTCCTGGGTGTCGGGCTGCGATGTGCAGCGGGGGATTCTCCCCCTAGAAGGGTCTCCCAAGCTGAGAAGGAATTCGGCGTTTCCATCAGGAAGCCCAGCTATGAGTAAACCAATACCAGGATCCACCAACGTCCTGGTATCAAACGTGTGGTGGTAAACTCACTGTGATCCACAAGGGCTGGTACGGTCTGTGGTGGTGACAACCTGGGCAGACTGACCTCGGTACTCCAGAGAACCATGATAGCCGAAAGCAGAACCCCGAAAAAGTGGAAATTGCGTATTTGCGGAAAGTATCCAAGTCTCCAAATAAACAAACAGTTAGGAACTTGTACGACTCCAAGATCAGTGCGAATCCCAGCGACCAATACGCGATCGATGTGAAACACCGGTTTTTAGAGCACGTGGAAATCATCGGCAAGGCAAAACATTCTAATATTCTTAGAGCAGAGCAAAATAATCCCTGGGTCACATTGTGGATGGATTGCTTTGGGCCAGTCCCAATGATGTTTAGTGCTATTTTCCATTGCCTCCCATCGATGTTCGAAGTCACTGCCGCAACCATCAAGTTTTCAGACTACTGAGATTTTATCCTTCACTTGAACAATATGTACGAATCACTCACAAAAATACTGATCAATTACGCAGAGGTTAGAAGAAAATCGGTTTTTAAAAATATCATTGCACCATGTGGTTGCTAATAACGATGACTACATTGTGATGCACTGTTTGCCAAAAAAAAAAGCGGATCAGCAGAACATATTGGATGGCAACAGATCAACAACCGTCCTACATTAAAGAATCCAACAAGTGAGACTACTTCACTCGAGCGGTGCTCTGTTCCAGCCAATTTGACGTGATGGGACAATGAACACTCCTCACACCGCAAGGACGACCACGAGCTGCAGACAACCGACTCGGACAAACACAGCTCTCAAACACTGCGTAAATAAAACCATCTATCGGCCTTATGTTGGCTTGATTATTCAAGAAAGTATAGACGAGTTTTGAAATTTGGTAAAGTTAATCAAACTACTCCGAAATCCTTAAGCCCGTGATGGTGAAATATCACGAACCTTGTTGAGAGCAAGCAAGGCGTAATCAGAACCTCATGGTAGATCTTTTAAAGTAGCAAGAACTCTCGTATTCTTCCTTCATCTAATCGCACAATGTGTATAACTTATTTTATGGCTCATGTTTATGTCGTTATTTACTACAGTTTTAAAAATAAACCCAGCTTGTAATGAGAAATCACTCTCACTGCAACAGATTACTTGTCACCCCAACCAACTAACCATTACAGCCTTGAAGATTGGTAGGTAATTCACTCAATTCGAGTGAAAAAGTAATAAAATGAGCATCATATTATTTGGCCAGACTATTAGCGCGGATGTCTAGCAAATACGTCAACGAACTTCGTATTCTGATTTGACATCTCTGAAGCTAACTTGTTAAAGGCTCTAGTTATGGAGCAACGCCCCTCTACCTCTTTATCTTGACTCGCCTCATCGTTCACGCACGCAGAACTTCGGATCACACCACACTCGCGAGTCAAGGGATTTTCGCAGCGGCACCAACGTAGTGATAGAATGTTCCAGTGAAAGAAGGTTTGATGGGCCAAAGGCGCGGGATCGAAGTCATTTGTATTGCAGGGCATCCCTAACGACTACGATACACGCACACATATTCTGGAATACAATGCAGAATTCATATTATATTTTCTCCAAACTCCAGTCAATGAATCAACTATGTTGCCTACAATTCCTTTACCCACCGAGCAATATGAGCAGCGGCACACATTTGTTATAATGTCATTCGCATTGCACTAGGCAACACCGTAACCGTTAGCGTATTTCCTCTCTATTCTGTAGCATTAGAATAACCCTAGTTCTGGATGGAACGTCTAAATCTCTCATTCTACAGAACCTGTTTGCAATGAAGCCCCATTTGTACTCCGTAATATATTTGTGTAAGCTGAAACAGACAAAACAATACATCACACCCAATCCTTAGCATTCCATTTACTGCCTATTATTTCTTCATAACGAGGTATTCTGTGAGCCACGACCACAACGATGCCGAGGTATTTACAAAACCCGGGGCCCCAAGCCAGCTTCCAACCCTTTCCGGACGATCACGAGTTGCCCATTGCACCACCGAAACTCCTGCTTTGTCTGTCTTCCAGCCATTTTTTAACCCTAACGATGTTATCAGCAATACAACGTTGGTAATATTAATACATCATACAATTAGAATGAAATACCACCCTAATTTATTACTTTGAACGAGGTACGCACCCCGTTATAAATGTGAACTTCTAAAGCAGCTCCTTTTACGACAAAATGGTAGCAATCAAATATCATTATATTAAATAGAGTCTTTGCGATCAGCCTACCAACGGTTCATCGTGACTGGGCGGCGTTCCTAGGTGCCCGACTGCGATGCATAGCAAGGAATTTATCCCCTGGCAGGGTCTTCCAAGCTGAGAAAGAGTCCCGCGCTTCCATCAGGAAACCTAGCTATGGTGAACGCGTTACTCCCCGAAACCGGAAATAGTGCGTTCGTTCCACACTTCAAACACCTGCGGTCCGGAGTTTTGCAAATATCTTAGCATCATCTTAGTTGTGTTTCACATGAGACCCCGCCGTTAAAAATGATAGTAGGCAGTAAATAAAAAGGTTGAGACTTTGAAGCTTATGTTATAACCGTTTCTAGCAAAAACAACAGCAAGATATTGTCGGCTTGACAACACACAGAAAGATGAAGAATACAAGCGACATTTCCCAGGATCGACATTCTATTAACCTCGGCATTGGATTATAAATACTCCGCTTTCTTTTTCAGCAATAATAAGGTTATTGTACAACGTACGTTTATTTCCATACAAATAACACATACAATGAAACAGTAGCACACGTTTCGGCAGTATCGCCTTCATCAGAGCCTAGAAGGGTACATTGATACGCAATTTACTATGCCAAACGCTTCAACAATACATATAGAAAAACAAAAATCTATATGGTAATCACATTGCCAACAGCTGCTTGAAAAACCCGCCGTTTTTACGTGCCTTCCATTGTGGAAGAAAAGAAAAGCTGACTACAATCGCATATGGTTGACCAAATTGCGTATGAGCTCTGGCATTCCACACTGCTATTCGCTGTAGGGTTTTTGGCATTTACCAAAAAAGTCTCAAGAAGCTTGCGCGTTGGTGTTTTAGACTCCTGTGCGAGGACAGTGACTTTTACATTAAAATCGTCTCCACCATGCTTTTGCATCCCACTCGTCCCTAGTAGGGTACTTTGCCTTGCTTCTGTTTTCCATCTAGGTGTTCTTTAATACGATTACATAATGGACTGCCCGTTTCGCCAATATACTCATCTCCGCAAGCATTACAAAAAATTAGGAATATCGTACCCAAACTCATGCACCCACCTTGTCATGAGGACAAATTACGCAATTCTGTGCTTCGCATACATTCGCATTCGGTCATACAGGCGGCTACGGACTAACTGACGATGGAGAGTATCGGGTGCTATTTCTACTATCGCAACCGATTCCTCTATACCTGCCCGTCTTAGGCACCGTTTTATAGCTACACTTATTTCATCGCCAATAAAGGGTAGCATAAACAGGATTTTCTTTTGCCCAAGTATTTCGTCTGTGGCGTCGCTTTCCTTGTAAACTTATCTTTTAGGTTTACTGTTTTGTAGCCATTGGAGATGGCTATTTGCCGAGCCAAGAAACGAGATTCCCCTTTTAATTCCCTGTTCGTGTACAGAAAGTGGGCTTTTCGAAATATGTTTCTCACAATTGCCCTCTTTCAGGTGAAGGGTGGAAACAGAAGAAATGAACAAAGATGTACTTGTTACTTGGCTTTCGGCACCACTTTGTCATTTAACTGCTATCTGATAAGTTAGTTTGAACGCTGAGAAATGGAAGCCAATTCGCTCCCGTTTTCTCTCGAGGTGACTTTAACGCACTCAGACTACTCGTTCAATAATTCAAAGCATCTGTCGATCCCCTCCTGAGTAGCGAAAATGATAAAACAGTCACCTATATATCTACAGTAGAGTAGCGGCCGCATATGGATAACGGTGGTTTCTATTTTAAACATAAACGCAATGGCAAGACTTGGCACCAGCCGCTATCCTATTGCCAACCTCTAATTTGCAATCAATATTTCCTAGACCACATGAAAAGCGAGCATAAGCTGCTGAATAGACAAGCCATGCACAAGTATTATTCCTTCAGGTTCAACAAGAAGTTCAATGATGGCTTGCATTGCGGAGTCATTCGATATGTTGGTGTAAAGGGCGGTAACGTCGAACGACTCCATCACATACACGATGCTAGGAGACGCGTTACGTAGGCGTACTAGAAACAACCACAATGATGCTGAGATATTTGCAAAACTCCGGACCGCAGGTGTCTGCGGTGGGGAACAAACGCGCTATTGTCCTTTCCGGGGAGTAATGCGCTCACCACCAAACCATGCGGGTCCTTCGTTTTGCCTGCGTCTCAGATAGTTTTATCGATCACTCCCACCAGCAATCACCCGTTCTAGGAACATTTGGGTGTTCGAGAGGTGAACTGGGATGTGGTTAAGCAACTGTGTAAGTATTTAGCTTAAGAAATCCTGTTATTCCAACCATTGGGCCGTCTACACAGCTGATAATTGGTCTAACCTTGAAAGATGATGGATTGGTTCACACCAGATCATCAGCTCATACTAGCTTAAGTGTTGTAATAAGTAAGCATAAAACGGGACATGTTGGTCTATCCACTTCATAATACGAAATAGCGGATAGTTTTAAGCTCGCCGCCTTTGCACTTGACCCATTCATTGCTACGTTTTCAGCATCACCTCTATCACCCGTAGTCCCGTTGACCCGTGACGTGATGTCGAGTGATTCGAGCGGGCTCCAGTAAACCTCCTATTTTTCCCTGTCGCGCACAGAAGTAGCCCATAGGGTTCTTCTCGCTCTAGGGACTCGTTGAGAATCACATCTTTCTTCCTCTTACATCACCTAACTGGCCAGGAATAATTATAAACTTCCCCTTTATCACTAACTGACAGTCTAATGGTCTGCGAATGTATCAATTCTCTAATTTCTCTCAAACCACATTTTGTGTGACTGTAAGGTTAAGGATATACTTTCTGTCACGATAGTGGGGAAGAGTTTTGAGAGCATCGTCCGAAAATATGCGCACTTTTGTATTCATTTCGACGTTAGGACCTTGCTGTCCAGAGAACGCTCTAGAGAAATGAGATGGCGGTAACGTCGCCGCCTCTTGATTTTGATCTCTATTTAATGTTCCTTGTTTAGCCTGATGGTGGAGTCGATTTCGACGTTTATACAAATTGAATGCGATCCTACACATGGTTGCTTTAGAAATGGGCTGCGATGGTGAAAAACTTGGATCCAATTCTAGTAGCGAGCTCTCGTTCTCAGGTATGGTCAGGCTTCCAAGTACGGTGACCCAAGATTTTCTTGGTGCATTATCATCCCTATTTTGACTGTTATTAGAAGCGTAAACAATTTGTTTGTTTTTTGAAGCTGCAATATGTGAATTAACTAAAAGATTTTCGAACTTTCGCTACAAGGTTGTTTTAGCATTAGACATAATATTATTGCATATCAATATTGACCCACCAACTATTGCCGTCCCACGATGATCCACCAAATATAAAGCACAAAAAATACTTCTTCGTCGCACACTTCTTCATTCTAGCGAGCCTTTCGTTCAGCTTGCTTCGTAGTGCGGCTAGAATTTGTTACATTTCGATGGCTTGTACTTGTTGGCCATTTCTTAACCTTCAAATTAACTTATCAGACAGCGGTATAGCGGTTACATGACAAAGTGATACCGCAAACCAAGTAATAAAACTTTATCCAGTTACTCTCTTCCCACCTTTCACACAAAAAGACGGTGATTGTGAGAAACATGTTTCGAACAGCCACCAACTGTGTGAACAAAGAAAGAACCAAAGGAGGAATCCCCACGACTCGGATCGGCTAATAGCCATCTCCACTGACTACGAAATAGTAACTCCGAGAAATAAGTTTAAAAAGAGAGTGACGCCCCAAAACGAAAGACTTGGCCTAGAGAAAATCCCGTTTATGTATGTTGTCCTTTAAAAACGATGAAGTTAGTGCAGCTGTAAAGCGATGCTGATGAAGGTCAGGTCTAGAGGTATCAGTAACGATAGTTGAAATGCCACAAAGTATTCTACGTCGTCGGTTGGTTCGCAACCGCCTATATGACCGCCTCTTTGAAACACAGAATTACATATTGAATGTTTGATCTCACTTTGAGACAATATAGAGATACAGACTATTCACTATTTATAGAGAAAAAAAGCTCGTGCGGTGCTGTGGTTGGAGGCGCCACTGCCACACACGTGGAATCGATCCCAGTGCCCATGGCCCACCAAGCCTTCCATCTCCAGAGGCTGCAAATTGGTACCTGACTTGAATGGGAGGATAGCAGCACTGGCTCGATACATCGATAGGCCACCGTGGGTTAATGTAAAGCCCAGATATGAATTTAATCAACTCCAAATGATGCTTAATAAAGTCGAAAGCATGGCGCATCCCTCAGAGGTTGATCAACGCCGAGAGCTTCATCCTCTATAGAGAATGCTCTCCGTACTTGTGCTTTGTGTAACTGGTTCAATAATTGATTTACCAGGGCATGTCTATTGGCATCGTTGGTCCTTAGATGACATATCACCACAGAACATTATTCTCGTGAAATATCGTATTGCTTGACGAACGTTACAGCTTTCCCGCGAAAACAGTTTAGCAAATAGTTTAACATCAAAATAATCTTCCACCTACATTGAACGGATGCCGTAGGAATAGGTGGAAGATTTTTCACCGGTAGAGAGATGTGTAATCATTCTTATCGATACTTTTTGCACTGTAAGCATAACATTCAGGTCGAGGAGATTATGGAGGTAGCGTCCTGCCTTGCCAAGATACTCCACTATCCTATCAATGTTTGTTTTTAAACTTTTCTTTAGTTCGTGTGGTATGGGAGTTTGGGAGATAATGCAGCTATGGTGAAATTGTCCAGTGTTGCCTAGGCACTGTCTAGGATGTTCCTATTAGCCGACCCTGCTTTTTCTTCTTAAGTTTCTTTTCGTGTGATGATGTCTTCAGTTTTCGACTCAACGCTACTTCCTGCCCTAACGCATACGTCAAAAACCTGGTCGCTGCGTAACCAGAATGAAAGATCGCTCAGCGTTATTGAACGCACAGTCGAAAGGACGATGCTAGGAGTATCCCGTTTCACACAGGTAAGGGAAGGGATCTGAAACTCCGACCTGCGTCAACGATCGAAAATCAAAGATGCCGTTCTATACGCCAAACAGTCGAAGATAAGGTGGGCCAGACGCGTAATGCATATGAATGATAACCGATGGACAAGAGTTGTTAGTGACTGGATTACTCGGCATGTTAAAACGTACTGCAGGAAGGCCACCGACCCGATGGTTAGACTTCTTCACGAAGCGCCTAGAAGAAAGATATGATGCACAAAGAGCCCTTAGAGCAAGCAGAGCTCACTGGGTTACTCTTGTATGCGACAGGAAAAATGGAAGATTTACTGGCGCCCGCTCGAGTCACTCGACGATCAAAGCGACTACAGGTGATACAGGTGATGTCTTCAATTCGCTCAAATTCGTCAGAGCGGATGTCTACTATAGTGTTTCCCTATTTTCATAGTTGTCGAAATGGGATATAAGGCGGTTGTCATTCTTATTTTTCTTCGTGTAGCAAATATAACGTACTTGCACTTAGATTTCCCGCTTCGAGTTTAACCGTACTGCAGTTTGTTTCGTTGAGCGTTGAGTTCGAATCGGCTCTGCAGATGCACCAAAATTTGTACCAGTTAATCAGTGGACTTCAACGCTCGACTTTTCGTGACTGCCACGCGGGACATTTCGTGATATAGCAAACCTTAAACTTGCGTAATTAAACTGTTACTAAAACAATAACATTGCTACAGTAATAATGATATACCGAAACAATACAAGTGACAAGGCGATATTGACGGGGATGAATAAGCGAGGGTAAAATGATGAGCAGAAGGTTACCCATCGGACAAGATAGCAGCTCTGACATTCGCTGGCGGAGTGGTATGATATGTGAGTGTGATATAGAATTCAAGGGCACGACATAGAAGGTGGACATATTAAAAGGGAAATGTGAGATTATGACAACGGCGCGATGAAGTTAACTTGTGTAGAAAAAGCGCAGTTATTGTGATCAATATGAAGGATGTTCAAGGAAGGAAAGAATTTGAGCTAGCAATGAGGAAGAGGACTCGGCAGAAACAACCATAATATTATCATAGCAAATCACACGTCATACAAATATTGATCTGCCGATATCGATGGATTCACGCGCCTCGGAACGACAAGTGAATCAATTAATGTCGCAAGCTTTATAAAATACTTTCGGAGAGCGGAAGTTGAGACAGTTGCTAGATTAACAACGTATAGCAATTACATGAGGGGTCGATGATCCAGGAGTTTGAGAGCTGGTTAACATTATTCTAGCAAAGGCAAATCGAAGGGAAGGTGAGCGGAGAAGAGCGAATGGGATAACAAAGCGATGTACAAGGGCGATGGCGAATATACGCATCGTCTCTAGGCAAACTGCACTATTGTGGTCGTGATTAATTCCTAGCCATACTGTTACGTTAGCATGTGAAGAGCTCACAATCGCAGTTCGAATCAGCTGTAACCCAAAATCTACCACGGCAAGGATGAACATGTCTAGCAGTAAACATAGTTAATATGTAGGAACTATAGTGACACCCACACCTACACTTTGATAGTTAGGAATAACCCTTTACTGCGTATACGTCAATCATACTTGTAGCCGCAAGTCTACCAAACAATTGACATACTCAACATAAGAACCCTAAATCATTTCTTTCGAAAATTGATCACGAAAATACGGTTACTTCACCGGCCGCTTACAATCTCCACGAAAAAAGAGAGCCAACAGAGCAATGCGATTTCGCTTAGGGTGTCGACAACTGCTTTCAACAAGCACTACTGCTTGAAAGGACGCCCAAACGGATATAGCACTTTCCAATAGCTAGTTTTCTGGAAATAACATGGTATTTTTACGGAAGCTATTTCCATGATCCAACGGAAGGAACTGTGTTGCTAATTAACGGACAGACTCGAATCAGGAAGAAAATCGTGACAGTGAACGTAACAAGGGGCGGAATTTCGATCATATGGTCCGCATCTTTCAGAAATTCACGATGGTTCCAGACTATGTCTTGTCGTGAAACTTCATAAAAAAAGTAGGATGCTATGTTGGGTATTTAGGTTTTAGAAAATACACTGTTCAACGGATTGGCCTATTTTCAAGAATTAATATATTTTGAGGGCGCGTGCGCCGCAGTGGTTGGAGGCGCTGCTGCGACACACATGTAGAATCGATCCCGGCGCCCACGGCCCACTAAGCTTTCCATCCCATCCGTAAACCATCGTAAGTCATTGTAAAGGACAGATATGCATTCAATTACCTCCAATGATACTTAATGAAATCGAGTGCATGGCGCATCCTTCAGGGATTGATCAACGTTGAGAGCTTTATCCTTCAGCCTTTAATGCTTTGACTTGGGAGAATCAAATTTTTCACGCTTCTGAAACGTGACTTTATAATTCTGAATCCTTGAAGGAATCAATGCGGGTGCCGAGCATGTGACGAAAATGGAGCTTGGTCGCAGCCTTTTTACCGACCAATCACTCGGAACAAGTGAACTTTACAACGATTTCCCTCTTCTCTCCCATACATTCACAACATTCTGCCGAAACGTTAGCTGCGATTGTGTTGAATGTGTGTTATTGCATGGAAGTAAACATATACTGTTTAACGAATTCGCGATTGCTGAAAGAGAAAACGACGAATTCATAATCCAATGCCGAGGTTAATAGAAAGTCGATCCTGGGTACTATCGAATTTTTTCTTTTGTTCTAAGAAAATTGCTAAATTTTCAATGGAGTACGCACGTAAAGCAGATCACAAGGAGTTAGGAATATATATGATATAACAATTACCAAGATCCACCACTGTCCTGGTATCAAACTAGTCGCATGGTGGCAAATCTCCCTCTGATCCACAAGCGCGGCGACTGCTTGTTGAGGTGACAGCCTTGAGTAGACTTTGGCCAGGCTGGCATCGAAACTTCAAGGAACCACAATGGCTAAACCAACAAAATTCCAGAAAAGTGAAAATTCTGGTGGTGTCGGCACAACCAGTGAAGACGAGCCATCCAAGCATCCAAGTAAGAAAGCGGTACGCCCCGCAATGGTTTACCACCTTGAGAGGATCGAGGCAATGTTTCTCACTCGGAATACGATGCACATTAGCTCGCAGTAGTATTACAAAGGCTGGAAGGAGGTCGGAGATTCCCATAAAGAAGTCCGCTTAGCCAAAGCTAATTCCCGCCATTCTGCAACAAATCTAGCCAGGAAAGGTCAAAACGTTTCCCAATCCGCAAAAGTTAGTGGGTGAATGTGGTGACAATATGGGGTAGCTCAGTGTTGCTCGGGACGTCAAACAAAGCCTTACCAAACCGCCTAGAGCTAATTCAAGTGGAAAATACGCATGAATCATATTACTCGCCATGAAAATACTCATAAATAGAAAAAAAACAGAATAAATATACTTACTTACTTGATGCTTGAACGGCCCGTCCTCATTAGTTGTGCGAGCTCCAGCATAATCACATTTTTCGGAGAGTTGCTGGTTAAGCCACTATGGTTCCCTGGAATCCTAAAAAAAAAAAAAGGGAAGCCTGGCCAAAGTCTGCCCCAGGTCTTCACAGGTCTTCACCACCACGGGCACTCGCAGCCGTTGTGGATCAGAATGAGATCTGCCACCATGCGACTTTTATACTAGGACGGTGGTGGATCCTGGTATTGGTTTACTCTTAGCTAGGCTTCCTGATGGAAACACCGGACTCCTCAGCTTGGGAGACCCCGCCGGAGAGACGAATCCCTCCGCTGTACATCGTAGTCCGACACCCAGGGACACCTCGCAGCCACGATGAGGCGGTAAACCGTTGGGAAGAATAAATAAATATAGTAATAAATATGCAACATGAGAAATGCAAGTAGAAGGTGAGAATAAATACAATAAAGACATGAATACAAAGTAATAAACAGAAATAGAAAGCTAGAAGACTATAAAGAGACAAGTTACACAAATAAGTGGATATCTGTAAGAGCGTAGCGATTCCAAGATCATCAACGAAACAGAACTGGGTAGACGGCAGACACTTACCATTTTCGTTGTTTAAATGTTCCTATCACAAAGTGGATAGCACAATGGTAATGATGCCGATCACCACGAGCACAGTGCTGGTTTGATCCCGCTTCTCAGGTCCAGGGTCATCAAACCTCTCATCTCGTCGAGGCCGAAAAATTGGTACCGAACTTATCGGGAAAAAAATTCACTCTATGCAATCAAAGTGGGAAGGCGCTAGCAAGGCTATCCCAGCACTTCAGAGAGAATGGACTCCGCTATTCAAAGACATTCATGGTGAAAAGAAAATCCTCATGCACCAGCCGAATCCGCATGTAAAAAATCGGACCTTCGCGGATAATACATGCGAGGAAAGTAATCGAATGATGAGAGTGCTGGGATGCTCATAGTAGACGTGAACACGAGTCTTTTAGATGGGACAAAAAAAATCTTCGTACCGGTCCACTATCATAGCCATGGTTATAGAAATCAAGGGGCTGCCAGAGGTCAATGCTCACCAAGTATTCCATCCTTTCAGGGTCCGTAGAATATATGCATTTGAGGGCTTTTACGGACGCAACATGTGAAATTACAGCAAGTACAGTTTGAGGTCGCATTCTGAAAGCGAAGTGCCAAGGGAGTATTGTGGTGTATTGTGGTGTTGGCATAGGTGCCTTATCTTCTTCTGTTCAGCTATAATAATGTTCTCGTGGTTCTGGATTTTCGCTCAAATGCGTTCTCTATCGCTGGCAGTTTCGAAGATTAAAAGTCCTATTCTATAAAGTCGTTCTCCCTCTGTGACCTGGTTCTGTCACAGCATTGTCGCCTTTCTCAAACAACGATCACGTGGCGCTGTTCTCGTCTCAGTTTTTCACCTACACATTAAGGTCGTTTTCGTTTTACAGATGAGTTTGTTCGGCAGTAAACCGCTGTTTGGATCGACGGCTGCAACTGGTGCCTCGTCTGGTTTCACTTTTGGATCCACTGCTACAACAACTTCAGCCCCTTCGCTTTTCGGCACAACCACAACGACTTCAGCCCCTTCGCTTTTCGGTTCAACCACAACGACTTCAGCCCCTTCGCTTTTCGGTTCAACCACAACGACTTCAGCTCCTTCACTTTTCGGTTCAGCGACAACGACTACGTAAATTCTCTAGTTCTTAATTCTGAGGACAACTCCTTTGAAGTAAATGCCTTGAATGTTGATTAAGAAGTTGTTTAGGTCCACATCGAAGCCATTATTTGGCAGCGTTCCACAGTCGGGTACGACAACGTCACTTTTCGGATCGACGACGACAACTTCTGGTAGTCTTTTTGGCACAAAAACCGTGACAACGACTGCTGGGGGAGGTCTTTTCGGTTCATCAACAACTGGTGGACTGTTTTCGAAGCGTATGACTGCACTTTTATTTATTTTCGTGTAGATGATGTTTTTCTTCCTGTCTGCTGTTTTCTTACTTTCTTCTATAACATGTCGTTTAGCAACAACGACAGGCTTTGGTAGTACTGGAGGAGCTGGTCTTTTCGGCTCAAAGCCTATGACTGGTGGATTATTTGGGTCTACTCTCGTAGCACAACCCGCTGTGGAAACTAAACAAACATTTCAAGGGATTCTACAGGTGGTTCAGCTTTCGACCGATTTGTGGCTTTTTCCTATCCTATGCTAGTGAATGACATTTTCGGAACAAATGTAGGACTCTGATGCACTTGTTCGATCTCTAACAAAAGTCGAGTTGTTTGGTGATGAACGTGATGAGATGATTGCCAAGTTAAACCAGTTAGCTGCTGCTATGGGAGTTGGTTGCGGTTATTACAAAGATGGTCAGCAACCAGTACAGTACTCTCAACTTGGACCATTTCATCGCATAAAGGTAAGTGGTTTTGTCGTAGGAGACAGATACTAAATGGAGTTTCCCTGTTGGGATATTCAGAAGTTTGAAAATATCTTTGAAAAAACAAACAGAAAGGGAAATTTCAATGAAAATGATTGATCTGTGTTGATTTTCAAAAGTGGAGATTCACTATCGTTTAGGGCATAGGATATAATCGAACATCAGAGTACACCGAATCTGATGGCATTGTCGCACTTGTTGTCAAGGCTCCATTTTCCGAGTAGGTCATTTTGGTTGTCAGACCTATGTGTTCCCTACTATTAAATCATAGCTCATTCTCAGGTATCAGACCAGCGAACAGAAACAGAAATTTGTTGATGTGCTTTTCGTTATCCTTGGGAATAAGCCTACTGTACACGCACACATTGAGAGCGTCAGAGCCCTTCCTGATAACTGCACTGAGGTATGTCTTCTGAACTTTCTCCACGTATTCTTATTTGTTTGCTACTCGGGTTTTCTTCATATAATGCAGTGGTCTTATAATGTTTTTTCTAGATATGTATCTATGTAACTGAAAAGTTCCGGGGCCGAATAACGAGCAGAGAATTGTCGCAGTATCTTAATCAAGCTCCACAAAAGCAGCAACTAGAATCTCAACTTAAAGTGCTTTTTGAGCTTTTTGCTTTATCCTTTTGTAAGCCTACTACAATGCTTTTAGGTTGATAAAGAGAGAATTGTTTCTCGTGTACAAATGGACAAGCGACAAAAGGAATTATATCTAAAAGATCCTCCCACAGGTGTGTTGGTTTGTGTGGTGTACTCATCTCATCATTTAAATAGTATTTGGTGTAGCCACTTCAGAGTGTGTCTCTCATTGGGCATTTTCTCCACTTGAATCACTTATATGGGTGAGAGTATGGCATTGATAAGATTGGTTTTGTGAAATACACACCTTTCTCTGTTTTATCTTGCGCCATGTGCAAATTGCGTTCTCCGTGCTAGGAAAATTGATGGCAAATCTGGAAGGATAGAATGACCACTGTGTTCAAAGCTGATTAGCGGCCCCTAGATCAGTCCCGTTGACGGATGCTTGCTGATGGCACTGGTAGATCGAAAACTAGCGGATGGGCAGATGGATCGAAAGACCCGCATGGCGTGATGGTGAAGGCGTTAGCCCCCGGAAAGTGATCGGGCGTTCGTTTCCCACCGCGGACACTTACGGTCCGGAGTTTTGCAAATATCTTTATGATAGGAACGCTAAACACCGGTCGGCTTTCGTAATTCTGTGTATAAGTCAAAGATGCATACAACCACCATCGCGATGCTTGTTGACTTCGAATACGTGATTCATTCCTCAGGAATCAACGCCATACGCTTTGTACTTTAGCTTTGTTAATCGCGTATTATAGTTCCAGGTATACTAAGTGAAGTAGTTAGTGCCAGTACTTGGATTACTCTGTATCGAATACGCCCGCTAAGCCTATGTTTACAACTGGTTGTCCCATTAGATGATAGCAATTTCGTACCCCGTAATTAAGTCTCATGTTCTTTTCTAAAGTCTCATGTTCTAAATTTTTATTGGTTAGCATGTGCTTCTCTTCCAAGCAAATCAGGGCTGACTTTCCTTCAGTCGTATGTGCTGCGTTAGAAACAGTGTCATCATAACGACAGTGCTCAACTGATCAGATCTCACTTTTGTCTTCTCATTTTTGTTTGTAGATATATTAGACAGATATTATATTAGACATAGAATAGTTATTTTGTGACGTTGCTAGCTTTGAAGAACCAATCTTACCTATCATTACACTATAAGTGATAAGAGTTGATATGAAATACAAGTGCTGTGAAGCTTGCGAAGATTTTTTATATTCTAAGTGGGATTGTTTTTTGGTTATCTGAGATATTTACTGCCAAAATACTTAACATCAAGCAAATCTTTTCTTGTGAACCAGTGTTTATTTGACATGATTGTTTTCTGTAAATTCATATAGATCCAGGTTTTTTACAAGACATGTTATCACAGATATGGATACCAGCACTTATTGCATTTGCTGTTTTCCCTCGCATCCATCATTCATAAGGGCTTTCAGATTGCGGTATGGAGTGGGCTGCTATTGGTTGATTTACAATTTCTTTATAAATCTTGTTGAATACTGAACTGTTCGATTTTACCTGAAATCGTGAGATAGTGATGCAGTGGCCTTCCTAGATCTTTTTAACAGGTAGTCATCAGGCTTTTTTGGATTAGATGGAGGACGCTAGTCTAAAGCAAGTATGCTACCAATTTTCCGACCTAAAAGGATTATAGATTTGGTCCATCTAGGGCTGGTTGGACCAGGGTCTTGCAGGTATTGAAGGGCATAGCTACTATTGCGGTATCCGGGCCCATAGGTAAAAATTTGGTGTGTGCTGTAATTCTTCCTATTTTTTACATTTTAACATTTTCAACAGGATATTTTTTTCATAGTCTTTTACTTCTTGGTCATGTTTCCACAGAACTTTAATGTCATTTTACTGTTTTTTTTTGCACCCACTTTTTTCTGAATACTATAAAGCACTATATTATCTAAGTTGAAGAATTTACCTTTGTTAGTTATTTACTGTTTCCAATGTTTTGCCTATATCTTCACCTTTCATTGAAGGTTTCGATGCTTCGCTTTGGGCACAGGCTGTACGAGAAAATGCAGATCCTGAACGACTTGTTCCGTATCCGATTCGTGGTTTCGAACAATTGCGAACTCGGCAGAAAGTCCTTATCGAAAATGTTCGTACATGTTCGGGTTCCTGTTAAAGAATTTATGTAATCTCCAGATATATCTTTAATATAGGTGGACGCCCAAAACGCAGTAGTGGATTCTATGAATTCGAAAATCGGTCGGATTGAAGCGAACGTCTCAGCTGTTGCTGTGCACTTTGCTCGGCAAAAGGTTATACAGAAACAGCTTTCACATCGGCTTCTCAGGTATATTGCAAGCGTTGATTTGTTAAATTTCGATGAATCTTGAGAAGTTGATTACTGTTGGTCCAATTAGGGTGTTATCCATGCAACTGATGTCACAACGGTTCACTCAAGGTTTTGATGCCAGAGAGGAAAGCGTACAGTCGGCCTTAGAGTCTATAAATGCACGCCTAAATGCCCCACAGCAGATCAAGGTTATATTCATGAGAGGAATATTATAAGTTCTTGTTGTGAGGTTCTACTGATAACAATTGCAGAGTAGAATCACTGAAATTTCGGAAACACTCCGTGCCAATGACGCCACATTGCGATCTTCTGCGTCCAAAGATACCGGCTTCATCGATGAAGCAGATGCCTTGAGTCTCAAAAAGTACCTTGATAGATGCCAAGATGGTCTTGAAAGTCTAGTAGCCGTGTTAAATAGTAATCTAGAGGACATTCAACTGCTAGCGGCGGTTATTGATTCGTAGTCCAGAGTAATGTGTTCGATTTAATACGAAGTACATCACAAGCAAGTTTGACCTGTTCCATAAATTGACGGCTTAAAATTTTTTGCAACATTGCTTGTGTTTATTTGTTTATGGGTTTCTTTCCGTTCCATTTTGTGTTTTCAAATAGTTTCTGTCTATGTAATTCCAAAGAGATTTCCTCTTATTGCGGTTTGCCACCTGATTTAATATTTTCAATTTTTCGTATTTCTCTTCTGAAATCTTTTGTATTGTTATTTTAATCCAGCTTGAGAATGATTTTTTTTTAGAAAATGCTTGTTTTTGGTTACTTATGGGCTCTTGCTAAGCCTGTCCACATTACGTAGCAATTATCGTTCTTTTTCATTCTGTTATCCATTTAGAACTAAGGTGCCCAGCTTTACTTAAATTCTCATGAGCGTTGTGCTCTTCGATATGGTTGTTCAAATGGTATTGCTTTTGATAAAGGTCGTGGTGAATGCACTGTATTTCTGTTCTTCATGTTTCATCAGCTGTTCATTATTGCTATAGGTTTTCTTATGTGTAGAAGTTTTCCTTCATTCAAGGATGTCGTTATTCGAAGATGAGAAAAAATTGGAAAAAAGAGCAAAATCGGAAGCACAGCGAGTGGAAAGTATACGGGCAAAGAAACTACTCGAGCAACAGCGTCAAGCTATTTTGTCTCAAGCACTTAGAGATGTTGACAACAGGGCCAAACGTATTGTTTTCACTGACAGCGATGATGACGAGGTAATCAGTTTCATTAGTCGTAATATTGTTTTTCTTTTAAATTATTCAGCAGTGAATTCGTCGTTTTCTCTCGACACAATCGCGAGGTTGTTAAACAGCATACGTTTACTTCCATGCAATAACACACATACAACACAATCGCAGCTGACGTTTCGGCAGAATCGCCTTCTTCAGAGCCTGGAAGGGTACACCAATACGCAGCTTACTAGGTCAAACACTTCAAAAGCACAAACAGAAAGACGAAAACCTGAGCGATAATAGCGAGAAGGGCGGATCTAGAGGAACCGGTAGCGAGAATTGAAATACCACCGAATACTTTTCGTCGCCAGTTAGTTCGTAACCGTTTGCATGTGTAACCGCATGTATATCAATGTACCCTTCCAGGCTCTGAAGAAGGCGATTCTGCCGAAACGTCAGCTGCGATTGTGTTGTATGTGTGTTATTGCATGGAAGTAAAGCTGTTTAACAACCTCGCGATTGCTAAGAGAGAAAACGGTGAATTCATAATTCAATGCCTTCTCGCTATTATCGCTCAGGTTTTCGTCTTTCTGTTTGTGCTTTTGAAGTATTTGATCCAGTAAGCTGCGTATTGGTGTACCCTTCCAGGCTCTGAAGAAGGCGATTCTGCCGATTGGGTTGTATGTGTGTTATTGCATGGAAGTAAACGTATGCTGTTTAACAACCTCGCGATTGCTAAGAGAGAAAACGACGAATTCATAATTCAATGCCGAGGTTAATAGAAAGTCGATCCTGGGTATTATTCAGCAGTGTTAGTTTGGATGAAACATTTTCTGATGGTGGTCTTCTATACCACTGGTGCTCCTGTCTCTTGTACTGTTTTTTTTCCATGAGGTGATCGCAGTGACGTTTTTGTTGTACTAAGGTATTCCGTCACTTTTTATTTACTACCCACTCTTTTTAATGAGGGTATTATGCGAAATATAACCATAGTGTTGCCGAGTTATTTGCAAAGCTCCGCACCCCTGGTGTCTGCTATGAGGACTGGACACGCTATAACTTTTTCCGGTTCCGAGGACTGACGCGTTCACCATCACACCGTGCGATTCCTTCGTTTTGCCTTTCTCTCAGCCGTATTGTTGATCTATCTAAGGTGTTTGTCCATAGTGAAAGAAGGAATAGTGATGTACTTCTGTTTCGCTGACCACCGTTTGTTCGGAACAAACGGTTATACACTTTCGGTTTGTTACTCATTTGCTAAAGTTTAATTGGTGATGTTTTCGTTTATTTGCATTTTAATGGGAAACGCTTTATACCTTTAGTGATTTGCCTTATAAGTGATTTTTTTTTCAAGAATCTTTTGCTGGCTTGCCTTTATTACAGTACATTATAGGAAAACGCCACTTCCTCACGCACAGAGACAGCATCATTCCCCTCCGCACAGGTGAAACTTTTTGAAGATGACTCGTCGGATGACAACAATGTAGAGAGTTCATTCACCATTACCTGTTCCCATGAAGGAAAGAAAGGTGTTAGAATTTCATTTTTTTCGATTATGCTATCCAACTGGAACATTCTTTATGCTCTTGAAATCCCCAGTTGCCAGCATTCATGTTTTATTGTGAACTTATTTGCTTAATTTAAACCATAGTGTTAAGGTGAGAAACTTATGAAGTTGGAAGCACGTTTTAATTCTGACCCACGCTTCAAACTCGACGAAAAATTTGCCTCTAGTGGAAGTGATGACGATAACGCTGACGTTTGTAGTGTTTCACCTTATCCTAAACTTTATTGAAGGAGAATTTTGGGTAGCTATAGTTTCATGAGCAGTGTTTCGTCATTTTAGGAAGCTTTCCAAGAACGAGCTAAAAATCTTGAGGTTTTATCAAAGGTTCTGGGCAGTACTGTTGAACCGCTGAAGAGAACAATCAAATCTATGGATAAAGCTGCTGGCGAAATTGCAGCTGTGCGTCCATTCACGAGGTAGTCGTGCAAATTATGATTTGCTTTTCATTTCATTTATAGTCATGGAGTTATTTTGTTTATTACTAAACAATATCTTTGATACCAGATTTGACCCTTTCAACGAGGAGCATATTTCTTGGCTGAAGAAAAATCAGGTAAGTTTTTTTCCAAACTATTAATAGTAAAGGACTTTTTACTCAGTTTTATGCAATGTTGTTCAGGTCGCTAGTGAAATAAGGAAAGGCGATGTTGCTGATAGATGTTCTGTAGATGATAGCAGGGGCAACGAGAAGATGAGTGAAACTCATATTGAGATGCGAGCAGACTTTATTCGGGAGGTCAGTCTTATACCCATTCGTTTGTGCTACACTACATTGTTATTGTAGGATTTGAACTAAGATGTGAGTACTCCTTAGATTTTTTTTAACCAAGGTTCAATATTCCTTCCTTTTTGCCATATTGTTTTGACCAGAAGAGAATGTATTTGTTCCACTGAGGACCGTTAAGCATCGTTTTACCAGAGGATGCGTTCTGTTTTAAGTTGAAATCTCGGTCTTCTGGGCAAGGTAATGGTGTGGACGGTGGTGATGGCTTTTCTTTTCTTGAAATGATTGGCCGAAGACCCACAGTTGATGGAAGGCACGACACCATTAATCACAATGCCAACGTATTTCCGGTTAAGGTATGTAACTGCAGTTCACGTGTAAGTGTTATCTACTGCTTTTCGTTTGCAGAAGCAGGATAGGATAAAGGGAACTGATAATGACTACGGCTGTAATGGCATTACTCTTGGAAAGTTTGGTCAACCTGTTGAGCAAGCGGTCTGGATTTCTTTCACAGTATATCCTTTTATATAATCTTGTATTTACATTCAGGTGATTTCATTCTAGGTTAGCATAGGAGCCAAGTTCTTTGTGAGTGGAGATGAGCCCCATCTACAAAGTTTGATAAATAATTTCAAGCGAACACAATCTCTTGAGAAGATTGTTTCGCGGTGGGCAAATCATCGTGACATATTTTCAAAGGTGAGTTTATTTTACTGTAGTGAGAGGAAAGTTAAAAATTGTTTCTGTAAACCTCATTCGCTATCTTATGGACCATATATGGTTCGCTCTTTTTCCGTCTGGTTATTTTACCACACAGAGTTGTTTTGTCATAACACTGTTCTCGAGCCCACCAGACTCAGGTGCGTCGCTGCGTTCGAGAACGCCTATAGTCTATAGTTAATACTTATCAACAAATGTTATTCGCCCGAATTTATTTTAATTTATTTATATTTTAATATTTTTAATTATACTTAATATTTTAATATTTTAATATATTATATTTTAATTTAAATGTCTGAAATATCGTTGCTGGTCAATAGAGTACCTGCTGCGGATTTTAGCCTCTTAAAAAGGAACAAGATATTTCCGTTGTGTCTGAATGCTGAATTTCCACATTTAGGAATATCCTTCTACAGTGAAGAGTTGTCTAAGCATTCATAAAAGGAGGTTTCTGTAAGTGTAACTATAGCATTGTTTTGTACTTGACATCATGAAAGCTGCTCTCGGTAGGAGGGGTAATGCTGTAAGTGTCGTGCCTAGAATTTATTTTACAGCGTGCAATCCATACAACTTCGACTACCTACATGCGATTTACAGTCTCTGCATGCCCATAACCTCTGTAGTACACACATATATAATTATGACCATTGCTCAATAATTCACTGGTTTCCTTGATGAGAAAGCACGAGGTTGTTGTTACAGCCCTTATCAATACACAACAGTTGACATTTCTGAAGTATCCTACCGGCAGCCTGAATGTGCCGAATTGATACGCAATCCAGTCAACCAAACACTGTCGTAACCTTAGCAGGCAAAACAATACATAAATGATTATTCGCATACTAACCAACTTCTCTCACACACACTCCGTTTTGTTAGCCTTTTGTTTTTTGCTCTCAATAATTTTTCACTGAAGAGTGTGATATGAGATACAACCACTATGGTGCTAAAATATTTACATAACTTCACTCCCACGTTAGATTCGAACCGACGATTACCCTTTTCGGGGGCTTCCGTGTACTGCTGAGGCCCTTTGCCCTTATTTTGACTTTGTATCACTCAGTTTTCCACTCTTCTTTTTGTTCTTTTTAAGTGTTCCAGTCATTGAATGCCTACCTGCCACACAGAGCCGTACATGGGCGAGAAATGTGCGTGGCTTAGGTCGAAAAGTCAGTATGAGATGTACGAGATCACACGTTGTCACAAGG
Source organism: Angiostrongylus cantonensis (assembly GCA_009735665.1). Taxonomy (NCBI): domain Eukaryota; kingdom Metazoa; phylum Nematoda; class Chromadorea; order Rhabditida; family Metastrongylidae; genus Angiostrongylus; species Angiostrongylus cantonensis. Next base: position 252,450 of record MQTX01000115.1, on the reverse strand, counting down.
CAGTCCTTTTAGCGGTTCATTTCTGGATTTTTGGAGTTTACTCAAGACGGTTCAAGCCTTGTGGACGCTAAGGTTTATTTTTAGAATCTAAAATACCGTGTAAGATTCCGTGCTGCTGGTCTCCATCAAATGTATGGAACACGTAAAAGAACCAAACGGTGATTTTTCAAAAGAAGCTGTTCATTATGCGAATAGTCATGTATCATTTTGTCTTTTGAAGTTATGACGGCATTTCTCTAAGCAGATTGCTTGTTACTTTGACTCTGCCATGCTCTGAAGCGAAACCGCTGAAACGTCACCTATTGTGTTATTGTGTAAGCTGATGTGAATGAATAAATGCTGTAATAACAACCTCGTGTTTGTTCATCAAGGATAACAGTGAATTGTTGGTCAATGCCGAGGTTAAGTGAAAGTTGTTTTTGGAATTTGCTATAGGCATTGCGTTCTGCAATCTCTACTGTTCACATTTTCGACGGCAGTCACTGAATGACTCAAGCAAGTGTTGTCTACATCAGATGTATCTAGTGTTCACCTGTTTAGCACACATCACTGCAGATCTAGATTTGTGATTTCTTTCTGTTTTCTTGTAATAGCGACCTTTCCATTGCTGTTCCCCAGCTCTGTCATTATTTCCATGAACATAGCTTTCTTGAGGGCGTAAAAACACTAGTAGTTTGAAGAGAACTCATGCACATTTTTATCATGAAGTCGTTTATTCGGTTTTTTGTCCTTCTTGCTTGGTTACAGCATTTTAGCAACTAGCGGTCCTGACCAGTTGGCGCAAAGGGGCGTGCTGTGCCCCTATACATCATAATTCTACCTTTCTTGCTTTAACCTGAGCATCATAATGCTGCTCCGAGTTTGTTGCGCCACTTTTATCCTATCTTTAACTTCTGCTGTCTAATCTGCTGTGGACTTTCTTTGCTATCCCTACTGCTTTTGGCAATCAAATTCTCTCCGTATGGATCAATCTCTTAGGCAATGAGACGATTGTGTATCTCTAATCGTTATACACATCCCTATTTTTATTCATCAAGCCGTTTATGAGGCTCATAACATTGGTTTTCTTACTTTGCCTTTTATGGAGAAATCCTTATGTGTTTCTTTTTTTTGTGCACAATTCCAATAATCTTATCCCATGTACCTGTTAGGGCGCGTATGGCGCAGTGATCGGAGGCGCTCTGCAGTGCACATAGGGTCGATCCTTGCGCCTAGGCTCGCCAAGCCTTTCATCCCTCTGCGATCGGCAAATTGGTACCAGATTGGTCTGAGAGGATAGCAGCATCGGCTCGATACATCGGTAGGCCACCACAAGTAATTGTTAAGGTCAGATATGCATTCAGTCACCTCCTACGATGCTTAGTGAAGTCGGATGCATGGGGCATTCCCCAGGGATAGATCAACTCCGAGTGCTTTGTCATTTTTTACCTGTGTTTTTTCCATCATGAATTGCGTGGTCAGCGAAATAAGGGTTGGTCAAAAGATTACCAAATCTGTGCGTTTACATACAGTTTTTCGTTCCCAGAACTAGTCCCGTTGTTCATATCACTCCATTTCGTTTACAAACAGATCCCAAATGACTGCGCAACTTATAAAAATAGATAATTTATATACGTCCAAGCTGGACAGATGGACGTTCCCAAATTAGCCGTTATCAAATAGCCAGAGGTCGTGAAACATTACATCATTCGCTCAGCACAACAATCACAGTCGTCGCATCGATTTCCCTTGTCACCATCCTTGAGCTGTCAGTGAACCAATCCGAGGGTTCGTTGTTGGACTGGAGGAAATTAGTCGCGAGGCGGAAAGCTTTACTTTGATCCACAATGACAGCGGTTGCAGTTGAAGGCTTGAAAACCTCCTAACGCTGCTATCTAGAATTCCAGAAAAACCATGTTAGCCCATTTCAACATGCCAAAAAAGAAGGAACGGTATTGCATCTGAAAAGCACGATCACACAAACACGGCACTTCATGCTTTCAATTATGCGCATATAGCGCCTGGTCATTTTCTTAAAATAATGACCACATCTTTTTTTTTCTTTTTTTTTTTGATGCCGCTAACCGCATCAGATACGATGTTATCACTCTTCATGAAAACAACAGAAAGAAGGCTGCTACCGGCAAATGAACGACATAAGCCTTAGATGGGAAGATTCCATCCGTTAAAATTGGTGGCATTATCTTTTTTGTAAACCCATCCATTTCCAAATTTGTTCACGGATGTGAAGTTCTGTTTCGTTGTTTTACCGTTCTACGCCTTGCATTTTCTTATCAGGAGAAAATAAGCTTCATTATCTGCTACTTACCAAAATCGATGACTGATGATGCAGAACTCTATATGTTTTATTAAATTAGAGAGAAATTGGAATCGTCCATAATGAGAAATCCTACGAATTTGCTACACGGACGGACAACTCCAACTCCAGTGCAAGGATAGGAACGGTGCAAGAACATGTGTGTAGAATTGGAAGTTTTGATCAATACGTCGCAGTGAAAATAAAAGCAAAGATCGTCTTGCGACACCACTCTGCGACTCTCACTTCCATGGCAACTGTTTCATGAAGAATGACCATCAATGTTGGATGTGGGAATCTACAAACAGTGCGGATGATGCCATCCTTGTAAATAGAAAATGGAATTTATTCGATTTTGTTGTCATTCCTTCCATTTACGCTGAAATGGATCAACCGCTTTGTGCGAAGTTTCTGCCGCATAATTGAAGGTAAGTGTTGTCATGGTGCAAAAGAAGGCAGGGTGTGTACAGCGAATCCGTCTTCAGTGATGTCATATCAAATTGTGGTTGACGCCAAAACGGTGATCCTACAAAGAAGTACGAGATGCTATTGATTTATTTCTGGACCTATACTAAGCTCTTTTATAGTCTAGAAATAAGGTGTAACGCTTTCCAAACAGGCCAAGGAGACCCTGAAAAATGAAAGGTGATTACGCCAGGAACCTGTTGCTGCTCTTTACCTCTCTTCCTCTCTACCGTCTTTACGTCATTTTTACCCTCTATGAAAAAAATCGTGTTGTAAACGAATCTCAGTTCGTCATCTTCTGACATAATCCAAATCTGTATAGTTTCAGCTCCTAATTATTAAAGTTCAAGCATGAAAGAGCCAGATACTCAGCGTGCAGGGAACAGAGATTGCCAACGAAGCGTATAAGAAAGCAAAATTATGGGACGAAAAATACAAGAAAATAGACGGAGTTATTTGTTAGAAGGCGAATTGAATCGAACTAGTAGCATTTATTACAACTGATTGTGTCTTTACCACAGTTCGTCCAAAGTAATTTAATAATGTGGGGGAAAAACAAAAACAAGTTGGTTTATTCTGACAGACGAGTGTTAGCTGCGATATGCCGAAAAACTGAAGATGAAGTAGAATTTAATTGGACATAAATTGACCAACTAAGGAAAATGAGTGTTGATATCTTGTTTTTTAAACCAACTTTAGCTTTAGTTTTAGCTTTGTTTTCAGAAATCTCCTTCTGCTTGGAGACTTTATTATAGTGGTTGTAGTTACAACAAAGGTTACGGAGTGAATGTTTGGCGTCAGAGTAATCTGTGTGCTGAAATTTTGGTGGAAATTCTGAAAGACTACGCATTTTCGTTGGAGTAAATCTATTAGGACAAGATACAGTATTTCAGAATTACAAACACCTCCGGAAAGTAGCGTTAAAAGAAGGAAGACGGAATCTGTTGCGTACTAACCAGGATACACCAGGTAATCCAGGACGTAGGAACAAATTTCCCAATAAAAGAGAGCAGGAGAGGATTGTGGGAGCGTAATATTGTTTGTGCAAACATTTATTGTTATTGGACTTGTTGATTTTTACTGTTGTCTGTTCTGTCTGTTCGACATGCTCATGAATGAATATTGCTTTTAGTTTCGTGAAGGAATTGTTGAGGCTAAGAGCCACTAAATTATTCCTTAGTTCTTTTGCTACTGATTGAGATTTCATGAGGGTTTAACGTGTTTGCAGATGAATTTCGTAGATGAAAGCTTGAGCGATAAATCAGCAAAGGAGCCGAATTTCTATCGGATATTGGGTTGTGATAGGACAAGTAGTGTATGTATTTCTACATTTCCTTTGATTTTCTTCCAACATCTGAGAGCGGACAGATTTTAGGTTGATCAGATATATATATATATAAACTTAGAGCTCCATCACAGTATAACGGTTTTAAAAACCGATGAAACCTCTAGTGCAGATAAATATTCATGTTGCTGAACTTTTCAGCTTTCTCTGTGGACTGATTTTCGGCCCTCTACGAAGTTTCTGTAGTTTTATGTAGTTATAAAATGTTTTGTAGTCCGCCTACAGTACCCTTTCTGACACTCACGAGAGACAATGTTATGATGCCTGGCTTGACTGCATCCTTCCTTTAAGTTATGGAGATTTCAAAAGAAACCAAGATGCAGTCAAAGTGGTACGTGCTTCAAGTTTTGAATGTTGTGTTAGAATAGAGAAATCTTTCTGTTTTCTTCATAGGCTAGCATTTTCGATGTGGTTTTTATAAGATGTTAAAAATGTGATTCTGGCAAGGAGCCGAATTTCTATCGGATATTGGGTTGTGATAGGACAAGTAGTGTATGTATTTCTACATTTCCTTTGATTTTCTTCCAACATCTGAGAGCGGACAGATTTTAGGTTGATCAGATAGCGGCGGAGTATCGAGCACGGGTGAGGCTTCTGCACCCTGATAAACTTCTCGTGGAAGATGACAGCGCCTTCTATTAAATTCTCTTTTTTTCAGTTTTCACGTGAAATTTTGGAAAGTAGCGCTGCTCTATTCATGTCTGTTTGCGTTGTGTCTTTCTGGGGAAATATTGACGTCATTGTAAAATGCCGTGTTTTTAAGTGTGGAGTAGGTGTATAGCTCATGAAAACCTTCGGGTTACTGAGGAAGGTCACCTGTTTTGTCCATATGATGCATAGCCTCATGTATATTAAAATTATCTAAAAGTTTTTTGAAAACGGTAAGGCGTGTCGTCGTCATGTACTTTCGTAATTTTTCAACATGCTTTCTTGTTGGGTGGATATTATTTATCAGTTTGAACTTCGTTCCCAGTAAAAAACACACAACAAACAAGAGAAAGACTATGCAACAGTTGCTGATGTCATGTTGGCCTTCGTTCTTGTAGTGCATCTCCATCCTGCTTTTTTTTTACATTGTTTAATTAGCTAACATTCCATAATGGGCACCCGAACAGTGCATACCTGATGGAGGTCTTCGATGTGAACGGCGTTTGCACAAAAGTACCAAATAACTTCGCAATGCGATTCGCGTTATAATTCCTCATACAACGTGAAGGAGCAATAAACATGTTGGCGATGATGGTTCAGTAGCCTATGGCTCTCTTAAAAACTGCCTAAATTGCCCTTTAAATAGTTCGGGGAGTATTTCGCACTTATGAGAGGATTGCCAATGGGACAACGGTTGGCACAAAGCCTTTCCATTCACTTTATGCCTAAAATGAAAACCATAGTAATTGATCTTAGACCATCACCGTGTTGTAGATACATAGACGGTTACTTTATCATCTGTTCCACAAAAGAGGGATGGGCAAGAGTTGTCGTACGAATAGTCAGAGGACATAAAATTCATTGGAGAGATACGAAAGGAAAACTGGCTTCTATTTCTGAACGACCAAATTAACCTGTACGAAAACACCTACATCACAAACTGGTGCCGAAAAACAAGTAACGACATCACTCTGGTTCATTACCTCTCCTCTTACTCTTCTCGTGCAACAACGCAATGTGAGAAGCATCTTCCGAACAGTCATCCTTGTTTGCCCAAGAAGAGAGCACAAAGAGTAACTCTTGAAATAAGAGGTGGGGGGAAATAGCCATTTCCCGTAGACTAGCTGTTTAGGGTAGGTCTGGAGGATAAACCACACTCCTGAATTATAATTCTAGCGAGGGTAAAGTCTCTTATGTCCTTCCCTTCATATTCAACGAAATAACTTACTAAGCATTCGGAATGTTGTTTGTCGTCTAATTTGTGGCACAAGATATTTCATGTGAAGCTTGCAACACTCTGCTTACGTAGATATGAGTCCTTGGTATTTCTTGGATTCTCAAATTGCCTTCGTGTAATTTCCACTCACTTGATTGCAGATTTTTGATCGACATTCAGCTTACAGTGCAAGTTTTCGCAAGCACGTCCTAGCATGTATTTACAAGCGTGATTATTTGTATATGAAAGGTGCAACTGTATTGGATGTAGCGGGGATATAGGCTACATACAATTGCGCCATATGTGTTAGGAGAAGCTCAAGATTGTTTGCAATCCGCATCTCTTCCTCTTGCTACCTTTTGTGAACGTCCCATTCAGCGTCCCAAATTGTCGCGGCACGTGGTCTTTTCTGTTTTATACCTCAATTTCTTGCTCCTTTATTTACATTAGATTTTCAGTCTATGCACTGGGCAGCGAAAAAGGAAACACCAATGATATCCATGTCCAATGTTGAAAAACAAGGAGTCAGGAGTAAAGAGCACAATTCATCGTCGTTATGGGAAGACAGATATCAATCAGATGTTGTGAGAAAGTTTCGGAACTATGAGTTGTGAAGTTTTGACCACTGTATTCGAAGGCAGAGTAGTGCTGTCGATCTTTACACCGAGTGTTAGGATAAATTACAAGGTCAGAAGAAATGTATTTGAATTATATGTATGCATAGGTATACATACATTTTCAGTTGAGTACCATTCATTTATTCTTTCTTATTACCCGGTGATGAATAAAACTTGATCTCATTGTGTTCCACGGTCCCTTGATTGGCATAGTGTTGTCCGTCCTATCTCATTCCTAGTGTATTTGCTTTCCATTAGTTTAAGTTGCTGATTTTTTAAAATATTTGTTTACATCTTTAGAAGACTTTAATATTACAGCGTAACGTTGTTATTGTTTAAACTATATTTTCAGCTTTGTCTCAGATACTGTGGTTCTTTATGAACGGTAAGTATTTCTGTGACTATTGAGTAAACTGAGGGATACTGGTGCGAGTTGTTAACAGTGCTTACTGTCTTCTTCAGCTTATTCGTTGGATGGTATCGTTGTAGTCATTCTCTTAGTGATTTGTTCGTGCGCCTATCTCAAACGTGTGCCTCGAATCAGTACTTGGTTGTTATCTGAGAAGAAAGGATTCCTGGGAGTGTTCTACAAAGTATAGTGACAAGGAGCAAATTCAACTTTGCGATTTTGGCCTTTGTGCTTCGTGAACACATTTTTTTTGTAGGCATCTGTTATCGGCATACGACTACATTCGTTTGTATCTACTGCCTGCTTCTTAGCTGCTGTCTACACCTTATTCATTAGATAGTCATGGTTCAGCATAAGATTAAGCATAAGGTTAGCCTTAGTAGCCTAGATTAAACATAAGTCTTATTTTACTACGATAAGGAAGGAAGTAACGATATTGGTTACAATCTTTTTATTTTACATATTTTCTGTTATTCTCACGATAACTTCCGTTTACTCTCTCCTAGCGATATATATATATATATATTTATATATATATAGTTTTATTTATGGTTAAATTTGGTTAAATTTCAATAAAACCAAGTAGGTACGAAGACTGAAGAATTTTGGTGTTTATAACTGAAATGGGTACGGATCATTTTTAGACGACGTTACCGAAAGGCGTTAAACAAAAGGTAAAAAAGACGAAACCTGTTGGACCAAAACGGGGACATAACCTTTATATACCGCCTAAGAAGCAGCATCTGATGCAACAAGTACGTTGGGGACTTAATGCATTCAACAATAATGCTTCGTTTCCTTCTTCTTTGTCATAACTTAGGTTTTTTCAGGACAAAGTAGCTGCAGAAGTATCCAAAATCATCAATGAGAAGAACGAGGAAATGGTAAAGAATCAGGCCAATAGTGCTGTTGGTCGAAGCAAAGTGACTTGAATGTTTTTAATATTGTTTTAAGCATTGTTTTTTAACAGTACTTCACTTTTAATAATGGTTAATTTTTATTGGTCATTGCACTTTTTCCTTCAAAAACATGTTATCCCTCCTGATATGTTAGTTTCTTGCTAAGATCTTTCACAGTTAGAACTATATTGTTTAACTTTTTCGCAACGATTCCTGGTTTTATATCGCTGTATCTAGCAGGACGATGCTCAATTTTTCACTGTGTATGCCGCGAATTGAGGGCAGTTCATACGGGCTGCGGTCATGAATCGAAATCAAGTCGTGTTGTCACAAGTCTTAAAAAGATAGAGACTCAAGGGATCGCTAACGTAATTCACAGTTAATATCTCATTGTTAGGCTGGCATCTGCTTTCGTAGTTTTTCATTACTAAATGTTTTGTTGGGCATTTGCGAAGGAGTTACGTGTTTACTATTTTTTGTGACCGAAAATATCATAGTAAAGGTTGAAAGTGTGCTATCTGTCACGCGTATATTTGGGAAATATGGGATTGTGTAGCGCAGTGGTTGCAGGCGCTCTGCAGTACACATAGGGTCGATTTCCACTTCCCTAGTGCATTAAGCCCTCCAACTCTCTGGGGTCGGCATATTGATAGCAGACTTGTCTGGAAGGATGGCAGCACTGGCTCGATACATCGGTAGACCAACCACGGGTCATTGCAAGGGCCATGTATGCATTAACCTCCAAAGATGGTTTATGAGGTAGGATGCATCCTGTTTATATTTGGAAAATATTGAAAAGGAGTGGTCGTGTACAATTTTCTTTACTTTTTTTGCTCGTCAGAAGGACGGCTTTGGAAAATATTGAAAAGGAGTGGTCGTGTACAATTTTCTTTACTTTTTTTTGCTCGTCAGAAGGACGGTAACAAATGTGCTGGTTGCTTTATTTCTTGCACATATTTGGTGGTTTGTTAAGAAAACGTCCATCATGTTGCGACCGTAAATTGTTAGATTTAGCAACGATAAAACATTCCAGAGGTGAACTGGTTCAGGGCATACGCAGTTCAGCATGAAGGAAAGTATAGAGACCGATTATGGGGTTGTGCCGTCGTGAGTTGCGTGGGAAACGTAAGCCTTCCGCTAAAACGTTCGTAGCGATGGGTGTTATTGCGACCGGTCAATTTAAATGTAACAAATGTAAATTGAAATTTGTTGCCTTCAAGCCTCTCGGTTCAGTGCTAATGGCGAAAAGTAGTTATGAACGAGCATCGCAAACTTGCGACGGAGGTGAGATAAGCATTTGATAATTTGAGGTATGGTAATTTATAGTAGTATGGTTCATTTTATACTTGTATACAGCTGGGAGATGGCCACAAAGAAGAAGTTCACAGGGCGGAAACGAACGCCAAGCAGTGGGACACTGGTGAGCCAAGCAAACCAATTTTCGTTCTGACGTATGTACCAATTGTAAAAGTTTCTTTGGTAACCAATCCTCATTGAAGTATACCTATCGGTAAGTAACGACTTTCCCTTTGTTTCGCTTCATCAGAAGTACAGGTGGTGGTCCACGTTGCTATTATTGTTATAGCGGACCATTCAGCTTTAGATATATGCACCTTAGCTCGGGATAAACTTTGATGTGAAATTACAAGCAAGAAGACGTAGGAGTGTGAAGACGTGAAATAACTGGCGATTACTCTCAGTGGGCTTCTATTTGGGTCCGTAACTCGTTTTCTGAGGAGAAAGAGTCAGCGATAGTTTTGAAAGACATTGCCACGAAATACGTTGTCTGCGAATTTGTTTTATAGCACCTGTAGCGCATTGGATAAAGGTGACGTCCAATACACATAGGCTCATTGGTTTGTTCTAGCTCTCCGAGCGAGCCAAATGTTTCCGGTGCTAACAGGCTGCTGCCTCCCTAGAGTCCTGAAATAGCCGTGTTAGAGCGTTCAGCATCACTATCACTGTGCTATCCACCCGTGATAGGTTGGAGGACCCTTTTATTTGTCACACCCAAAATGAAGACATTCTACGTGTAAAAGTCGTGCTGTTGGGGGTGCTGAAAAATTGCTTTCAGGCTTTCAATGCAGAAGGGGAGAAACCGATGGATCTAATAGCACATTTCACGAAGCAAACGACAAAACAAAGGCAGTTGATGTTCGACCAGGTGACATCTTCGTCCAGAATTCAGTGCAAATCGTTTTTGGAAAATCGGGTGAGTATTGCAACGTTCCATACATAATACATATTCTTTATCAATGAGGGTTTTGGTGAATTAAGATGACCAGTTAGGTTTGCTGGTCCCTGATTCACTGCTGCTACAACGAACGCGAGTTCTCATCGCACCGCTTAGAAAAGTGCATGCTACCCATCGTTCTCAAACGCTGTACCTGGTTCTATGTTTCTCATAACTTTCAAGCTTCTCTATTTACCACTTCAGCCTAAATCGCCACGATACTATGATAATTTATGGGAAAAGCACTAGATTTATGGTATGAATCTAATAATTTCTTCTACCCATCGTTCTCAAACGCTGTACCTGGTTCTATGTTTCTCATAACTTTCAAGCTTCTCTATTCACCACTTCAGCCTAAATCGCCACGATACTGATAATTTATGGGAAAAGCACTAGATTTATGGAATGAATCTAATAATTTCTTGAACTAATGCTTGTCTTCTAGTCACAAAATCGCGTTCCCGTGCCGTTGCATGAGAAGAAGCGAGTGGTTTTGACTGTGGTTGGTTGCCGTTTGTAAAAGTCATTTTCTTACAGTATTTAACTTCCTTTATTGCCTATTATTTCTTTTTTCACGGCAGGGTGTTATGTGAAATAAAACCACAATAACGTTGAGGGCTCGGCATCGAACCAACGACCACGTGTGTATTGCATGACAATTTTAACCATTGACCTGCACATCGCTCAGCTTTTGCTTAGGATTTGTAAAATGAGGATTGAGAGGTGGCTTTTCACTTCGAATTCACTTTAGGAGAGTTGATTTGCCTAGGTATTGGTAGGTATTGCCAGCAAACTAGTGATGCGAAAGTGACTACTATTCCGTCATAATTCCCATTTTCACACATACGACACTATCAAACTCCTATAAGTTGGCAACATTCTCATTCTGTGGCTGATAGGGTACTTATTATTCCTCATCTTTCAATCGGAATATAGATATTCCACGCAGTATGTTGTTTCATAGAAAGAACTCTCAAAGTGAAGAATCTTAATTCGAGTAATGGTAAAGTAACGATTGCCTTATAATTTGCAGCAATCGTCAGAGAATGAACCCAAAGAGGAAGAAACAGATAGCAAGAAGTCACGACTTGTAGGGATTTTTTGTATGCCTTTATATCTAAAGTTTTTTATATAATTGAGTAGCCCACCTAGAATGCAATGAACCACATTTGTGTTCATCACACAGCAGAGCTCAGTAAGCTCCAGCTAGTCAAGCAAGCGGCATGAATAGCATTCGTAGAATGGTGCTTTTAATTTCTGTTTATGGTTATGAAAACATCACGAAAAATTCGCTTGGAGTTACTCATAATCAGGTTCCCATATAGAAATTTCGTATTCCTGAGCTTTGGAGAGCATGCTGAACCCCTTTCACACATACGACACTATCAAACTCCTATAAGTTGGCAACATTCTCATTCTGTGGCTGATAGGGTACTTATTATTCCTCATCTTTCAATCGGAATATAGATATTCCACGCAGTATGTTGTTTCATAGAAAGAACTCTCAAAGTGAAGAATCTTAATTCGAGTAATGGTAAAGTAACGATTGCCTTATAATTTGCAGCAATCGTCAGAGAATGAACCCAAAGAGGAAGAAACAGATAGCAAGAAGTCACGACTTGTAGGGATTTTTTGTATGCCTTTATATCTAAAGTTTTTTATATAATTGAGTAGCCCACCTAGAATGCAATGAACCACATTTGTGTTCATCACACAGCAGAGCTCAGTAAGCTCCAGCTAGTCAAGCAAGCGGCATGAATAGCATTCGTAGAATGGTGCTCTTAATTTCTGTTATGGTTATGAAAACATTATCACGAAAAATTCGCTTGGGGTTACTCATAATCAGGTTCCCATATAGAAATTTCGTATTCCTGAGCTTTGGAGAGCATGCTGAACCCCTTCTGCATGAGACCGCAGTTCAACGCTTAGAATCACTCCCAGCAACGGGAAAAGATTATCCGTTATGGATGTTTTGTACAAAGAAGAACTTATTCAACGGAACCAATGTAGTCATTCCTATTGTTGGAAATCACCTACTTGTTGTTGAAAGATACTTGAAGGTAACACTTATGCACTTCGATGCGTGGCCATCAGATACATGGCCGGATTTTGACCTCCTTGGTCCATTCATACACGCATTAACGAAGAAGGAAATTCAGGTCCCAAGTTTCAGTTGTGCAGACCTTTTTGAAGGAAGTTATGAACAACAAAAATTTCAGATTATGCGGAAATCATTGGATAACTACATTCCGCCGGTTATAATACAAAGTTACGATGGTCTTGGAAGGTTACTGATAGTTTGCAATGATTACAAACGAACTGAGTGAAAAGGATTTGCATCCGTAGTATAATAGTTCAGAGCTCCGATAGTGTGGGTGTCAATGATTCTCATGAAGGACATAGAGAGGAAGGAATGCTTCGACGTTGAAGATCTAGCAAAGAAGTGTGCAAGGTTGGTGTCATCGATTAGATGTTATCATATCGCGTAGAAATGACTATTAAAGAAGCCTGTGCTCCTCTTCATGTTTGAAGCGAAAAATAGGTTGTACCAACGTTGATCGTCGAGTAACTCGAACGGGCACCGGTAGATCTTCCACCTTTCATTTTCTCCCTGTCGCATGCAAGAGTAGCCCAGTGGGTTCTGTTCGCTCTAGGGAGAAGCCTTGGATTCTTGATCGTAGACTTAAATCGGAGTTTCGAATCCCTTCCTTCTCTTTTGTGACATGCGATATTCCTAGCATCGTCTTTTCGCCTGCGCGCTCGATAACGCTGAGTGATCTTTCATCCTGCTTAAGCAGCAACCAGATTTCTGAATCATACGTTAACGCACGAAATATTGTGGAGTCGAAAAGGAGTATACGGAGTAAAGTGTTCTTCGTTCTCTTCACTACATCCTCGATGTTCTTGAAGCTCCGCAGGCTATTCGTTTCCTCTTACTCAACTCTGGAACTAAGTCGTTCATCATCGGTTTGTAAATAAACCCTAATATCAGAAATGCCTTCGCTTTAAAGTTTTTGTAACCACTGTTTTTCGGAGTGAAAAATCTGAGAAATTTGTTTAGAGCTCGACCTGGCGCTTTTCATAAAAAGATACATTTTTGCGTACTCTTTGCCTTGGCATTTCGACTTTCATCGCTTGGCGGTTGGACTGCACTGGAGGTGAGTGTGTTGATTCGCGCCGGAAAGGTTTTTTTGTAAACAAATTTTAAAAATTTTAAATAATAAGCAGTGTTACGACATCTGGAAGACTTTTCTTTAACGGATCCTGTTTTCACTCATTGGTTTTTTGTATCCTGTTCATCTTTTCTTTTGTTATGTGCGGGAGAAGTCATATTGTTGCGCGTTGCGATTCCACATGTTTGAATAATGGTGTGAGTGTAGTTAGAGGAGAGACTAAACTATATGCGGGAGAAGTCATATTGTTGCGCGTTGCGATTCCACATGTTTGAATAATGGTGTGAGTGTAGTTAGAGGAGAACTATGTCCTTATCTCATATGCTGCACATTAAGTGGGAACTTTTTGGTTTCGTCTTAGACTTCTATACGGTATGACTTTGTTATTTTGGTTACCAAACAGTTTTCTTCTTTCACTTCTTTTCTTCTTTCTTCTCTTTCTTTCCTTCTTGAAAACCTTTCTATAGCAGAGTCATTCCAGAACGCTCGAGCTAAGATTAAGGAAATCCAAGTGGCATATGAGACAAGCTCGAAGAAGTGATCAGTTTTTGATTCGTTATAATGCATATCCGAGTAAATATCGTAAATATTCGAGTAAATGTCGTAAAAGTGTCCGAAATGATTATGTGGTATCGTGCTGGTAAAGCGGAAAAAGCTGCCACAGCCAATTTTTCAATAGCTTCTTAAAACATGCTTTATAATCCCGTTTCAGCATCAGGTTAATTTAAAAAGTACATCTATTCCGCCCATTACAGTACTAAGGTTTGGGTCTCATTGTTGGGATAAAATGTCACATCTTCACATCTTACCTTTGAATGATACCACATCATGAAACGCATTAGCTGGATACTGAGGGGAAATGGACGTCAATTTGGAATGAATGGGCGCGGGACCATCTAGATTCCGGTAATGTGGACCTGGCATTCATGACAAAGACAAATTCCTCAAGAGGTAGCTGGATTCACTCGCGAATTCAAGGATATTCTTGGATCACGGATGTGAGGAGCCGCATAGGTTCGAAGAAGTAGTGATATGCACACAACATGTGATGTCAGATCACATGAAATGATATCTAACACTTATGCTTTAATTTGTATTTTTATAATCAGGTTTCTACACAGCTGCAGGGTGTCGGACTCCGATGTAAAGCCGGGGATTCATGCCCTGGCAGGGTCTCCCTAGCTGAGGAGTCCGGCGTTTCCTTCAGGAAGCCTATATAAGAGCAGACGAATACCAGGATCCACCACCTCGTCCTAGTATCAAAGTCACATGGTGGTAAATCTCCCTCTGATCCACCAGCGCTGCGACTGCTCGTCGTGGTTAATACCTGAGGACAGACTTTGGCCAGGCTGACCTTGGGACTCCATGGAGCTATAATGGCTTAACCAGCACATCTTCGAAAAATGGATATTATGCTGGGGCCCGCACAACCAGTGAAGACGGGCCGTTCAAGTATCAAGTATCAAGTTTGAGCACATGAGGTTTACGTACCGAATGGTCAACTGTATACTACTTATTGGCAGTAGTTTGTGTCTCTTCTACAATTCCATCCTATTCACAACGTCTAAAGCACTCTAGTTATTTAAAAAAAACGCCTTTATTGTCACGAAACTTAGGTAGTCCGCAGCCGACAAAAAAATTGTATTCCTTCGGGAGCCACTCTAAACGGCGCGCACCCCTTATGGGATAATGTTCACATCTCTGATTTAACTTATTATTTACTGCCTTTTTTTTAATCGCAGGGTATATATTGCGAAATATAACTTCATTGGTCAGTCCCGCTAACGGGTGATTGCTGATGGCAAAAGATCGATAGTACTAGCTGAAAGAGAGGCGAAACGAAGGATATGCATGGTGTGGTGGTGAACGCGTTACTCCCTGGAAAGAACAATAGCGCGTTCGTTCCCCACCGCAAATACCTGCGGTCCGGAGTTTTGCAAATATCTTAGCACCATTGATGTTCTCATCTCTTCCCTTTAGTACGGCTCTGTTGTTTCTATGTCGTTCTTACACATTAATAATCTTAAAAATTATGCTAGTTGTGTCAATGTTAAAGTTGTTAGGACTGAATTGTCGGGCATTTAAGTGTGGAAAAAACACTAGTCTTTGAAGAAGTTTATTGTGCTGTCACATTACTTTGATTTGTTGTCGCGCCACACCTCAAACTTGGATAAATTAATGTTTATATAAACGCTGCTGGTGCAGTAATGAGATTCGTGAAAAGTTCGGTACAAGTGCAAATAAAATAAGTTTTAATTTAATCAAAATGCTGAGATATTATGGCGAATATGAAGTTACACCAACAAGGAAGAACAGGTTTACAAAACGATGAGATGTTACGCTAAACAAAAGATTACATTTCCTAGAAAGGCAATTGATGAATTAGGTGGATGCGGAGCGAAACGGGGGGCTAAGAGGCAAGAGTTGATGGGTCCCTGATATTTAATGATATTTAATGGTGATTGAGAGCGCGGATCTGCTACATTTGCAAGAACCATATGGCAGTCTACATTGGATCAAATTGCTTACAATCAACCTGCCGTACTTGAAGATGACCTTGTCTCATTCTGAACTCCGTCAGACAACATTTAAAAGTCAATTTTGCCGACAAGTATCATGGAAGGCGCTTAGTGTCCGGTGTTTTTTCTTATCAGTCAGCTTGATGGTTTCGAACTTATTCTAGTTAGCCTGCATAATCAGTCACCTGATGAAAGATTCAATTGATAGTTTTTCTGGGTTGGTAGTACGGTTCGCCACCATAGCCACTGCAGTTCTAAGCAGGTGTAGAACCTATCCAATTCAACGCTGCCTTGTCGAGATCTCTGTCGTGGTCAAACAAATAGGGCCTCTTGTTCTCAATTCTTCCTGCAAGGGATATGCGAAGCTTGGTGTCTTTACTTGGAGCTGTTGTACTTCTTCGGAATTCAAACGGAAAAAACAAAGTATAGTAACTATTCTTTAAATAGTTCCTATTTCTATGTTACCTTATGTCTTCTACAATAACTGTTTTACTTGTAATCGTTAAGCATCTATTTTAACACAATCTGTAAATTGTCTCTTGACAACCATTCCATGCAGTTGCCTCTCAGGTGGCTGAAAAGGTAATCAGCAACAGTCAGCTGAATGCACTTTTCAACATCTGCAGCCCCAAAGAAGTTTCCGAACAAGCACCTGTGCCCATTCACATGTAGCCCCATCAAATTGTAGTAGCTGAAAATGTACACAACCGCTCTTTGAGCACTATCTATGATCCCCTCTGTAAAACCCCACCCATTACAGACAGAATATAAGAAGCACCATTAGTCATCACAACCAGCGCCTGTCCTCTAATCCGCCAGTGTCGGTCTTCCAATCTAGCAGTGCCTACCCTGAAATCCGTCAGTGCCTGTCCTCCAATCCGCCAAGGTCTGTCCTCCAATCCGTCAGTGTCAGTCTTCCAATCTACCAGTGCCTGGGCTCCAACCCACAGTGCTTATCTTGCAGTACCTTAATTCCTCAGTGCTCCAACTCCAGTGTCCACCTAGTTTCCTTCAGTGCCATCACTTGTTCTATCGTATATATCTAATTAACCACATATCGTTACATATTACATATTGTTATTGTACTGTTGTTATTGCTATAAACCGTTATAACCCAAACTCGAGGCTGTCCACGGCAGTTACAGAATGAAGTTCCACGTGGCAAATTCATACAAAATCGAGTATTCCACGTACAGTTGGCGGACAAAAGACAAATCCGTCCAACTCCCTATTCCACTGGCCAACCAGTTCGGAAACTTCTCACAAAGAATCAAGGAATGGGAGAAAAAATTGAAAAAAAAAGTTGGAAAGCTAGGTTTTGTCATGTGAAACTTTGAACACAGCACATCCTTTATTTTCAACTGTTTATTACCTTTGGCTACAACACGTAAAAAGGAAGGCTATGAACCTTATTGTAGTAATAACTGGAAGAATAATTGCGAGGAACTCGACAAACACGAGTAAGGGATACGGAGTTGAGTTCTCTGCTGGATAGGCGTATACTTTCTGTATTCACAAAGTCATATACCCAGTATTACGTGAACTATGCTTCAGCCGAAAACATGCGATCCAATGACCAAGAATAAGACAAGAGGTGCTCGGTGTTACTTTAGACACGCAACCGTCACATGTATCTGTCGGCGCCCTGGACACGTAAGCGTTACCAGCTCACTATGATACATTGTTGCACAGTGCTTCTATTGCCTTCCGGAAAACAGTAGAGATACACCTTTCCATGAACAGATAGTTCTTTGCATCTTTCGTGCAAAAGTCGAGCTGTCAGCTGGCGAGGACAATAACGACATTGGTGGTGCCTGGAGCAATTTCGTGAGCGCGGTGCTGTTGGTAACGGTTATTTACTTTGTTGTCATAACCTCACCTTTAGTTCCTAGCAATTTTCATTTAATCTCATAATGAAGCGGCGTATGTCGTAAGGATATTACACCACTATGTATTCTCTTTTCTTCTTTTCTCCTTTCTTGTTTTTTTGTATTTCTTCGAGATAATACTAAAAGATTTTTTCCTAATTTGACGTTTTTTAGGTTCTATGTTGAGTTTTTTAACCCAATAATTTTGAAATATAAACTCCCATCATTACACTAGCATATGGATTATTACCAGCGAACCGTAGAGGAAGTATATCAAGAGATGCGGTGCCTCCAGTCCAGTGCTTAAAAGTGCCCTGAAATGCACGATCTCCGGTTTGATTTATCGTCCCTGACCGTACAGCTATCATCCATACAGTGTTGATATGGTGGTCCTAAACTTGTTTGGGAGGTTCAAACTCTGACTTGATTTATCTGCAGACGTGGTGAAGTCATTATTGCATAGGCAAAATATGCGTTCAGTCACGTGCATTCAGTCAAAAATGCGAACCTAGACGGAGTTGTGGGTATGGTGTTTCCTGAGAGGGTTGATCAAAGTGAAACACTCTGCGTCTTTGTTGTTAAGCAATACAAGCTGGATTATGGAGCCTATGTTTGTATTTTAGACCAGTTTTCTTTCCATGGGTTCAAAGTCCTCAGGTTAGCTTATCTAAGTTTTCTTTAATCAGTAATACTTACGATAAAATAAAACAAATCTGCGGGCAGAGTTATCACAATGCACGGACACATTGATAAGTGGCCGTGCAGTTCCCTTGTCATCTCCACTGCTAATATTTGAAACTGACAAAGTGTTGAATTTGGCGTAGTGTGATTTATCGTTTTCAAATAGGTTATCTTAGATCATCGTACTTTTATGAAATACTCTTTTCTGCCAATGGTATACCACCTCATCGTAGCTTGGAGGTGTTCCTTGGTGTCGGATTGCGATGTACAGCGGAAGGACTCATCCCTCGCCAGGGTCTCTTAGGCTGTGGGGTCCGTGGTTTCCACTAGGAACCCTAGCTATCATTACACCAATACCAAGATCCACCACCGTCCTGGTATCAAGGTCGCATGGTGACAAATCTCCCTCTGATTAACATGGGCTGCGACTGCCTGTGGTGGCGAAGACCTGGGTAGACTTTGGCCAGGCTGATATCGGGATTGCAGGGCACCACAGTGGCTTAACTAGCAAGTCTCCGAACAATGGAGATTATTCTGAGCCCCGCACAACCAGTGAGGACGATCCATTCAAGTATCGATTATCAAGTATGAAATACTCTTTATAGTGTATCAAGTACAACAGTTTTCAAGTGATTTCTGTTGCTGTTTTAATCTGTGTTTCAGCCGTTTTGGTAGTTTGGGTTCAAATTTCTCTTTCGTTTTGTTTTTCTTATTTGTAGAATCTTTTGCTGACTACTATATTATTACACTACTGACGCTATCAATGATGTGATATACACGTCACCTCTTTAAGCCCTAATCGTTTCATCTAGCGCTTCGTTATCTTTCAAAAATCTGAATGAATTGGGCATTCCACGTTCGAACACCTTGATAGTTTTTCCCATGTGTTTTCAAATTGCATTTTTTATTTTTACAATTAATTTCCAATAGACTCGCTTATCACTCTGCCTTTCTATGGGTTTTCCTTAGATGGGGATATCGATTAGTGCTGCTTATCAGACGCATGGTTGTTTGGATGCCAGTCATTGGATGCTTCATCTCTAACAACGGCTGATTTCTAACAACATGATTTAGGTATTGTGGGTAACTAAAGGATCTTAAATGAGAATTCACATTACCGAATTTCTTTGTGGGTAGAGCAGTGGTTAGAGGTGCTCTGCGATACGCATGGGTTTCGTCCGGGGCGTCAGGCTCACCAAGTCTTCCATCATTCCGGGGTTGGCAATTTGTTACCAGACCGAAAACTAGCACCATTCACTCGATAGATCGGTAGGCCATCGCGAGTCATTGTATAGGCCAGATATGCATTCAATCACCTCTAACGATACTTAATGAAGTCAAATGCATGGCGTATCCTTCAGGGATTGATCAACGACGATCGCTCAGAATGAACAAAATTGACACGATACGTTGTTTTCTCACGTATTAATTCAGATTTTCAAATTTACTAAATCTAGCAGAGAGCTGCTGCATTTTTCCTTGAATATTTTCGTTTCTCGTCCATCTCACATTATCGAGCAAAACACTGATAACTGCCTCTCATCACTGTTAGTCGTAATGTATCGCACCATGTTTTTTTTTTTTGCTTAATTCAGGGCAATGAAGGTGCAAAGCAAGGACCAAGTGGAGATGCTCAGCCAAATTGTTTCTACAACACGCTTAGATCACTTCAAGCAAAGATATGTTGTGTACAATGAAGAAGTTCTTCACCTCATCAAACGTACATGAAAGGACAATAGAGCTGACTACTCAGTGAGATGTAGAGAAGCTAAGACCGCATTCAAGTGAGAGGCTCCATGTCGCAGTGCCCTTATCACCCTTCTCACACGTAAACCGATCGAAACGTTTTTGAGAATGCAGACTAATATCAGTTAGAATTCGCTAGGACATTTCTAGCAATACACTTCGATTTCACTACAGTATCCTTACGGTTTTTGATTTTAGCACACATGCTCTCTTTAACAGTACTTTTTTTTGTTAAACGAGATCAATAGATTTCTTATCACAGACGTAGTGCTGTACACGATTCGATGCGAGCTGCTTTCTATGTATTATATTTTGCACAATGTTATTAGCAGCACTTTACCTGTCTCAGTGAGTTCGGCGTGGTTCCCTGCCTCCTATACAGACAGACTCTCACAGAGACGGTAGTTGGTGAGGATAGTACTAAAATGTCTATATACAGAAGATTCTTCATGATTTCGAAAGTTACCACACATTAGTGCATTTTTCAGGTGTGTCCTTAGACATACAGTCAACTTTTTACTGTTTACACTTTCCATATATGTTTTTTTTTACTGCATTACTTGACATCCCATGTATTACAATGTGCCGATCTCAACACTTTTTGCGTTCGACTCATTTTCTAGCATCCACCATCCGTCGAAGTCTTCGAAGTTTTATATGGCTTCAGCTACTGCTTGAGGAACTTTCATCACAAGTGTAGTTAAATGCTGACGGAGCCGGTTCTTTCTGCAAACTTGAGATAGCCGTTTTAAGGAGTTCTCGCTTGGATTAGAGGAAGCGACCTCGTTGCAAACGGCTCTGGTAGCAGTTTGCTGAGGAAGGAAGGATGAGAGAAGCTCGGTGGGTCCACTCCGTGGTCGAAACAGTGTCTGGGTAGGTTGGACCGTCCGCGTAATAAACAAAGTCATCACCACTTTGCTACCCGCTTTCTCTCCATGCAACATACACTTTTAATACACATTTAGAATGTTTTTTCTCCATTAGTGAAACAGCCCAAGTGGGAATATTTTCTGAGTTCGCCGCAACCACTTTTAGTCTGCTTGGCATATTTCTAAACACGTAGGAGTCGTGAAGTTTTTGATAAAAGACTACACGACGAGCCTACTTCATTTTTCGGTAATGAACTCGTCTCTTCCAGCGTGTGATTTGTCGATAGTGTAGAAACGTTTGCAAGAGATTTCAAGTACATTTGAAACCTGAACTCATCAAGATTCTGTCCACACGGTCGTAATGGATTCTCAATGGGTTCACCAAACAAGTCTGAGTGGCTGATAGAAACACAGCCGTCAAAACGTGAACTATTGGAAAGGAATGATACCAGTCTAGAACATGAGAAACGAAAATTTCGAGTGAAATTTGCTAATCTTGCTGACGACTGAGGAATAACACCGCTTCCGCACACTTGTTTCCACGGTAGGTTTTGGCTTGCTGCAGCTTTTAGCGTCTTGTGTCTTACAATGCCAGTGAACCAGCAACCTCTTAGAATGGTTCTTGTTATAACTTCAGATATAATAGAACTTTTTATAGCTTTTCATTCTCTTCTTTCACAACCGGCTCGCGATATTAGCCCCATAAATAATTAAACGATTTATTGTGCTCTGCGCATTAAAACGTGGGCAGTCGAGCGACGCCGAAGTTATCAACGATAAGCATTTCGCCTAATCACTCTCCCGCTATCATCTTAATCCTCACCATCAGGATCACATTGTTAAGGTTCTTCGACGAGATGGTCAAAATATTTCTCGCTATCCACCGCGTCTGCAGCTTCATCTTTGTTCTCGGTGAGCAGTCGGTGATTGGGCAGTGTGAGGTCTTTCTTTTGTAGGCATTATGGTTGAGCATACGTTTAACATGGTATGAGGTGATATAAGAGTTATGTAAAGATAATAAGATAATAAAGATAAGGTGATATAAGAGGTGTAAAGGTATATAAGAGGTATAAAGGTATATAAGGTATATTGATACCAGAAGGCAACAGTGCTGATGCTGATTGTGGATGAGTTTTTCACCGCGCACAAAAGATGGGAATGTTCAAACACGGTCAAATACGTGGTGAAAGCAGAAATTAAAAGAAATAAGAAGAAAGAGATAATATGCATTGCATAGGAAAAATCAGAAGAGGCATGGCCACCTTCTGTATCATTTGAGATTCTGACAACGTCCATTACAAATTCACTATAGTGCCCTTTATTTTTGCCATTTTTAAAAAGTGAATTTGAATATCCGGACTAGATAATAACAAGATGTAGAGGATAAAATTACCTGAAAAGTGGTTTATGAATGGTCTCAGAACAGATGTGAGACTTCATGGTTGAAGGTGACCCAAATCTTCTTGATTTTTACTTATCAGTACGTTAACTGGATGTCCAATATTCAAAGCTTTATCTGTGTGCACATAAGTACACCTTCATAAGCAGCGTGAAAATCACTACGTATGAAGGACAAGGTTTTTGGTTTTAACTAATCCCTCCAGAATAAGACATGCGTCATGGTGACTCAATACGTTTTTGGCCTCTGAGATGACTTTTACGGCCTATCGATGTAGCAACTCAGGGTTCCTGCTTCCGAAGGTTAATCTGCTACCAGTTTGCGGGCCTAAATGTGGTCATCATTACGTTTATAAAACTTAATAGGCAGTATGCTTCATTAGAAACGAGGAGTCCCTCTTTTGAACCGACCTGCGTTTTGCTGCAAATGCATGGGCGCTTTTGGACTCTATTGATTCGATACGTCTTCTTGCTGGATGTGATCTAGAACATCGGAGAACATCAGAATAATCCGTAGATTGCTCACGCGAGCACACTAACTGATACATAGGTGCTCTGGATTGAAACTTATTTTGTTTAGCGAAGTCTTACATGTTGGACAACTTCCGAATTTGTGCATTCCTTCAATACCTTCAAGGTCTAATCGCGAATAATATATTGAAATTCACTTTAGCTTAAGAAGGAAACAATAAGCCACTGTCAGGAATAGTGATATTTCTTTAAACGACTTTATTATTAGGCTTTGTTATTAAAAGGCCAGCCACACTGTGATCTATGGAGTGATCTGGTGCAAGTTATTCGTGCACAAGAAAATTGAAAAAGTAGACAACCTGTCCAATATGCTCAATATCGGCAGGCTGGGTACTGCAGTGGAACTCGGACGATTCGTAAAAATGTGCTGCCTAACTTTGTATATTTGTGTGTTTTCTAAAGATAGCTATGATTTTTGTCTATTACTGAAAGCATCACCTCTGGAGAATAGATTGCGCCCTTTTTCACCGTATTTCAACCCTTGATTTCTGTTGGCGTTTGTATAGGCTTGCTAAAAGAAAAGAGAATTGTCTCGCAACAGCCAGCTGCTTAGGTTGAGTGTGGTGTACTTTCAGCGTAAACAAGAGCATTTTGATAAATAATTAATTTTTTTTACTGCATGAACTGGAAAGATGGCTTGGTGTTCGTTTCCTTCTTTGTTTATCGAAATTTTCAAAGATATTCGCTGTTGTTATGTTTCGATACTCGTGCGAATATTTCCAGGACAGTAACTGTAATTTTCTTCCATGTCGGTATTTTTATGTTTTGTAGAATTTTTCCCACTTTCCTTATGACTTGATCTCTGCTCATATTGTTGGGTTCACATTTGTTCCACTACCTTCTCTACTTCACATGGTCATGGACACGAAGCCCTCGGTCTCCTGTGTTTGTATTTGATGCGTCTTCAACTGTCATTGCTTGTTTTCGACTGATGACGAAACTTTTACGATTTTCTTCACAAAGCTCCCATTACTAACTGGTCTTCGGCCAACGTTTTTCTATTTTTGAGAGATTTCCGCATCACCCATTCTCAGCGTGGTGATGTTCATAATTGCAACTCGCGTAGTATCCAGTAAAAATCTGACGTCTTCCTAGATTTCATATTCAGCGTTTAGGAATGAACACTAACACAATACAAAGCGCTTTTTTCACGCTGAGCCTATCGTCAATGCATGAAAATAAGTGAAAGGGCTTAGAGCTCCGTATAGATTTAATTCTTCCAATTCATTAATTCCATTATAAGTGTTTGTTATGGACAAATTTGAAGCCTAAAAAAATTCCAGCTATGCTACGTTGTCTGGATAGAAGAAATAATGCTAATAAAAAGTACTTCTCGTTATAGAATTGTGACGCTGTACTCTAAAAAGCAAAATGACGCCTTCTTTTGACGCTTACGACCTTATGAGTCGATCTCTTCTGTCATCGATAATGGGACTGAAACGAAAAGAGCGAGTTCGCTATCCGATGGACAGTTCACCTTCAAGTTTGTGTTTTCCAGAAGATTTAAAACTTGAAAAGCCTAAAATAAGCGAACAAGTTGCTATACATACATCTGTACTAAAAATTGGCCAAAAACTTGTAGATTTCGTGTAACTAGAGGCACAATAATGTGTAATCAAAGTTCAGTTAATCAACTAGTGGATTTTTCAAACGCCTTTTTCTGCATTATTTCGAACTACTAAGTGAACTCAATTCCTTACCATTGGAGCTTTATGCAGTTTTATTTAGATTTAATCACTTCACCAACATCGCTTCATCGCTTTAGTCAGCATCAGGAAACTGAAAGAACTCCTCACGACATCTACAGAGAGATTGTACTTGAGTGCGCACAAATCGAACACATTGGCACAGTTAGTATTCCTAGATTAATATCATAAAAATTATTGCGGAAACAAGTAATCAGAGTGGGGATTTCTTAGAAAGGTGCAAACTGCGCAACAGTTCATGTATTGCCGCATTTACAATACTAGAATATTCTAAAGTGGAGTAGGCTCCTTTGCAATGCGATGTATAGCGCCACCCTGGTCTTTTCAATATCGTCATAGCGCTATATCATCGCGTTTTACACAAACTATGTTGTCGTTGCCTGTGTCTATCTTTTATATAGCCTTATGAAATTCGTTATAAGACATATATTTGCAAAATAATTAATTGCATAGAAAGTGCAGTGAAGAAGAAGAAGAAGAAGAAGAAGAAGTAGTAGTACTAGTAGTATAAATAGAAGACAACAGTGAGCTTTACCATTGGCAGGACATCTTCTGCAATAGTCTTTAAGTAATGGTATTAAGGGGTAGAACTATGGTCGAACTGAAGCTGAAGAAGAAATTGGTACTGATCTACATGGAGAAACATCACACGCTGCCTGTAAACGAGCTACTATACGGAATTTTCAGAACCATATATTGATGAGAATAATTAATTGCATAGAAAGTGCAGTGAAGAAGAAAAAGAAGAAGAAGTAGTAGTAGTAGTAGTAGTAGTAGTAGAAGAAGAAGAAGAAGAAGAAGAAGAAAAAGAAGTTATACGGATACCATACAGCGTAGATCGTTGTCATCCTAGGCTGGAATGGCAGAATGCATGTAGCTGACGTTTTGGCAGTATCACCTTCTTCGTTTCATCGTATCGCCGATTGTTGAGAAAGAATGCATGTATATTGGGAAAATGTTACATAGTGATCGAGAAATACTTACCGTAGTAGTTAATATTATGATAGAACCTATGATAAGAGTGAGCGCAGAACAAAATAGAAAACTGGTTGAGAGAACGTCGAAGCAAAGGCCTCAAAGGTGGAGTGGATAATATGTGGAGCCCTCGGAAAGGGTAATCGCCGGTGCAAATCTGGCCTGGGATCCAAGTTTTGCAAATATATCTGCATCATCGTGGTAATATACAAGTAACTGGTCGATTTTCTTCACACATTCTCGCCTTGATTAAGGAAACAGATTGATTCCGTTTAAATGCCGAAAATTCATAAACGAGGTTGGAAAAGTGAAACTGATGCGGATCTATTCAGAAGTACTTTCATGACCTCATCAGATAAAACTTAAAACATAAATTTTCGTTTACAAAATAAACAACTTCTTTCAAACGCTTACCGTTTTGATCTTTGTAAGCTTTTCAGTTATTTGTTGGAAAACAGCCAATATAAAGTCTTACATGGGCGAGGAATATGCCTGACAAAATTTAGCCTGATTGTGGCGCGAGGTCACGCACGATCACAGGGCACTTCTCGTTGCGGTTTATTCTTGGATTTGGTCCGAAACTCTCCAAGAGTCTTACGAGCTCATGCTTTGAATTCCTGGGCGAGGATAGTGATTTTTATTTCAAAATCTTCTTTATTATGTTTCTGTTTCCAATACTTCTGGTGGAATATTTGGTTTAATTTTAAATTTACCTTAATTAGCACCGCATCAGTTTGGACGAGTATAAATCGCTACTCTGACTCCGTTGCAACGTATACGTTACATAAAACGAAGAATAGGAAGTAGGGATATTACCATCAACTCCTTTTTCTCGAATATTCTTTAGAAAGCAAGACACCAACTACGAGATAGACATCAATTTCCGCATATTTCCGGAATAAACTCCCAAAATCCCTAACCAATATCGCGGGGAAATGCTTAGCTGCAAACTCACAGTAGCCCAAAAATGTGGTTTGCGACAGTTCGAGAACAAACAAGACCAAGCAAATGTTGAGCTACCAACCCTGTCAAATAGTTGTTGAAAGAATGGAAAAACGACTTGAAAACTCTTGCCTTTATTGTACATCATCCAAAGAGGTGTTTAAAACTCAACAACGAAAATTTAACAGCGAATGGGTCAAAGTGGTATACAAGGCAGGCTTAAAACCACAGTTATTGCTCAACTTAGAATCGAATTATCAACGTTTTCCGGCTTATGCTTACATACTAACTAACACACACACATACAAACACAGACACAAACACACACAAGTTACTATCTACTAATGATCTGGCGTCTGCCTTCCTCTTGTCGTTCAAAGTTAGATCCATCACCAGCTTCGTAAACGAAGCCTAAGAATAGAATAGCTTTGTTATGAAAGTAATTCTCACGCAGTTGCTGAAACACATATCAGGCCATCTCTTGAACACCAAAAGATCCTGGATCGTCTCTGTAACGCGCGTCCCAACAGCGCATATACTATGGAGTTCTTCGTCGTTGCCTGCATTTACACTGCCACCTGTCACCTGTAGTCCCGTTGATCGTCGAGTGACTCGAGCGGGCGCCAGTAAATCTTCCATTTTTCCCTGTCGCGTGCAAGAGTAGCCCAGTGGGTTCTCCTCGTTTTAGGGACTCGTCGAGCATCATATATTTCTTCTAGGCTTTTCGTGAAGAACTCTGACCGTCGGGTCGGTGGTCTTCCTGCAGTACGTTTGACATCCCGAGGAATCCAGTCACTAACAGCTCTTGTCCATCGGTTATCATTCATACGCATTACGTGTCCGGCCCACCTTATTTTCGACTGTTTGGCGTATAGAACGGCATATTTGATTTTCGATCGTTGAAGGTCGGAAGTTCGGATCCCAACCCTTACTTGTGTGAAACGGGATACTCCTAGCATCGTCCTCTCGACGTCCGATCTTAGCATTGAAATCTCCAATGATGACCTTGAAGAATGTATGGTCTTCTCTGTAGAACCTCTCCAAGTCCATGTAGAACGCTTCGACTTCTTCTTCGTCATAGTTTAATGTTGGCGCGTAAACGACCAAGTCTGTCAAAGCCGGTATTGATCCACATCTCTCTAATCGTAAACGTCCGATTCGGGTTGGATGCTGTTCGAATGAATCGATGTTGATGGACAAACTCGTGTTGACGAGAACGTCGATGCTGCAGACTCCTGTACTGTCGCTTGTTCCGAGAAACAGTTCTTCTCCCGTGTCGTATACGGCGTTGAATGGGTGGCGTCGTCTCGTCTCGGCCAGGCTGATGACGCTGTATCTTATCCTTATTACTTGTATGAGCAAGTCTACTATCGAGGACTCGGATGCAAGTATACGAGCATTGTAGGTACAGATCGTCACCATAGTTTTTTGCAATCCAGGCGGCTTCCACAGGCTTTTGGCCGAATTGACTCGTAGAATACAATCCGCATAAAGCGAGAACGCACCCACACACGCGTTCATGAATACGCCTATCAATTATAGAAAGTATTTGCCGAAGCGGTGCAGCGGAAATAAAGAATCCATCCTCTGGATCCACCTGCGTCTCAGGGAAGCAAAGGTCGCTTTTGGTGTGCGATTAACCCCCTATCCGCCACCTGGGGACGCGCCACGTAGCCTCGCGACTAACCGGCTCGAGATCCCTCATATGAGGGAGAATCCGTATTTACACTAGGCTGTCAAATGTCTCAAGCCAAATCATCGGCGAGCTACTTATGCAATACGAATGAGTAGCACACCTATGTGGACTCTCTATTGAGCAGTTCATGGCCACCTTAAAGGAGTTCTAAAATTGATCAATCTTTAGAGTGTCCAGAAAATGTTGCGCACAAATGAGAGGGTGTGCAGTGAAACTGCGACTAATAGCCGACCTTGCCATTCCCTTCATATCTACAGTGGAACCACCGGTAAGCAGCGTTATCCGGCCATCAGTCTGCTGAAGATAAATAGATGACTGCTTTATCATCTGCTCCACACAATGGTAGAGATGAACAAATGTTTTGAGTTGTTAAATGAACAGTCGAGAACATCAAATTTCTCTGAGAGAAACTGGAAGAACTGGCTTCCATTTCTGAAAGTTGAAATTAACTTATGCGAAAATGGATAGATCACGAAGTGGTGCCGAAAGTCAAGTAACGAAAACATACAGGCTCATTACCTCTCTTCTCTCGTCTCACACACAAAAAGAGTGCCTGTGAGAAACATGTTTAGAGCAGCTAACAATGTCTGTACAAGAAGAGAGCACCAAAAGGAGTCCCCGAAATCGGCGCAGCAAATAGCCATTTTGGATTGTTACTAAACGCTAGCTCTTAGGGATAGATGTAGAAAAAAACCCAGGCTCCCGAACGGTATTTCTAAGAATAATGAGCGACGCCCTGTTTGTCCTGTCCTTCATTTCAACTGAAGTAAGTGCACTTATAAAACGCTGCTTAAAAAGTGCCGGTAGAATTCGTTAACAGCGATTGAAATATCCCCGATCTCTCTCAAACACCAGGGAGCTCGTAGCTGCCTGTATGACCGTTTTTGCAGCGTACAAAATTGTACAATATGCTTTAACGATAGACACAGTGATTGTATTAGTCCTGGCACGTTGTACCTAATTTCCTGTAAAGCATGTGGAGGCGAATACCTTGCCCAAACGGCTAGACATGGCATTGTGCGTCCTTATAAAAAAGCACTTAATCAGTATTTTTAAAGTTAAACCAAATACTCTACTAGGCACTCATAGGACATAGAGGCATAAAAGTGGAGATTTCAAAGTAAAAGTCACTACCCTTGCACAGTAATCCAGTACACGAGCACGTAAAACTCTTGAAGAGTTTTTAGTAAACTCGAAAAAACCAAAGATGTACCGCAGGGAGGAGAGAGTTGTGTTCAGTCGTGAACATGTTCCGTATCATTTTATGACCTGAGTCAGGTATAGTCCTCATGTGTGTAAGACTCTGTTCGAC
This sequence comes from Angiostrongylus cantonensis, assembly GCA_009735665.1. Taxonomy (NCBI): domain Eukaryota; kingdom Metazoa; phylum Nematoda; class Chromadorea; order Rhabditida; family Metastrongylidae; genus Angiostrongylus; species Angiostrongylus cantonensis. The sequence goes on along the minus strand of MQTX01000115.1, from coordinate 222,906 downwards.
TCCCACGAAACAATTGAAGGATTTAAAAAGAACGAAACGGTGAGTATCTGAGAAGAGTTCTTCACTATGCAAATAGTAATTCATATATTCAGTTTTCTCTGCTGGGGTTACAATAATATTCGACAGGGTGAATTGGGTGTCAATTTGACCTTCCCAGGCTTCGAAGTGGGCGACACCATTGTAAGGTCAGGTATTGTGAATGGATAAACGCTGTGATAACAACATTTTCGCTTACCGAGTAAACAGTTATTTATTGATGATTGCAAGGTTGAAAGAAAATTGGGTGTGGGACTTGATGGAGACTTTAAAATAGGTCAAGTAGCTTGTTTCTAGTGGTTGTCCAGCCTTTTCCATCTCTTTGCAAACCCTCAGATGAATGTTTAGAAGTCACAAGATGAAAATGCCTTTTTTACTACCATCATCGCTAACATTTCATCAGAAAAAAATGAAGAAAGGCAAAATCCTTGAACTTTTCTAGTCCAATTCCTTGGCTGAATTCGATTCATCGTCAACCTCGTCCAGCAGGCTTTCCACTATTCCACCTTCTCTGGTTAGCTCGTCATATGCGTTGCGTTCGTCATTCGATAGGGAAGAACAACGAAAACTACACCCAGTAATAATAGATGGTCCTCGCGACAGAACGTCAGCTACGATTGTGTTGTATGTGTGGTATTGTATCGAAGTAAACGTATGCTGTTTAACAACCTCGCGATTGCTAAGAGAGAAAACGACGAATTCATGATCCAGTGCCGAGGTTAATAGAAAGTCGATCCTGGGTACTATAACAAACTGCTTTGTCGATCAGTGATGTGGATACAATAACACACATACAACACAATCGTAGCTGACGTTTCGGCAGAATCGCCTTCTGTAGAGCCGCTTTTTTCACCTGTCTTCCACCGAGGAAGAACACTCGTCAGCCATATGCGACTCTGAGCGGCTGTTCTTATTTGATAGATCTTTCATTGAACTCAACAAGGAGGAGTAGACGAGGAGTAGAAGAGCATTCGTCGTGCGCTGTTTTGACAGTGAAAAATCCTGAATTGGCATTAGACATGAAAATGGAAGGTCAGCGATGTTCGACTTCTCCAGTGGACTAAAAAATTATGCGGTGAGGCAGCATATTTCTGCAGTTTACTCACTGCTAGCATTATAACCGTAGCAGAACAACTGCTAAGGATCAGTTGTAGGTAGTTTTCTTTTTTCCTAGCGCAGCTTCCTTGTAAACTTTGAAACGAATGAAGCATTTTTTTAACCACATCTTTACAAAATCGTCCAAAGCAAACATTTCGCTTCGTACACAAAATGAAGAATCATCTACTATATGAAAAGCAATCGAATAAGTTTAGGTAATGAACACTACGTATGGATCAATATAAATCTGGACTGAGCGAACTGTGTGGGCCATATATTGCCCCAAATTTCTCTGCTTTAAAAGGTCCGAAAATTCCTGTTCTGAAGCATTTGTTTGTCCAATTTTAATTACGCAGGCGTTTTTTGGAGTTATTTTCATGATGAAAATAAACAAGGCTTGAATTTGGTCGCTCGACAAAAGACGTTGATTTCATCATTCATAAAGTAGTGTAGGCATGAAAACTACCCATACATAAGGAAAAGATTTTCTCTCTCGCCTCAAGCATATAAATCATTTCCATGAAAAGTTGAAAGGCCAGGAAATTCTCAAAATGCTAAAAATAAACCATTAATTTTTAAAGTTCTCATCACAACGTCATCAACGAAAATAGCAATAGGATTGCATCCAGTAACACAAAATTCCAATTGTTAAATCGTCCAGCTGTTCAGAAATCGAGCTTGAGTTTTGCAAGATGGGAAATTTTCTCTCATAGAATAGAAAAGTATGTACCTCCACTTGATACTTGAACGGCCTGTCCTCACTAGTTGTGTGGGCCCCAGCATATTTAACAATTTTTAAGAGATTTGCTAGTTAAGCCGTAGTGGTTTCCTGGAACCCTGATGACAGCTTAGACAAGTCTGCCCCAGGTCGTCACCACGACAGGCAGTCGCAGCCCTTGTGAATCAAAGGGAGATTTGTCATCATACGACCTTCATACCAGGATGGTGGTGGATCTTGGTATTGGTTTACTCTTAGCTAGGCTTCCTGATGGAAACGCCGGACTCCTCTGCTTGGGAGACCCTGTCGGGGAGACGAATCCCACCGCTCTACATCGCAGTCGGAGTACATTTAAGGAAAACATTTGCAGATAATAACTAAGATTCGTAATATTTAAGACAAGATTTTTTCTTTCAATTAATAAACTTTAACGCAAATAGATATTTTGCTTTCGAGTTGCAGGTAACCATTATTTTCACAACGAATGAACTGCGCTAAGTGCATGTTAAATGTTATGTGATAAGCATTAAGTGGAAAAAGTGGAATTCCTAGGCCTTCGTTATTTAAGTGGTTGCACCTCTCTGCTGGATTCCTAAGAATTCGAAGGACTTGGATTTAAAATTAAATAAGCTCGTCCAACAGATCCACTGCAAAGGTAGGAAAAGCTGAGGGTTGAAAAGTTATTAAAAATACGAGTTACCGCGAAAATTCAACCTGACACGTCAGGACGAGGTAGCACCGAGAAGCAAGTACACCTGTGTTCGAGTCTCAGATTTCCTCGGTTTTGCTTCCAAGAACGTTAGAACCGAAAAGAACGAATTAGGTCAAAAGTTGTACATCAGCTGCACTACGGCATATACAAATAACGCAGTGAGACGTGAAGGGATAAGATATGTTAAAGAGAACTGCTTGATATCAGGCTTCTTTCTTTAAAAGGAAGCTGTGGTGGTAACGATCTGGGGACAACATTGGCTAGGCCAACGTTGGGATTTCAGGATACCACAACGGCTAGACCAAAAAAACTCTGAAAAAATGGGAATGATACCATATCCCGCGCCACCAGTGAAGATTGGTCGCTCAAGTATCCAAGTCGTTAAAAGTGCAGAAAGCCGGCAAGCAACGAAAAATTGTTCGTGTCGCGAATGACTTGATATTGAATAAAAATATGCATTTGATTCTGCGGAGGTAAGAGCGCTTTACATAGCTGCCTTGTTTCTACCAACATCGCTTTAGCTTGCACTAAGTCATTGTGATCAATTCCTATTATCCTTCCACTTTTTTGCAGTTTCTAGTGCATAGTATAATCGAATAGTAAACGAGATATGGACAATGACGACAACTGATGAGCTCCTTTCGAAGTAGTAATGCAACCATTACCTTCCGTTCCCGTTTGGTAAAGGGAAATACGATCCCTCGTTGAGGGTGTGTGCGTATGGATGGCAGCCAGCGGAGCGCTGACCTCTGGCGCAACCCTTGGTCGACGCCAACCCCATTCCGCCCTCCGGATCGGCCAGCGCCAACCCCCATTCCGCCCTCTGCACCGACCGGCGCCGCAGCCGGCCGCCCTGCATTCAGCTGCTCGGCCGGCCTTCGTCCACTAGCACCCTCATTTCGTTTCTACACAACAGTCCTTCGCGTTGTATTTCACCGTTCTTTATTGCATTTTTTCTTTATTTTCTACGACATTCAATCGCGTCTATCTTAATTCATAGCCCTTCTAAATTTATTTGAATTGCCAGAATCACCATTTCGACAGTTCACCAAAAATTTTGCGCCCGCAAGTTCACATACTCTTGATGTTTCCATGTCTTTTCAACTGTACGCCTATAAGTTTCCGGCTTAGTTTTGGTGCACTCATTCTTCATTGTAATAAAATCCACACTTACTTTTTCATAATCATAGCCCTTCTAAATTTATTTGAATTGCCAGAATCACCATTTCGACAGTTCACCAAAAATTTTGCGCCCGCAAGTTCACATACTCTTGATGTTTCCATGTCTTTTCAACTGTACGCCTATAAGTTTCCGGCTTAGTTTCGGTGCACTCATTCTTCATTGTAATAAAATTCACACTTACTTTTTAAATAGATCAGGATATTTGGCTCACCCGTAATAGGTGCTACTTCAGAAATTTAATCAACTTTGTATCCGAACGATGTGCAGCTACACTTGTTTGTTATAGCAAAGAATGTTCATATAATAAACCTCGAGAAATTGTGGATAGCACGAATAAAGGGAGGGTAGAAGAAATTTTCTCGAATGTTAAAAAAGTACTTCAACTGAAGCAAGAAAACTGCAAGAAACACGGTATCTTGCTTGAAACAGTGAAGGGCACAGGCGCAGATTGAGCCAAAGCGAAGGGATCACTAATGACCTTATATTTTTGAATTCTATTTTCGTCAAAAACTCATGCGCCAAATCTCCCATTCAACATCCAAAACTGCACACTTGTTTAAAATCTGTAATAGGCTATAGATATTTGAAATTCTTACCAAGTAGAATCAATTCTTCACTCAACGCATGAGGCAGGTTCATCTCACACCCTGAAAATACTCCTCTATGACCACGACCATCATCTATCAGTTTCCTAAATTGCTGATGGAACGTATGGAGTGAAAACATGGCTGAGAGAAAAAAGAAAAGGTTTCAGTTGGAGTGGTGAATAGCACGAACCACTCCGGCAGTGGTGAATGCGGGTTCTAAGCCCAAAGAAATTCCGAGTTTTCCTCATATCTCAATATTCTTATTGTTTTATCTCACATCATACCCTGCCAAGAAAATAGACTAGGCAGAAAATAAAAGTTGAAACTCTTCTAAAACAACTTTTGATGATGCTGAGATATTTGCAAAACTCTGGACCGCAGGTGTCTACGGTGGGGAACGAGCACCCACCGTAGACACCTATTCGATTTTCCATGTCAGTCGGTATATTCACAATGAAGTGTTTTAGATCGCACTGTTCTCGCGATAGGGGATAACTAGCAATGGACCAAAGTAGCACAGTGGTTAGTACTCCACGTTGTGGCCTTGGCTATACAGGTTCGATTCCTGCTTTCAGCATGGCTTTCTGGTGAATGGAAGGTGAAGGTCGGATTGGTCATGGGAGTGATCCATTTTGCACAGAAGTGTTGTCGACTGCAATGTTCTCGTGATACGGGATGTTCAACTACTGGCAGAAGTAGTGTAGTGGTTAGTACTTCAGGCTGTGAACCCAGGCACAGTTTCTAGTCATCCTCTATCACGAGAACGCTGCGATCTAAAACATTTCAATGTGGAATGTACCACCGATATAGAAAACAGAATCTGTGCCTCTAGTCTCCATCCACTATGAAACTATCACCAATACAGAATTGGAACTCATGTGCCTACGTAGGATTGGGGATTTTTCTTTTACTGTGGATGGACACAGATTCGGTTGTTTTCCCATTTCAGTTGCAGATTTCACACTGAAATGTTGTAGATTGCAATGTTCTGATAGTTGAGGATGCTTGGCTATTGACCCTACAGTTATAGCGGTCAATGCTCCATTTTATGGTCATTGCTACACGGTATGAAGCAATTGGTGCATAGTTCAGGTAATGGCCGTGGTAGAACTACTGTTCAATGCGCTATGGAGTACCAGTCACCACCTCTTCTTGGGAAAAACTTTTCCCAACCTCGAAATTATGAAATAGTAGACAGAAATTTTTATGAAGCTCACTATAATCCAGTGGTCTAGTGAACTGTTTATGGTTAGAGCTTAGAAGCGACCAAAGGCGTCTAACTTAGCATTCCGTTGTGTGATCAACTCGTTCACCGCTCGATGATCCATGAAGAGGTTCTATGACAGCAGCTGAATCCATAGGTGAATCTAAAGACCAACATGCATAACCGGAGTTATTAAGGGAGTTAAATGAAAGAAGTGGGAGTGGGATAGAATGTTAAGTCAGCCCATGCCCATTGCGTTAAATGAGCTCAATATTTTTGAATGTTGATAGGCAAATTCCGAATCACATGAAGATTACAACAGGATTTGATTTCCATAATATGTTTATCAGAGACCGTTTCCTCACACGGTGGAGATGGAAGTAGCAGTAGCATTGAAATCACCTACTCTTCCTTTTAGTACGCACGTGATACCTGCCACCACTTATTACCATGGAGAACTCCATCATGTTTCGTTCCACGAAATCCCGGTTGCTCAATCACTTTTGAGCCCAGAAACGAGAAGAGGATATCCGAAAAATGTTTGGGCTCTCCAAACTACCGGAATCGAAACTCCGAAGCTCCAACATTTTTTAAAAAAGGCAGTTTACGATATTTGAGTAGTTGAGACATGCGCATTTATGTTTGAAAACGGTCATTGTTTAATTTTAAATGTCCTTAGAGTGTTCCATGTCAATCTAAGGGAGAATTTCTGTAGACCCGGTGTTGCTTCATGGCAATACTCTCTACTCATTCATTGTTAGTTTCTCATTCTTATTTATTGCTGATTCGAATCCGAAGCTTCGAAATCAGTTGTAAGCATTTTGATGGGATAACTTTAGCACGTTCCACGATGTTGTGGCGACATACTTCAGTTTTTTTCAGCACTAGTTTTCCTTCCTTCCACGATATCGTTGAATTTTTTCGTGGAATTTTTACGATGTTTGTGTGATGACCTCCTAAGAAAGACGCTAAGTGGTTACTTCGCGCACTAGGTGTTTTTCAACGGCTGGACAGGACTATCTGCCAAATATTCATATATTTCGTACCCATAGAAAGATTGTGCAAAGTCTCCTGTTTACTATTCTTATGTTGGCAACTCCTCAGTTTCTTCACTATTGAAAAACAATTTTTTATTGCTAGAAAGCTGTGGTGGTAACGATCTGGGGACAACATTGGCTAGGCCAACGTTGGGATTTCAGGATACCACAACGGCTAGACCAAAAAAACTCTGAAAAAATGGGAATGATACCATATCCCGCGCCACCAGTGAAGATTGGTCGCTCAAGTATCCAAGTCGTTAAAAGTGCAGAAAGCCGGCAAGCAACGAAAAATTGTTCGTGTCGCGAATGACTTGATATTGAATAAAAATATGCATTTGATTCTGCGGAGGTAAGAGCGCTTTACATAGCTGCCTTGTTTCTACCAACATCGCTTTAGCTTGCACTAAGTCATTGTGATCAATTCCTATTATCCTTCCACTTTTTTGCAGTTTCTAGTGCATAGTATAATCGAATAGTAAACGAGATATGGACAATGACGACAACTGATGAGCTCCTTTCGAAGTAGTAATGCAACCATTACCTTCCGTTCCCGTTTGGTAAAGGGAAATACGATCCCTCGTTGAGGGTGTGTGCGTATGGATGGCAGCCAGCGGAGCGCTGACCTCTGGCGCAACCCTTGGTCGACGCCAACCCCATTCCGCCCTCCGGATCGGCCAGCGCCAACCCCCATTCCGCCCTCTGCACCGACCGGCGCCGCAGCCGGCCGCCCTGCATTCAGCTGCTCGGCCGGCCTTCGTCCACTAGCACCCTCATTTCGTTTCTACACAACAGTCCTTCGCGTTGTATTTCACCGTTCTTTATTGCATTTTTTCTTTATTTTCTACGACATTCAATCGCGTCTATCTTAATTCATAGCCCTTCTAAATTTATTTGAATTGCCAGAATCACCATTTCGACAGTTCACCAAAAATTTTGCGCCCGCAAGTTCACATACTCTTGATGTTTCCATGTCTTTTCAACTGTACGCCTATAAGTTTCCGGCTTAGTTTCGGTGCACTCATTCTTCATTGTAATAAAATTCACACTTACTTTTTCATAATTTTTTTTTTAAAAATAAACAATCCGACCTTTCTTTAACCCCTTCATAAGAACTTCTTACCGATGCTTTAACCCCTTCATAAGAACTTCTTACCGATGTTCATTGTTTGGTCGAATATGGGGTATTCTCAATGAATAATGTAAAAAGTAAACGCAGTCACGTCTCCTAAGTTTCGTTCCTTCCACGATGTCAAAATTGTTCACAGTTCTCTATAGAAAGTCAGGCTACGATTATGTTACTCTCTACATATCCCACTTCCCTGCACCCTAGTTGTTTCCGATGGAAAGCCTCAGAAATTCGTCCGGCCAAAAATTCTTGGTCTTTAGATTTAATGACCTTGAAGAACCTCCATAATGAACGTTTTTCATCACTGTTTTCTTTTCGAGTTATCCTAAACACATTCAATTGAATTATCTGAGTGACTCTGCGATTCTACTAGATTTCGTCCGCGTCACCTCATCACACCCTAATCACTAAACTTTTCCCTCTAATGCATAGTGATATTGATTGTCCCAGCAGTTTACTTAGCTTGAAGCCCGAATATCCCCCGTAGGATTCGTCGTCATGAAAGCACCCTCTGCATCGCTTTACTTCTCCAGAAGTAGTTAATTTTGCTATAACTAAAATTCTTTAGCGTCGAAAAGAAATGTATGATTCAGCTGTCTCTCTGGGGCGGTAAGTTTTCTGCCAAACTTTTTTTCGTACGCTCCCTTGTAAAGGATGCGAATAAATCAGATGCGTTTTTTCTAAAAACTACCTTTCCAGCAGAAATCGCAAGCTTCAAGAATATGTTAGTGCATTAGTCTCTATTTGCCTTGTTTGTGGGCATATTTTTTCTTGTTAAGTTTGATTTTCGCGCTAGGTTTATATCTAACCGCATTATTGTCAGCCGACTTTCATTTAACCTGGGTATGAGTAATCGATGTACTCCCTTTGATTGATAGGCTAACACGGGATTGTTGCTGAACATTTGTTCGGCTAGCCTAACATTAGCCGAATAACTGTTTATAACGACCTGATATTGGCCTATCGGCAATGAAAATTACAGTAAGCCATTATTTTAGCTTTTTAACTTTCGCCATCTTAATATTTTTCAGTGAAACATTCTATACATACTAAAACTCTCAGAGTATTCACCACTTTAATGTATTTGTACACTAGTCACCCAAGAACTCCTTTCTTGCAACCCGACATGAAAGCTTAGGGGTTGTTCGTCGTAGAACGAAGATTTATGGACAACCATCTATAAACGGCTGTTAGGCTTCAATAAGCCAACAAATACGATGAAGTGAGCTCGATGTGCCTTTGACCCTGCCCTGTTATCCTCTCCTTCTTTGCCACTGACATAGAACTATAACAAAGCAAATTACCAATCTGAAGAGATTTGATCTTTTAAAAATCTTAGTATGTTTGCTTGATTATTCAGATTAGTCTCGATAAAAGTGAACTCTTAGCCTTTGTAAACAGTCACTTCCTCTTATGTTTTTTGCATTCAAAATTTCCTCCTTCGCTTAGAAGTAACTTCCTACCATACTTTATGGGGAACTTTTAAAACTTACCTACTGTACCTAATAGTGTTGATAGAGTAAGCCTTGTCATTCGATTAAGCTGAAGATTTCCTAAGCCTCAGCGATCTTACCAGTAACTGAGGTGAATGTAGATTGTCAAAAAACTATTTACTAAAGGAATAATTAAATGATAACTAAAATTCTTTAGCGTCGAAAAGAAATGTATGATTCAGCTGTCTCTCTGGGGCGGTAAGTTTTCTGCCAAACTTTTTTTCGTACGCTCCCTTGTAAAGGATGCGAATAAATCAGATGCTCTTTTGCGACTGGAGGATGTGATAAATGGAACTCGTGGTCGTCTCTGCGGCTCTGTCCGAACTTGTTTTACTGTGAATTTCATTTCTGATAACTAGTATAGGGCTTCACACTTATCTAGTCACTATCGTTCCATCGAACTCAACGATTGTGTCTGTGGCTCGCCATCGTTGACTGTGACGGAATTGTTCCGGTTGAGCAAATCATTTGCATCACTGCGTCAGTAGGACAATGGATGCACCAGGTGGAAGTCAAAGGTGGAAACAGGTGCACTGCTCATCACTCATTACGGCTTCTCTCATAAATGTAATGGATCTGGATTGATGATGGCAGCTTACGTTGACATTCAGAGACTTAGAGCGTCTGACATATCGAGAGTTAGTAAGTTTCTCTCGAAAGACGTTTTCTTAGTATTCTTTTTCAGTCGGAAGAATTTATGTTTCTTGAGGATGTGTGTACACATGGGGATTTCTTTATTAAAAAGTCATGGGTATTTCATGTTTTATGTAAGCTGCAAAGAGATTTGTAATGTCATGTACTTCGTAATGATGAACGCGTTAGCCCCAGGGAAGGGTAATAGCGCGTTCGTTCCCCACTGCAGACACCTGCTCTCCAGGGTTTTTGCAAATATCCCAGCATCATTGTAGTTGTATCACACATAACATACTTCCGTGAGGAAATAGTAGGCAGTAAATGAAAGAGTTGACATTGTTTTGAACTTTGTTTCCATGAACGACTTGTGAATGAATAGTGTTTGTACAGCAACAAACACTAAGTGCGGACAAGCGAAGGCGGCAATGGGGATGAAAATGGGCGAAATAATTAAATGAACTCGGTAGTTCAAATGATTAATGGGCGGGCATTAACAACCCTTTCATCATGACAGTGCGATGGGAATTGATTTCGGGTATTTCGAATGTCACCGGCAAACCAATCGGCATTCGTGAATCTTTTAAACAAACATTGTTCTCAGCTGCCCTATTTGTCGTTCCGCACACGCCCTCCATCCTCCACCACTTCACCCTGTCAACCTCGCTATCTGAATTTGCTCTTTCCTCATCAGTTAAGGTTTTCCCTATTTTAATCAGTTACAGGTAGTCTTTTCTTCGAAGTCTCGTCGATGTCGAGCGTCTAATATGCAGCTTTCACTTTACTGCCTTCTACTGCCGCTCTTGATTTGCGACGTGACACCAGGTAGGCGTTTTACTACCTTCCTGCTATTTTTTTCGATTTCTTTTCAGGTTTTTGTGTTTTTTTTTGTTTTCTGTGTTCGTTTCCTTTTTCCCTTCGATTACAACCATATCGGATCCAAATCCGAGAAAATACACAACGTTGTTTACGACAAACGTGCTTAGATCGCACTTTTCTGAAACTAGGACAACTCTGCATTATCATATCTTCTACACTTTTCTGAAGGGTATAAGAGCGTGTCGAAGCAGATTTTGTCTTCAAAGAAGGCTATTAATTAAGTGTTTTTTCTAAAAACTACCTTTCCAGCAGAAATCGCAAGCTTCAAGAATATGTTAGTGCATTAGTCTCTATTTGCCTTGTTTGTGGGCATATTTTTTCTTGTTAAGTTTGATTTTCGCGCTAGGTTTATATCTAACCGCATTATTGTCAGCCGACTTTCATTTAACCTGGGTATGAGTAATCGATGTACTCCCTTTGATTGATAGGCTAACACGGGATTGTTGCTGAACATTTGTTCGGCTAGCCTAACATTAGCCGAATAACTGTTTATAACGACCTGATATTGGCCTATCGGCAATGAAAATTACAGTAAGCCATTATTTTAGCTTTTTAACTTTCGCCATCTTAATATTTTTCAGTGAAACATTCTATACATACTAAAACTCTCAGAGTATTCACCACTTTAATGTATTTGTACACTAGTCACCCAAGAACTCCTTTCTTGCAACCCGACATGAAAGCTTAGGGGTTGTTCGTCGTAGAACGAAGATTTATGGACAACCATCTATAAACAAACATTGTTCTCAGCTGCCCTATTTGTCCTAAGAACGTTCCAGATTCATTAATGACGCCATCGTCAATTATTACTTTTATTTGATAAGGTTTCTTCTGCACAGAGAATCTTAGCTGAGCGAATACTGAACAACCATACCATGGCAGCCAATTCGATGGAGCTCTTTGATTCTCCATCAATGTTTAAGCGATAATGAATCTGTTTCCAAACGGTAAAGCACAGCTCATTTTCACTTGGGAGGAAAGGCAACAATGTCTGCGAACGTGCTTAGATCGCACTTTTCTGAAACTAGGACAACTCTGCATTATCATATCTTCTACACTTTTCTGAAGGGTATAAGAGCGTGTCGAAGCAGATTTTGTCTTCAAAGAAGGCTATTAATTAAGTGTTTTTTCTAAAAACTACCTTTCCAGCAGAAATCGCAAGCTTCAAGAATATGTTAGTGCATTAGTCTCTATTTGCCTTGTTTGTGGGCATATTTTTTCTTGTTAAGTTTGATTTTCGCGCTAGGTTTATATCTAACCGCATTATTGTCAGCCGACTTTCATTTAACCTGGGTATGAGTAATCGATGTACTCCCTTTGATTGATAGGCTAACACGGGATTGTTGCTGAACATTTGTTCGGCTAGCCTAACATTAGCCGAATAACTGTTTATAACGACCTGATATTGGCCTATCGGCAATGAAAATTACAGTAAGCCATTATTTTAGCTTTTTAACTTTCGCCATCTTAATATTTTTCAGTGAAACATTCTATACATACTAAAACTCTCAGAGTATTCACCACTTTAATGTATTTGTACACTAGTCACCCAAGAACTCCTTTCTTGCAACCCGACATGAAAGCTTAGGGGTTGTTCGTCGTAGAACGAAGATTTATGGACAACCATCTATAAACGGCTGTTAGGCTTCAATAAGCCAACAAATACGATGAAGTGCTCATAGCTCGATGTGCCTTTGACCCTGCCCTGTTATCCTCTCCTTCTTTGCCACTGACATAGAACTATAACAAAGCAAATTACCAATCTGAAGAGATTTGATCTTTTAAAAATCTTAGTATGTTTGCTTGATTATTCAGATTAGTCTCGATAAAAGTGAACTCTTAGCCTTTGTAAACAGTCACTTCCTCTTATGTTTTTTGCATTCAAAATTTCCTCCTTCGCTTAGAAGTAACTTCCTACCATACTTTATGGGGAACTTTTAAAACTTACCTACTGTACCTAATAGTGTTGATAGAGTAAGCCTTGTCATTCGATTAAGCTGAAGATTTCCTAAGCCTCAGCGATCTTACCAGTAACTGAGGTGAATGTAGATTGTCAAAAAACTATTTACTAAAGGAATAATTAAATGATAACTAAAATTCTTTAGCGTCGAAAAGAAATGTATGATTCAGCTGTCTCTCCTGAATTCAGTGCGAAATAAATAGAAATGTAATAATAGTAGTAGTAATAATAATAGTAATAATAGCGTTACTAGCATAATGTAATATCAGATAGTATTATTAAGTGATAATGCGCGTGTAGCTCCTAGGTAGAGGTGCCCTGCAGTACACATGCCTTCGATCGCGCACCCCATGCTCACCAAGCATTTTAACCCTCCGGGGTGAACAGAATGGTAGGAGACCTCGTCGGTAGGACAGCAGACTCACTCGATACATCGTTAGGCCACGGTATAAGCGACCGTGAGTCATTGTATAGACCAGATATGAATTCGGTCACCTCTTACGGTGTTTGGTGAAGCTGAATACATGGTCCATCCCTCAGAGAATGTTCAACTCCAAGAGCTCTATCTTTTATTTACCAAGTGATAGGGCTCGAGTAGTAAATGATGAGTTGTGCTATGCATTTCTACATGAAATATCGAACGAATATGAGACCAAAAATCAAATATCAAACAGATGTGAGAAACTATCAGTAGAAAATTGTTACCGCTGGCCGGTTTGGTAGCTCACTATGCACCAAACAACAATTTTTTCGCCTGTATTATCAGCATCCAAAGGATTCACGTGCTCCCTAAAGAGATTCACCGCGATGGTCCATCACTATACGCCTGGCTTTGGTTTCAGAAACCCGCTGGGGCGTTTCTGTCCTGACCCGAGCTCCCCTCTGAACGGCGAAACCGGTCAATTTGCCTGACTAGAATGCCAATCAGAAAGATCTATTATTTTCTCGTGAGATCGCCACCTGCACGTTCTCGATTGGCTCTGTAATTTACAGGTGGCATTAGGGGATGCAGAAGATTGGTGCGCGCTCTGGTGAGACGTCATCACTGACAATCGAACTCATCTCAGTGTTATCGATTCTTAACTAGATGGAGTGAAAAGCTGAGCATTTCTTGAGCACCGACAAATAGTTAACCAGTTGCTCTTTGTTATGCTGAAACCACGACCTAGTTATTCTTCGCAGTTAGAGCTAATCTTCCTTCTAGTCCTACCAGCACAAGCTCGGTAAGAATCAAATATGTTGCTTTCAAATTTTTAAAGGTTGGCCATTATTCTGCAAATTCGACCAAATATCCTTGCTAGAGCTGTTCTGGTTTCGGCAAATTTTTACGACTACATTGTTTCTTTTCTAGAAGAAAAAATACACGTGAAATTCCCTAAAATGTGTCGAAAACTGTAGTTATGTAGTCAGGGTTATGAATGAGCTTTTATATATTTATAGTCTATGTGTACGCAACTCTCCTAAGGTCATTCACTGTATTTAATTAATTAAATCAGACATTTACATCTGCTTTGTTAATGTGTTCCTTTCATCTTTTGTTAATTCTCTCATAGTACTCTTTACGTTTACTTACTTTCCTGGCAAATTACTGGCAATATAGAACAGCAAGCGCTATTCGTCAGTTCAGTAAACGTCTGTCATGCCTGCGAACCTGGATTAGCTTTGACCCCTATCCCATTTTAGAACCCTAATCCCATTGAAGCTACTGACAGCCTAGCTAATAGAAAGCTCATCTAAAAGGTGCGCCAACCACTTGTAAATCGATGCTGGAACCAGCCAGACGAATCGCACTAGAACCACGGTTTCAGCGTATTTATAAATGAATTTCCAATGTGTTTGCGCATTCTACAAAATATAAATCAACGAAGGGAATTCTTCGCTTTTTCATTCTGTCTTGCAAAAGTTTACATGCTCAGGCTTTGTCATTTATGAATCCCCATCCTTCTTCGTCTTTGTGGAAAAGAAAAAAGAGGACAGTGGGAATTTCTCAACTACCAAACTGTCGCTTTTCCACCAAGATTCACTTTGCATAATATCCGTTAGATCTCCTGGGAGAACCTCTTCGTTCTTGCGGAAAGCGTTCTTCAACCTAATGGATAGTGAAGCGATGGAAACGCAAAATCCTTTGAAAATGGATGCAAAAAAGTCTAGATTAGAAAAAACTTCTCCCAATCCTTCGTACTAAATTTAAGGGATTAGATTCGGCAACAGCATAGATTAACTGATTTAACAAACTTTGTTTATCCAAGGTACCTTCTTCTCGGGACGCTCTCCTTTTTTTGTGAAATCACTTCTCCTATGCCATCCATAATTCGTTATTTGTCATTTCCATTGTTGCTATATCCATCTTTATTAAGTCCTTATTTATTCCAGGCTAATTACTTCGTTCTTGAGGAAATACTGCTTATTTTCGAAGCTTTAACTTCAGCGTTTTTACATATTTAACAAATAGTTTGACTTCAGCAGTATGCTTACATTATCTTGGAGGATTTAATGGAGTAAAAAAGATTTTGGTTCTATTTTTTCTTTTGTTTTTGATGTTTTTCTACGTAGATCCACCAGCATTGTCTGAAGATTCTTTGTTGTCTTGGAGAGGTACTGGGAGCTATGCTGAAGTACGACGATGGGAATAGCATGAACCACTTAAGCCCTGATTGAGCGGCATAGTTGTGAAACATTCATCTTCTAAATCAGTGCAGAGTTTGCGGGTTGAGATTAAAACCGTATGGTTGCCACTATTTCCCAGATCATTCAAGTTTCTAAAGGTCCGATTTGGGTGATATCCAGAAGCAGTAGAACTTCAGCAGGGTTTCAACTAGCAGTCTTCTTTCCTAAAATGGCTAAACTGGCTATGAAATTTCCGGATCATCTGCTCCTTTTAAAGCAGCACAAGATATTTATCTTCATACTTTTCAAGTTTTTCGTTCTCGTTGCAATCTTATTTGTCTAATTTGCTGAAAAGAAAACATTTTTGCAACTTAAAACACTGAAAAGGAAGTTATAGCTGGCAAAACATTAACTAAATTTCTAGACGAAAGCGTGTAGTTGTCCATTTCAGTGCACACCGAATGCTCAGATGTCTCGTTCTCGGCAACGTTGGCTGAACTGGACGGTCTGAAGCGGATTCAACGGATTTCTGTTAGCGGTCACATCGCCGCATTTGTCATCGAGATCTCCGTCTCCAACGACGAATTCAGCCCCGTCTATCAGCAGAACGGAAACCCCATGGTAAGCGCATACATCCACTGACGAACAATCACCGGGAATTCTGTTCAACAGTGGAATTATCATCGATAATTGATAACACTACAGTACTTCTTGTAGCTATCAGAATCTTCACACTTCAAAACTGACGAATACCTTCGGGACAACATTCTTCCGTTCAGTGGTGTTGTTTTAAAAGTTGTAAAATTTTCCCACTTGCTAAAGAGGCCAAGAAATTACCTTCAAATATTACTGGACGGTGATAGAACGATACATTGTGATACATACATTGTGAACGATTAATAGAAACGAAGCTCGAAATCGGACCATTCTCGGATTTGCAGGACCTGCTGGATTATTTTTATTTTATTTGAATGTTGGACTTATTTGTTTTCCATCTCTCTTCCATGCCAGTAACCTAATACCTTTTTTTTGGAAGAAAGGAAGCGGGAAATTATGAGGTGCAATATCCTCGAATGCTTTTTGTCCGTAAGTTTCGCAACAAGTACTATGAGAACATGGGCTTACTGCAAGTGTTGCAAGCTAATGAATCAATTCGGTAACCATCTAATCAAGTTGGTCGGCAGAATTTTTACGAGAATGCTTGAAATCCTTACATCTTAATTATAGGAAGGTTCATATCAAACCAAAAGATCATCGATAAGCTATCGTTCTGTCAGCCTGTTCTGAGCAGCTGCTAATGACTGTGGTTACTGTCGGTGTCATGCTGTCTCTCGTTCTTCTCGTGTTATTTCGAATCCCGCTGCGTTTGGTCGGCTGCTCCCATGTGGGCAGCTTGGCATATGAAGACCCCGAGTAGGTGCCTGACCCACTACCGATCATCGCTCGTCGACGAGTGCCATCTGGTTGCATCGTCAGCCTTTTTTACTAGATAAGTTTCGGAACACCATTACCGTGCAGAAAGCAGCCACTTATTTAAAAATGAAAGAAAACTCACCAAAGAACTCTATGAACATGGAACCTCTAATGCTAGTTGTATGGTTGTATTCTTTAGCTTTAAATGGTAGAATATGTGGAGTACGTTTTCTAAGGTCAAAGTAGGCTTCGTACATATGTAAATAAATATATCTTTTCCCAATGTTTACCTTTTTATTTGCTACCTGTTCTTTTTTCATGGAGGGTGATTATGTGAAGTTTAACCACGTAGAGGCCGAGATACGGGCAAAACTAGACTGGATTTCGAGTTTTGCTCATATCTCAGAACTTTTGCGTTTATACCTCTTTCATTTGTTGAAGCTTTCATTGCGAATATTACAATTCGCTTTCTATTCACTGATTTCACGAATTCACTTGGGAATTCATAAACATGACGGCTCGTGAGATGACCCATGTTCGTGAATAAGTGAGAAAAATGATGCCTATTTATTGATTTTTACGAAAAAAAAATCCTCTAAAGGCAGGACAAAAACGAATTTACGATATTATGATATGTTTGAATGAGTACAGTCATTTTGTCGCCAGGTTTAGGTATGGTGGTGCTCATCAAAAACATAGAAGGAAGCCAATATAAGCCTGAGTGTAAGCATGATTACTGGCATATTAGCCTTGCTGAAACTTCTTCTTGGTAGTTGCTTCTCTTTCCCACGTTTCTAGGCGATGTTTCCGCTTCAGTTCATTTAACAGCGCTCACTCATCCACTAAGTCGAAACTCCTTAAGTATTGTATACGTGTGAGCGGCCTACTCTCTCTAGGGACATTCTGCTTTCCACGAATATTTCCAAAGAAAAAAACCGAAGAGATGCCTAGCTCTAGGGCTAAAAACATTCAGAACACTTTTTAAGTGGACATTCCTTCCAATATCCACTAAGTGCTCACTTCCCAAAAATTTGTGAAGGGATTCAATAAATGTCTTTCTTAAGCAAGGACTGCTACGCCGTGCAGAGTAGTGGTCGTAGTATTTTCAACAATAAAATCGACGTAAGTACTCGGCAATAAAGACTGCATTTTATTGTCTCTCATCGCTTCCGAACCTCATTCATAGGCAGGAACCACTACTATACGCTGTAATGGAAGTTATCGACTTGAGCAATTGTGATAAAAACCCTTAAGTAAGCCTGAACGAAACCTGTTTGCTTGAACAAGACTTATTTGCTTTCCATCAGTTGCTCAATCACGTCAACGTAAAGCATGACGCTTCATTTTATTGTCGAACTACTTAAGGATAAAGGATAAAGCTCTCAACGTTGATCAAATCCTGAGGAACGCGCGATGCATTCGACTTCACTACGCATCGTTTGGAGGTGATTGAATGCATGTCTGGCCTTTACAATGACTCGCGATGGCCTACCGATGTGTCGAGTCAGTGCTGTTATCCTCCCTGACAAGTCTGGTACAAATTTGTTGACCCCCGAGGGATGGAGGCTTGATGAGCCTGGGGGGCGGGGACCGATTCCATGCGTATGTTGCAGAGCGCCTCAGACCACTGCGCCACATGCGCCACATGCGTCCATCGAATTATTGAAATATTTTAATAAACAACTCGCTTTTTTGAAACTGCTTTCCATCTGAAGTTTTGCTGCACTTATGAAAAGTCACAATATTCTTAACCCATGAAGTTCATACCTGCTTGAATAAGTGAGTGTCTGAATTGCCCATCTTCGCAAAGAATTCTATGGGGCGGTCATAGCTTCCAGTTGAGTCACAAGACTGGCGTGCTACGTTTTCCTCAGGTCACCTACGTAATCAATCAGTTATGTGGAGTCAAAGCAAAATTTTCCAGGTTGCGACTCGTGACTCGACCGACGAATTCGGCAGTGATTTCTAGTATTGGTTTATTCCTAGATAGGATTCCAAGTACAAATTTAACTACTTTTCAACTTTTGAAACCTCTGGAGAGCGGAGGATAAGTGTAGTATGCTGTAGTGCGACAAATTCATAAACACCTATCAACGATCAGGCACCGAACTATTGGCGAAAATTAAAAACTAACGTGGACAAAAAGTAAATTTGCTACCTCCTTTGCTTACGGCGTAATTAGCAAGCTACTAAGCAGATTATGTTGTAGACAACAAGAAGAGGGAATGAAAGAAGTCCTTGCGAGAAATTAGGCGACATTCACCAAGCGTGTGATAGCGAAAAGAGTGACGGATAACTGCCAGCAATTGAGACGCATTTGTCTCTTGGCTCAGCAGAATGGAAAGAGCAGGGCAAAGATGGCAATTATCTTCTGTTGTTGACATGACTTATCTTTTTGAAGACATATATACCTAGGATGTGACCCTTCTTTATTCGCGTAGATGTTTTAAATTTGTGCGGTTTAGAAACTACCTGAACGCTCGAACATCTACTACTGAACTCTTCTACATCGCTAAAAAGTAAGATTATCACTATTTCCAAGCTCCTGTAGTTGTTAATAGTAGTGATATCTGGTGGTGGACCTGCTGAAATTGCGTACAAGAATTTGAAGGAGCTGTATCAGGAATCGATCCTTCTTTCTTCTTTTATATAATGGTAACCTCATGCTATTTTATGAT
The DNA here is from genome assembly GCA_009735665.1 of Angiostrongylus cantonensis. NCBI lineage: Eukaryota > Metazoa > Nematoda > Chromadorea > Rhabditida > Metastrongylidae > Angiostrongylus > Angiostrongylus cantonensis. The sequence goes on along the minus strand of MQTX01000115.1, from coordinate 203,542 downwards.
AAGCCTGACTTATTTAGCTCTATTTCCTATAGCGTTTTGCTATTTTGGGGGTTAACATGACTTGCATTGAATTTTTTAAAACGTATTCTTCTCTCCTTAATTGTTGAAGGTTCGAAACGCTGGAAATTGCATAATGCAACTGAGATTTCCCTCTTTCATTTGCCTTATTCTCGTAAACGAATACAAAGGTGATCCTATAGCCCACCAAGCCTTCCATACCCCCGGGGTTGGCAAATCGGTACCAGACTTGTCTGGGAGGATAGCAGCAATGGCTCAGTACATCGATAGGCCACCGCGTGTGATTGCACAGGTCAGATACGCATTCATTCAATCACCTTCAAACGATGCTTAATGAAGTCACATTCATGGCGCATCCCTCAGAGTTTGATTTGATCAACGCTGAGAGCTTTATCCTTTTATTTAGCAAATACAAAACTGCTTCAAATGACATAGGAGTGCTGTCATATTTTCGAAACAACACTTCATTGTTCAACATTTCTGAGAATATGTCGCAGTCCTTTACTTCAGGTTTCCCTATTTCCTTCTCATCATGGAACTCCCTTCATGAAGCTCCTCAATTTGCACCTTTTTAATAATCTTTTCATATATTTACAAGCAGCGAGCTTGTAGTGAGTGCTAAGCCGAAAGAACTTCAGCTGTTTCTGCGAAAATTCTCGCCTAAATTCTCCTAATCAAAATTCCATAGATGGTGCGATGCGCACCCTATCTATTAACGTCGACCCCCAAACAGGATGTTATGGAAGGCAGTTTCCTCACGAGAGCTCAGCTGTACAAATAGTCGTACGAATCCTATTCTTAATTTTAAACGCCAAACTCTACATCGAACAGGGAGAAAAATACTTTTGAGTAAAAAGAGAAAAATGACTTGGATGTGGAATTTCTCTCGAAGAATGGAAATAATTTGTATTTTTCTGGAAGAAATTTAGAGTTTCGTTTCCTAGCACTTTATGGAAAGTATAAGACACGCTAAGTGTGGCGCAGCGATATCGATTGCTGATGTGATCTCTGCCTAGTTTTTCCTACAATTTTTAAGCACGAAATTTGTTTTCTGGTGCTTTGGGGAACAGCTGGTTATGAACAATTGCATCTTTTGTGACTAATCACTGAGAAGAATTTTTCGATCTCCAGTCGAGATCGCCAAAGACAAGTATTAATAACTGGATGCTTTACATTTCATGCTCTGATGGGCTCCATAGAGTTTAGGAAGCTTTTTCATTTATGCTGAAACAGAAATATTTAGGGTACCGACTTAAGTCTATCGTTGTTCAGAGGCTCCCGAGAACTACGAAAATACTCGATTATTACAGTAGTTATGTTAAGTTTAATGTAAAACATGCTCTAATATCTGTGCTTTATCTTGTGTTCTCCTTCCCTGGAATGATTACCTGGGTGTCTAGCTTTACTAATTTATGGATTTCATGGTCATAAAACCTTTCAATATTTTCTTTTGATCTCATTTGTCAGCTTAGTGTACACTTGACTGGCCTCTGTTCGGAATATCATTGATGAAAAAGTCTTTTTGGAAATGATATTGGAGAAGCAAACCATCTAAGAGGTCGCGATATCCGTCGTTGTCGAATCAATGGTAGAAAATCGAAGAATCGTTTGCCAAAATCGTTCTTTGCGAGGTTAATGTAAGAATTTGGTAGGTGTGTGAACTAGGAGACACTTGATGAACCTCAACCTTTCAGTGCTTATCGTTCGCATTCGTTACTGGTTCGGCTATGGCTTTCAGGACGGCAGCTACCAAAACAAGTCATCACTTAGGCAAATTTGAGGAAATGACATTATGACCCGCGTGAATTTGGCAGCCAAATGACCGGCGATTCGTTGGCTGCTGAGTGTTGATGAGGACGACCTCGCACTTCATCCTTCTGGACCTCAAAACCATTTCCGGGTCATGAATTTTAAGTGAACAAATCCAGTCCCGACTAATGTTGAAAATACAGTTTTTGCGAATGGAGGAGTTTATGTCATACGTGAATGTGTAACATCTCCTTGAGACAGTATGCGTGAAAAATTAGAACTGAAAATCATCCAGTAACATTTGTACTTGTAACGTAAAAATCAGAAATTTGCCAAAAAATTGTTTCTTCAAAGCGTAAGAAGACCCTGAGCTGATCTTGCCTTTAGAGCCATGTTACACATTAGACACCTCTAAGCTTCAGATTATTTAAAGATGATTGATTTCATCTAAGCTATACAATGACTTGTGGTATCCTCATAGCCTAATATGGTCTGATCTGTAAGCCTAGAAGAAGTGAGAGGTTTTGTTAACCGAAGGAGAGAGATCGAATAAACAACCATATGCATCACATCATTTACTACTTACTGAAAATTACTGGCAGTAGTAGACATTACCGATCACCGTAGCCGAGTAGGTAAGCCAGTACACCGGTTTTCGGTGTAAAATTGTCGAGCCAGAAAATATGGGTGTCCCATGAATAGTGAATACTACCTGGATCGATATCATTCTTTCACACTTGACCAACTCAGCGATACGTTGCACACGGCCGTCACCGATGTGGCGTATTACAACCACTATAACGCTGAGATATTTGGAAACCTCCAGGACATTATACATTATTATAGGAAATTTGGACTCCAGGTCAGATCGAACAGCGATTAGTCTTTCTGTGGGCTCACGTATAACGCACAGCACCACTGAAGCCCTTACTTTGCCTTTTACTCAGTCAGTTTTCTACCTAACGTCGCCACCGGCTATTACCCGTCAACGGGATTAATCTGGGGAGCATAAATCGGATGTTGTATTTCACATCACACCCTGCTGTGAAAAAATAACAGTAGGCAAAAAGTAAAAAACAAAAGTGCATTCATTTAGCGTATTATTTTATCACACCGTTACCAACGAAAACATGGGTGTGCTTAATCCTAGAGAATTTCTGGCATTGTCATTACTTTTCTTCGTGTAAGGTCACTAGATTCTACGATATTCATAGTCGTTTCTGTTTAGTAAAGATGAATTAGGGAACCTTCTCAAGAGCTTTTACGAAAATTCCTTTCAAAGATGTGTTGTATTTTACAAGATAGCACAAATTTATTTTAAAATCTCGAATGATGAGAAACGGATTCGGTGGAGGAGTGAGGAGTGGACAAGTGACGAGTTTGTTGTTAATCATTTACGTGACTGCTTCCTATTGATAGCTTCGTCCTAATGTCTCTGTTTAGGTAGTCTACTCGACGCTGTCGCACAATCCATCATGGAATCACGTTGACTTCTTCGCTTCAAAACTAAGGATTAAGAACGCTTATGGACTAGAAGAGGCCGACACACACAATCCGCTGCTGATGCTCACAATTTGTGATATCGGTAGGATTGCTGTAATGACTATTTTTTTAAGTCACAATGTTTATTCTTTCTTTGATGAGCTTACAACAGGTTGATAATAATATTTATTACCGGCTAACGTTTCGACATCTTCGCCTTCATCAGAGCCGATGATCCGAGTCGATGGTCCGTGCTTGCTCTTCGTCTCGATCGAAAGACGGTCTCTCCATCTTCGAGGAGATGGACCGCTGAGGAAGGCCGAACTCGACACGAAGGCGAAGCCACCAGATCGAAACGAACAGCAAGCACCGACCATCGACTCGGATCATCGGCTCTGATGAAGACGAAGACGTCGAAACGTTAGCCGATAATAAATATTATTATCAACCTCGTGTTAGTTCATCAAAGAAAGAATACATATTGATTAAGCTCACCGAGGTTCAAGGAAAGTCGGTTTCGAAGTATCACAATGTTTATTTTTTTATTTACTGCATACTACGATTTGCATGGCAGGGTACTTTGCGAAATCAACCACAACGATGCTGAGATATTCGCAAAACGTGGACCTTGGATGATTTCGACTACAGCCTCAGCTTAAATGGGTTGAATGTCGATGTGTTCTCCTTAGATCAATCCCGTTGACAGTTGATTGTTGATGGCATTGGTAGATAGAAAACTAGCTGAGAGGAATGCAGAGCAAGGGCCTTCGTGGCGCAGCACTTTCCCATGATTTCTTACTCCATTGTTCCGGAAAATAACTATTAATGGTTCAGCCAAATCCTTCTTTGAAGAAGGTGTATAAGAACATGTATATAGCAGTAGTGACCAACCCTTAAGTGGTTATTTTGAGTTTTCCTATTAATCAATGCATCCAAAAATGTATAGTACTTCTTAAATTTAACATAAGACCACAAGGAATTGTATGTATGTTTCTTCAACCATACAGACATTTTTGAGAGCTCTTCAAAAATTAATCACAACGATGCTGATATATTCGTAAAACATGAACCCCGGGCCAGATCGAACCACGATTCCCCTTTCCGAGGCGTCGCGCATTTTGCTTCATTTTTTCTGTTCAGAATCTGTGAAAACAGTCGTTCAATTCCGTTAGATTTCCATGGTTATTTGACACGGTATTTTAGAGCTCTTGGAACCTGAAACAATGACATTATGAAGTTCTGTCGCGTTCGGAAACGATCCATTGGAAAATTCGCTGTGTAAATATAAATTGTGCTTTAACTATTATGTACGTAAGAAGTATAAAATCAATATAATTCTTCTATAGGGATGTGACATCGTTGATCGCGAATAAGTCGCGGTTTTCTTCCGATTTATCAAACGATCCCACTACGCATTTTTGCTTATGATGAAAACAATGGTTAAAACCATAGCCCATGGCCCAGTAATGAGATTACTCCATTATCCAGCACTTCAAATACCATCATTGCTGAAGAACTGAGTCTTAATGGGAGATTTTAGTGATAATAAATTGATAATGAGAGATGGGTACTAAACTTTATACTGCGTTAAGAGTCGCCAATCACGGTGTTCGACGACACCCCCTATGTGGTCGACACACATCGCGCCGGTCTGGTTTCGATGTACGAAAATGAGTTGGTCGTGCTGTTTCGCTCATATCGTTCAGGAGTGCTGTTCTTCTCGGTCGCCGACCAAGGAGACATTCTTATCGCTCAACTTCTACACGGAACCGTCCACGTTATGTTTGACTTCGGTATTTTTACTATTCTACTGATTTCTATTTATTAAAGCGTTTTCCAATCAATGGCTTACTAATAGTGCAGGGAGTTAGGGAGTGAAAGGTGCTTAAAACGGAAGTGGGTGAAAACGAGCATAGGACGGCTTTGATTTCCACATGTCGGAATTCACTAGCATTGAAATGTTTTGGTTGTGTCAAACCCATACAAGCGAAACGGTAAGCCTAAAAGGCATAGAAAATGACAGAAACGTGTTAACATATCGCCGCAGAGGTTTTGGTGGGCGACATCTTCACTGTTCGGATTTGTAATACTTTCGTGACATTGAGGTCTTCCATGCATCGTAAAATTCATGTGCTACAGTTAATGCGGCCCTTCATCATTGATTGGTTAGGTCGGTCTGCTTGAATTATTCTAAAAATATCGTTAACTCTGAGATTAGTGGCGTTCCTGTTCCTCAAAACGATAGCGCGATGGGCTTCCAATTCGGGTAAAGTGGTGTGTGGAAGCACAAATAAATCAAAGTCACCTAATGGACGCCATTGCAATGCGTGCATTTTCTATTCTCGGTCACTACTCCTCCAATCGAATTTTTTCACAGAACGAAGTAACTTAAAGCAATTACACCAAAAAACAATGTCGCACTGTTCGATGTTGTTATTATAGAATTGTTTATTTTTATTTGTTATTGTAGAATAGAAATAAAACGAGGTTCCTTATTAGGATACAATAGCTGACGTTTCGGCGGTTTCGCCTTCTTCAGAGCCGTTTCGTTCCTCGGCCATGTATTACTCTGTGCTGCTGCTATCCACCAACTAACTTAGATACTTACAAGAAATAAACGGCTTTGAAGAAGGCGAAGCCGCCGAAACGTCAGCTATTGTATCCTAATAAATTCTATAATAACAGCCTCGTGTCTGCTTATTGTAGAAAAACATCGAATTACCAATCAATGCCGAGGTTAACAGAAAGTCGTTCTTGGGAACGTCGCACTGTCTTCGTTGTAGGATCTCTGGCACCATCACACATCAGTGCCGGTAGAGCTCTTGATGATGGCCGATGGCACGAGTTCCGATGGCTGCATCAGTTCGATTCAATTCAACTGACCGTTGACGGGGTCATTTTGAATCAAACTACACCCATAGGCCTCTATAGAAAACTGGATTTCCACAATCAGGTACTGTTTGCTCAAATGCCTATTTTTTTAAGTATCTGTGCGACAACATTCTTAAAAACACCCAGAAAGATTTCAACATTTTTATAGTTTCTAAACACAAGATATGAAAGAAATTTTTAGGGCCTTTTCCTAAAAACTATATTTCTACGATTGCTACTAGTTTTATGTCACGGAATTCCGAAGGGGATCGTTGAGTGGTCAGTTGTCACCCATAACTGGCTCTGTCCAGACAACAACCCTATCCGCACACACTCAAACGATTCAGCCGTTACAAATGTGTAAACATTTGTGCCTACAATAGCCAATAATCCGTTGAGAAGCACCGTGGAGTGCTTAGTTCTCAGGGTTATCCCAAATGACGATGCCACCCAGGAAAGGGCACAGAGCTATCCCTTCCCACCTGGGTCATCTTGTTAGTGGGGCAAGTATAATTACTATTATGGAAAACCTTGTATTAAGGAATGCTATAGTTAATGGAAAACCAAAAACCCTCCAAAATTTCTGTAAAGGGGTCTATGTGCTAAAATTTTAGCATTTCCTCTATCTGTAAGAACCAAATGTGCGCAAAGAAACCTAACAAATTTCAAGAACTGGTCAATTTCAGCATATGTCTGAAACTATACTAAAGTCCAAAAAAAAATTAGGGCCACGAAAGAGTATCACTTAGAGGAATTATATCCACTTTTCTATTCTCGGTCACTACTCCTCCAATCGAATTTTTTCACAGAACGAAGTAACTTAAAGCAATTACACCAAAAAACAATGTCGCACTGTTCGATGTTGTTATTATAGACTATTATGGAAAACCTTGTATTAAGGAATGCTATAGTTAATGGAAAACCAAAAACCCTCCAAAATTTCTGTAAAGGGGTCTATGTGCTAAAATTTTAGCATTTCCTCTATCTGTAAGAACCAAATGTGCGCAAAGAAACCTAACAAATTTCAAGAACTGGTCAATTTCAGCATATGTCTGAAACTATACTAAAGTCCAAAAAAAAATTAGGGCCACGAAAGAGGATCACTTAGAGGAATTATATCCACCATGTTTTTTCCTGTCTTGCATTTTTTGTGCTATTTTTTCTTGTTCTTTAAAGTTTCTTCCGCCTCCAAATCTTATAAAAAACTTAAGATAAAGGTTTTGTATTTGAGTTCAATAATCTTTCTTCGTAGTTCTGAGTGCCGTTTTCCTTGGATTTTTGTATCGTTCTGATTCGAACTAAGGCGCAGTGGATTTCTATGGTACGATGGCGCAAGTACTTTTAGGAGATTGGACAACGAGTGATTGTTCCTCGCCTCCATTGTTCTTTTCTTTAAGAATAACAATGGAACAGGATATGGGTGATGTATTTGCTTAGGGTCAGAATAGGCTTAGCAGACATCAATGAGTTTTACAAGAGACCTCGAACAGATGCCCTATAAACGGCACACTACATAGTTGAAGCTTCTCTATTCAGAGTTGTCGAGTACTAGCACAGGCACGGTTTTATTAGAGAACCGAGAACCTTTCCGAATAACATCAGGAGAGGTCTCTATCGCTTAGTGTCTGTTTCCAGAAATAAAGAAAAGCTTGCTTCTATCGAATTCGGCAATGTCATAATCTATCGTAAGAAAACTTCCCTAAAACAGATGCTTCTGAATCCTAGTGTTGGTTCGCTGTAAGGGTACACAGTGAATGCTCATTATTATTCCATTTGAAAGTTCGGAATATAATCGTGACCCTAGTGTTGAATCTTTGCTCTGAACATCGTATCGTCATCATTCCTTCGGTTTCGATTTTTTTTTACTTAAATCCTTAATTATATAGGATACCCTGAGGTGATTGGGGTTCATTAGAAGGCAAGCAGTACTTAAAACATCCCGAATTCCACGATGTTTTAAAGTCGGATAGATATAAAGATGAGAATCGTAGATATTAAACAGGGCCGGTTTTTATCTCTGCTTTAGAAGTGCAAAATATACCGAAATGTTGGACACGAGGGTTACTAAAGCATGAATCTCAGGGAACCTTGTAGAATCCGGGAGCGGCCAAACCCTTGAAAAATGCTGAGCTGACTCATAACTTGGGAAGATTGAACTGCATACACCAACTTTTCACATCGTTTATCCATAAACTAGCATACTTTAATGTTGTTGTTTATTTTTCGTTTCCTGTTTAGGCTCAAGAATGCGAGGTCATTCTTAACCACTACGTCTTCTTTTACGTTTTCGTGAGCCATTGTCGTCCGAATACATAACAATAGTTTTTAAATGGCGTCACTATTGAACGTAAATCTATTTTTGCGTATTTTTCTCTGCGCGGATACTCTTCCACGCCAAGCTTCTTGCAGTTATGAACTTGTAGTTGCGAGGAAAGGAATGATATTGATTTGTCAATGTTTTTTTTTTCGTTTCCAGCAAACTGTTCTATCCTTCGGCTAGTGAGCGATGCTTTAGACGTCTTTTTCTTCGTGTTTCTTTTGATGATAAGACAAATTTAGCTTTTCGCTTGGCGTTATTCTTATTGTGGAAACCACTTTACTAAACATACGTGACAACTGACATGAAGCGAAGTACTGCTGTAGTATTATCCCTAAAATAATAAGTGTCAATAGACATTTTCCAGATTCACATCGGTGGTCGTCCTCCAGATGAATTTTCTGAGGGTATCGAGACATCGTTCACTGGTTGCGTTGCCCGATTGCAATTGAACTCTGTAAATTTGCTCAATTTCGCGCCAAGCGGAGGAGGCCAAAAATGCCAAGTGAGGAAATATCCCGAAAAAAATTCCAAAGAGTGACTTTCGAATAATGTTAGCATTGACTAGCAACTTTTTATATGCTTGATGTGCTGATAAGAGGTTCTCAGTACAAGGTTCCGTTAACGATGACCAACTTTGCAGCACACTTCACTGTCTTCAGAGTTTCTAAGGAGCCATGTTACTGTACAACCTGTTTATTGAAAACCTCAGAAAGTAATTTTCATCATACTTCGCGTCCCTAGATAACGAAGTCGGCTACACCCACCCTCCTCCCTGGATCGCCAAATTGGTACCAGAGTTGTCTGAGAGGATAAAAACACTGGGTACATCGATAGATCTCCTCAAGTCATTGTATATAACAGAAAGCCTTTAACCACCTTTATACTTTCTTTGTGTATAACACATGACGCATGTCTCAGGGAGTGATCAACGCTGATCGCTTAAACCTTAATCGCAGGGGAAATCCCTATTGTGCCTTGCTTTTTCCAGATGCCGAAGCCACCGTCTCTAACTCTGCACGAGTCGGCCCGGGCGGTAATTCCGTTTACGTTCTTACCGTTCTCGTTCGAGTTTCGTATCCTGCCGGTGCCGTCGTTGCTGCTCGACATGCTCGACGCCGACAACTTGACCCTGTTGCAGACCACAGTCGACGAAGAGAAGACCTTACACCTCGTCAGCAACGTGTCTCGTTTCAAACAGATTGCAAATCCATGTGAGTATCTCCATTACAGGTGCTTCTTCAAATATTTGACAGCAGTTAAATCTCTGAAGTAAATTAAACCAAATATAGGAAAAAGAAACCAGGCTGTCCTTGGTAGGTATAGGAACATTCAGTGTCGATGAAGTGTTGAGCAATCACATGTGCTGTAATTGTACTTGATCTCATATTTATTAGCCTTTCTATTTTTGAACTGGTGCGACCTATTTAAGCAAATCAGTAGGCGTCATTAATTTAACCAATCAGGAATTTCTGCGGGACAAATAAACGAAGGCTTCAAACGTAGGCTGAGTAGTTCGCTGTGATGTTGGAAAACAACAATGCTTACCTAAGCTCTTTTTTATGAAAAGGAAAGCAAGCTGAGGACGAATATGATTTCTAAAAAAAATCAGACTTAAAGTCATAAGTTATAACTATAGTCTATTTCTAACAGTGGTTCAAGACGCGAACATACTTTGTCAGTCGTAGTCTCTCGTTTTGTCTAAATCATTTACGAATCCTACCTGCATGAAGATGTAGACGAACTGGATAATTTTTTTGCAAACTAGTCCTACAGTGCTAACCTTTTATTTGTTGCTACTATAATTTTTCACGACAGGGTATAATGCAAAATACAACCACAATGATGCTGAGATATTTGCAAAACTCCGGACCGCAGGTGTTTGCGGTGAGGAAGCAAAAGCGCTATTATCCTTTCCGGAGGCTGATGAGCTCACCACCACACCATGTGGGTCCCTTGTTTCTCCTTTCTCTCAGCTTTTTCCATCGACCGGGCGCCATCAGCAATCACCCGTCAACGGGATTACTCGGCGGAGCACAAATCAGTATTCAACACAGTCAAGCTGAGGCTGTAGTTGAAATCACAATGCTAACTAGTTCTACACTTTTCCAAAAGAAGACTAAGGCAGGAGTGGTCGTATTATAACTATGCCTTCCATCCAAGTCCTTTTTAGGAGCATTTTTATTTGAGCTTTAAACAGTCGGGTGGAACATTTAGGCCATCTTTTCTATCACTAATCACAATCGATTTACACTAAGTGCTTTCAGTAATTAACGTGGCTGACGGCGGATGGCACAGTTTTCTGTTGAGAATTCGGGGACCACGTCTCGAAGTAGAGATTGACGGATATACGGTAGGTTATAAAATGCACTCCACACAACTTCTGGATAAATGGAATCTTTGAGCAGGGCACTACAAAAACAACTCGTGGGATAACCCATATGGGTGTTCGTTTAGAAAGCTCAGGAAAAAAAAGAAAGCTTTAGAAAGCTTTATGCTTAATCAGCTCTTATCTGGTCACTAAACATAGGAACCAGACAAGTATGTTCAGGGCTCTCTGTCATAATTGCAGATAATGGTGAAAATGAATTCTTGTCACTTCAATTAAGTTGTAAATGCGAAATGTCACAGAGAGGTATCATGCAAGAAAGAGTAGAAACAGTCGAGTTAGTAGCCTGTCATTGCTAGAGGGCTTGTCTGGAATTCATAATTGCTTAAACAAAAAGGGAAACACTAGAAAGAAAAGTGTTCGTCTTCACTAAACGAGACAGGTTGAATATTAGGTAGTCATTCTTTCATAATGTTGAGTCCTCTTGTAGGCTTTAATTTGGTTCAATTTTTCCAAAATTTGATGTTGGATGTCGACAAAGTAAGCCGTACAGGAAAGGGATATCAAATATTTATCTGCAAAGAACAAGTTTTTGCTCTTTCTACTGTTGAGAACTTCCAGTAAGGGACCGTGGTGCTCTTCAAGCTCAGATTTCGTGTTTTTCCATTACAGAAGTTCTATTGGTGTATTTGGACACCGATTTTCACTTATCCTCGACAAGAAGAATGGTCGATATTTTGACAACTTCATAAGTTTTTGCGAAGTAAAATGTAAAGGAGTCATAATTGTGGCTGATGTTGCGGCGCGCTCACCTTCTTCGGAGCCACTATGATTTAAGTCGATTGTCCACAGCCGAGTGCGACCTATTTAAGCAAATCAGTAGGCGTCATTAATTTAACCAATCAGGAATTTCTGCGGGACAAATAAACGAAGGCTTCAAACGTAGGCTGAGTAGTTCGCTGTGATGTTGGAAAACAACAATGCTTACCTAAGCTCTTTTTTATGAAAAGGAAAGCAAGCTGAGGACGAATATGATTTCTAAAAAAAATCAGACTTAAAGTCATAAGTTATAACTATAGTCTATTTCTAACAGTGGTTCAAGACGCGAACATACTTTGTCAGTCGTAGTCTCTCGTTTTGTCTAAATCATTTACGAATCCTACCTGCATGAAGATGTAGACGAACTGGATAATTTTTTTGCAAACTAGTCCTACAGTGCTAACCTTTTATTTGTTGCTACTATAATTTTTCACGACAGGGTATAATGCAAAATACAACCACAATGATGCTGAGATATTTGCAAAACTCCGGACCGCAGGTGTTTGCGGCGAGGAAGCAAAAGCGCTATTATCCTTTCCGGAGGCTGATGAGCTCACCACCACACCATGTGGGTCCCTTGTTTCTCCTTTCTCTCAGCTTTTTCCATCGACCGGGCGCCATCAGCAATCACCCGTCAACGGGATTACTCGGCGGAGCACAAATCAGTATTCAACACAGTCAAGCTGAGGCTGTAGTTGAAATCACAATGCTAACTAGTTCTACACTTTTCCAAAAGAAGACTAAGGCAGGAGTGGTCGTATTATAACTATGCCTTCCATCCAAGTCCTTTTTAGGAGCATTTTTATTTGAGCTTTAAACAGTCGGGTGGAACATTTAGGCCATCTTTTCTATCACTAATCACAATCGATTTACACTAAGTGCTTTCAGTAATTAACGTGGCTGACGGCGGATGGCACAGTTTTCTGTTGAGAATTCGGGGACCACGTCTCGAAGTAGAGATTGACGGATATACGGTAGGTTATAAAATGCACTCCACACAACTTCTGGATAAATGGAATCTTTGAGCAGGGCACTACAAAAACAACTCGTGGGATAACCCATATGGGTGTTCGTTTAGAAAGCTCAGGAAAAAAAAGAAAGCTTTAGAAAGCTTTATGCTTAATCAGCTCTTATCTGGTCACTAAACATAGGAACCAGACAAGTATGTTCAGGGCTCTCTGTCATAATTGCAGATAATGGTGAAAATGAATTCTTGTCACTTCAATTAAGTTGTAAATGCGAAATGTCACAGAGAGGTATCATGCAAGAAAGAGTAGAAACAGTCGAGTTAGTAGCCTGTCATTGCTAGAGGGCTTGTCTGGAATTCATAATTGCTTAAACAAAAAGGGAAACACTAGAAAGAAAAGTGTTCGTCTTCACTAAACGAGACAGGTTGAATATTAGGTAGTCATTCTTTCATAATGTTGAGTCCTCCTTGTAGGCTTAATTTGGTTCAATTTTTCCAAAATTTGATGTTGGATGTCGACAAAGTAAGCCGTACAGGAAAGGGATATCAAATATTTATCTGCAAAGAACAAGTTTTTGCTCTTTCTACTGTTGAGAACTTCCAGTAAGGGACCGTGGTGCTCTTAGAGAGGTATCATGCAAGAAAGAGTAGAAACAGTCGAGTTAGTAGCTAGCCTGTCATTGCTAGAGGGCTTGTCTGGAATTCATAATTGTTTAAACAAAAAGGGAAGGTAAATGCGAAATGTCACAGAGAGGTATCATGCAAGAAAGAGTAGAAACAGTCGAGTTAGTAGCCTGTCATTGCTAGAGGGCTTGTCTGGAATTCATAATTGCTTAAACAAAAAGGGAAACACTAGAAAGAAAAGTGTTCGTCTCACTAAACGAAGACAGGTTGAATATTAGGTAGTCATTCTTTCATAATGTTGAGTCCTCCTTGTAGGCTTAATTTGGTTCAATTTTTCCAAAATTTGATGTTGGATGTCGACAAAGTAAGCCGTACAGGAAAGGGATATCAAATATTTATCTGCAAAGAACAAGTTTTTGCTCTTTCTACTGTTGAGAACTTCCAGTAAGGGACCGTGGTGCTCTTCAAGCTCAGATTTCGTGTTTTTCCATTACAGAAGTTCTATTGGTGTATTTGGACACCGATTTTCACTTATCCTCGACAAGAAGAATGGTCGATATTTTGACAACTTCATAAGTTTTTGCGAAGTAAAATGTAAAGGAGTCATAATTGTGGCTGATGTTGCGGCGCGCTCACCTTCTTCGGAGCCACTATGATTTAAGTCGATTGTCCACAGCCGAGTCGAAGCACGTTTGTGAAATACTCCACTTCACTGGATTCCACTCGACAGGACGACGATGGAGGCCCAGATCGGGATGACGAAATGCTGTGAGTGCTCGAATCGAATGATCGTTGGTCTGGAGAAGGCCAAATCGCCGTGACGTTAGTCACATTATAGAGTTTTTATGTTAACCGTCATGGACATTTGTTCTATTTGATATTTTTAATGTCATTGTTATATTAATAAATATATTTCCCACACCTCTTAAGCAAAATTCACCCTATGCCACAATTTATTTTGCCTTTAACGCCGCACTGAACACGTCTATTCCCTCCATGACCATTGAAAATCATATTTTGAACTTCATTATTTATTAGTCTGTTCCATGACTTCCATGATTTCTCGCTAGGCACCAAATAATCTACATATAGAACAAAAACAAGACCTGTTACCAGATGGCTGCTGTTGATCTACTGGAACAGTGGCCTTTGCCCAAATATCAATTGTGACGTAGCACTAGACATATGGCAGCGGTTCGTTAGGTCTCCATTGCCAGCCATTGCCCTTTATTGCCATAATTACCCTCAAAGTAGGTCATTCGATATCGTTTTTTGTTTCTGTAACTCCATCACTTATTCTATTAAGGTTCTTTGGTTGGAAGGTCAAGAAGTACGTCGAATATCCGCTCGGTTGTCATCGTTGGTGCTGTCGTCCGTTGGATGTTATCGGTCAACAACCGTCGACTTTGATAAGGTCCACGCAGAGGGGACGGTAATCAGAGGCGGGTGCGAAATGGTAGACAGGTTCGTGCGATCAGCAAAGATATCAAAGATCACCTGTTTTTCAGAACCCTTTCTATTTCTTTCTCCTTTGACATAGATTTTCACAAATTCGCTTTTGTAGATTTCATTCTGCATATTTCCGCAGAAGAAATTCAGAACAACAGAAACATCACCTGTATTCAGTGGCTGAACTTACCAATAATATTAACTTTTTATTTACTGCCGAGTACAAATTTTCACGGCAAGGTATCGTGTGTGATACAATTCCCAAATCAATCTTGTTGACGGATGATTGCTGATGGCACTGATCGATGAAACTAACGGACAGACTGGCGAAATGAAGGACCTGCATGGTGTGGTGGTGAACGCATAAGCCCCCGGAAAGGGTAATAGCGCGTTCGTTCCCCACCGCAGACATCTGCGGTCCAAACTTTTGCAAATATCTCAGCACCATTGAATTTAAATAGCTGATATGTAGATGTGGCATCAAATGATATATTTAGAGCCTACATACGCTTTGTGTACCATAGAGTTTAATATTATCGAAATGAGCCTGTCTAGGATAGAAGTACTAATGACACCATGCCACGGTCAGTGCCTGTCACACGTCGAGGAACGGGAGATGGATATCCACTAGACGTCAATTATCCATCGGAAGCAGTGTGAAGATGTTTAATTGGATGAGGAAATTAGGCGATGAATGTCGAAAGCCATTTACTTAAAATTGGGTCGCTGAGCAGTTATAGATGGACTGGCACAGTTATAAGGCCAGTTTGTTATCGACTTTGGAAGCTAGTCGAGTCTATGTTAAGCCTTTCATGGACAGGTCATATCCGAGCGATCTATCGTTTTTATCACTTATACGTAATGAAAATGTGACATAATTGACAATGTGACAGGATAGTGAACAATTCGAGCCAATGAATCAAAAGCAATAGGACCAAAAGTGTCCATAGCTGCGCGTATGGTGACCCTCTAGTTTACAAGAAGCTCTACCGAAACATCATTATTGATTAGGCCTATTTCTCGCTCTCAATTCCCAGTATATTTAGAAGATACAGATTAATTGGTAGTAATGATGTCAATTCTAGATGTCAACCATCTCGATGTGAAAACGATGGTGTTTGTCATCAAACCACGCTCTTTGACTATAAATGCATTTGCACCAAAGGACATTACGGAAAGAATTGTCACTCATGTGAGTTTGTCTAAAGATTTAGATATCTTGCATCTCTAATCTAGTAAGCGTAAGTAAATTTCTAAAAGCAGAAGGAACTTGACTCTTGACCGGTAATTCGAAAAGTCGGAAGTT
This sequence comes from Angiostrongylus cantonensis, assembly GCA_009735665.1. Classification (NCBI taxonomy): domain Eukaryota; kingdom Metazoa; phylum Nematoda; class Chromadorea; order Rhabditida; family Metastrongylidae; genus Angiostrongylus; species Angiostrongylus cantonensis. The sequence continues at coordinate 187,611 of MQTX01000115.1, read as the reverse complement.
CAGATAATATCCAGACAAAACATGTAATTACCCATGTGCACTTAGATATGAATAAGGCTACGTTTCCGCTGGAAAATAAGTCAATCGGATGCAGGAAAGGCAGTCTGTATCCCTTGAATCCGCTTGCTTCTGAAGCCGAGTACATGATCGCCTATGATTCTTGCGCTATCAGCTAACTACCTAGAACTGCACTACGTAACCTCGCAGCATCCTTGAGGTCAGCGAATTCATTTGACCCCTTCCTTATCAGGATGGGTTATCCATACTCCATTCCAAGGCTTAACGAAATGTTGGGTCACTACTGTAAGAGATGTGTATAGTGACACAGAATGTAGTACTGCTTTTATTACCACATTGGTCACAGAACTTCGTCAGACCATTAAATTGCTCATTACAACTCCTATGAATACTACATCAAAGCTGCACCACTGTTGTTCTCACAAACTGCTCGAAAAAGAGCTCTTTTTATGACTGCCCCAATGTTTGAATCTTTAAATGAGTAATCAGAGTCTCAGCGAGGCTATGATACGTGCAGAAGAAAAGCACCTGCCAGCCACATTTTTTACTTCCTCCGTTTATCACGTCGGATTTTCTGAAGCATCCTGACGATCACATTATAGCTGATAACAGTCACGATGTATTCAGACGTTGTCGAAAAGGACAGAACCGGTGCAATCTGATTCAAAAACAACATACTCGATTTTACCTTTCCCATGATTACATGAAAAGGTGGAAACTGATTTTTAAAAAAAATTGGCAATTTATGAGTTGAAATGCATTCCTCATGCGAATTACTTTTTTTTTACGGATTGTCCTTGATGAAGTGACACTCTCAACGGGCACTTTTTTGCTCTTGGTGAAATATTGAGACTAATTGATAGCGAAATAGCAACGAAATACGTGCATCAGTGAGGTGGAGTTTTCTGAGGTTTTCTCAGGGGTATCACCAAACCGAAGAATCACACTTATGTCATCACTTGCATTTTTTTATTGAAGAGCAGTGCAGTTTGGTTCTGCTCGAACTTCCGTTGCAGTAAAGGGATCTAGAAGTGTTGAGTTGCAACAACATGAGGTGCAACAAGTCCCGAACAAGCTGGATTTTTTTGCTGTTGCCGATGCACACCTCTTTTCTGGGCTGATCAGCACTATGGTATTGATAGACGATTGTAATTATGTAAGGTACTAAGTAGCCATGTGTTAAATTTGCAATTTTATTCACTTAGATGGATCGTCAGAATGGAATAAGCACGAGGTGGACGCTTATGAATGACTTTTGTGATAGAAGTACTTCTAGATTTTGGAAACTTTAAGGTAGCCAGGCACTAAATAAATTACAAATGGAGCAAGGAGAAGTAGTAACGGAGTTCATGTGAAGATCGGCTAGTGGGAAGCTAATCATCACATAGCTCTTCTAGTGGGGCAGCTTATTGTCTAGATTATATCTTGGTAAGCCCTCAAAGAAACGTATCTTGAAAAGGTAAAAATGACAAAAAGTTGGGACGTTTGCTTAATGATTTACTTCTGGTCATGTCTGTTCGGCTTTTCTGAACAAATGAAATTGTACAGAAGGTAAGCAAACGCGGCTGAATTAAGTGCAGTATAATGGTTCGGCTGTAGATGTGCTTATTTTCAGGTAGCGCTAGCATAATTTATGGACGGGAACACCAGTTTTAGCTCTTATTTACTTCCTGTTCTTTTTCAATCACAAAAATGCTGGATATGAGCAAAACTCGGAATCTCAACCTCAGGAGAGCTTTGAACTCGCGCTTGTCTGTATCCGAGGCTCACGCGTACCCACCACACCAACCGAGACCCTTGTTTTGCCTTTCTCTTTGCCATGCGAACAACTATGTTTGAATCTCCTTCTGCATAAATCCGAATCATTTTTTGTATCTAGAAGGTAATGGGATTTAGAAAGTAATATAGGGAATGATATTGAACAAACTAGTGAAGATGTTGCTTCGACGACGGTCGCTACACTTCTTTAATACAAAACTGCTGCAGAATGCAAACGCACGACACATGCTTCATAACCTCACCGATGCGCATAAAGCTAGAAAGGATAAAGCTCTCGGCGTTGATCCATCCCTGAGGGATGCGCCATGCATTCGACTTCATCAAGTATCGTTGGAGGTGATTCAATGCATGTCTGGCCTTTACAATGACTCGCGGTGGCTGCCGATGTATCGAGCCAGTGCTGCTATCCTCCCAGACAAGTTTGGTACCAATTTGCCGACCCCGGAGGAGTGGAAGGCTTGGTGGGCCATAGGCGCATTCCAAGTGCGCGTCGCAGTGGCGCCTCCAACCACTGCGCCACACGCGCCCTACCAATGCGCATATGCTGAGAAAAGTTCATCATTATCTCAGGAATCATCCTATTCTATCTTATTCACACGTATAATATTTCATCCTTTGCAAATGAAACTTCAGTTTTCACCATGTATACTGTAATTACGAAAAATTTTTAGCGAATTTGCCTCGTTCATGCGAAGAGTGGTGGAGCTCACGTGGAAATCGGACTCGATTACCACTAGCTGGTAAAAATGTCACAATTGATTTGGATGGTGGCGGACCAATGAAGCCGTTGCTCGTCACCTGCATGATGGTCAAGGACGACATGGGATTCGATGTGGTTGGTTCAGTGTTCGTTTCATTGAAATTATGATCGCGGTGCTGTTTCTGGTCAAGCAGAGTAGTTCTGAGTAAATCAAGAAGAGACTCACGATCTGACTGCGGTGTTAAAATTGTTCATTCTTTCTCCGCGTAGCTGAATATACTGTATTGTCCTTATTTGTTGTTGTAACGGCCGTTCATCGAATTCTGAAAGTTGCCGATGCCCTTAGAAGATATAGCTAGACATTCTGTAATCAACTAAATACAAATAAAATTGAATAACTAATAAAAATACGTGGAAGACTTCATGATCTTACAAAACAATCATTTCTGGAACTACTTTGCTATCAGCTTCTATAGAGAAACATCATACTGATACGTTTGTTGAATGGGTAGCCTTCGTAAGGAGTCGTGATGGTCTCATATTTCTTCCAATTAAGTAGCACCATGTTGGTTTATCACGATTCAGTTCCATGAGACCTTAAGAAATCCGGGCCTAGGAAGGCCCTAGAACATAACCACTTGAGTTATGAATCGGAAGGCCCCTGAATCCTTGCATCAGTCCGGAATTTTATTGAGCTACCGAATGAATGTTAAACACGTCTCACCCGAAGTGAGCCTGCTGGAGAACCATCTTGCTACTGTACGTCTATATTTCACACCAAGGAACACTCATCATTGAGAGCGATCATTGCGCTAGAGGGATACTCGTTATATTCATATTTTTTTTAACTCAGGCAAGCAATGAGTCCATTTGAAACTCTTTCCCTTTTAGAGAGCACCAACATTGTAAGGCAACGAATTATCGGTTCCATTATCCAGTATATCTGACAATTTTTCGTTATTTGACGATAATCACTGGACGACGTCGAGCTTAGAACTATTCCAAATCCAGTGCTCTCCCCCTCTCGTTTTCCATGTCCAGATTATACTCATTGATTATTTTGGGGTATTGATAGTACATTTGTAGTGATGCCGTTCAGTACGCTCAGCGGCTTGGTTCGATCCTAGATCAATCAAGCACCCCACTCTTGGGCTTTTGGGAAATTGGTAGCAAAATTTTCTGGAATAAACTAGCTTCTTGCCATCGAAAGGGGCTTACCACTTCTATCCCAGGATTCCTGGGAGGATCGACGTAACAGCATTTATAAATAGGATCATAAATCTTCAATGAGCCATCGACTCCACACGCAGAATTTTAAAGACCTTCGTGGATAAAATGAGTGGGTAATGAATACAGAGAAACATATCGAATGCAAGAAATCCTAGGATACATACAATTTGTGGTGTGCGTTCATGCAAAGTAATGAAAAATAAAAAAGAACATTTTAAGAATTTCTTCAAACGCTTTTTAACAAAACACAGAAAATCAAGAACATCTGTAGTCGTCGTAAGTCGAATTTCATCTAACCCAGAGATTTTCAGATCAACACCGTATTACAACACGACTTGAAACGACCTATTTACGTCACTGGTGACACGAATCCTGGCGTGGTCAGGAAACAGCTTGTCTATGGTGTTTCAACTGAACAGATGGATCGTCTTGTTGAGGGATTCGAAACGTGTTCCCAGGTACGGTAGTCTCTTATCAGGTCTTCATTTTGTTTCATATTACAGAGTACTAATAGCGTATACTAATTGTTAGAGGAAGAATTACGACATGTATGTGTATGAGCATGGGGGCGAGTGTAGCGGAATGGTTACAGGCGCCTTGCAATATGCATAGGATCGATCTTCGACCCAAGAGCTGGCGAAGCCTTCCATCCCTCCGGGTGGTACCAGACTATACTAGCAATATATCGCCAGGCCACAGCGACTCAATACAGCTCAGATATACATTCACTCATCTCTAAAGGTGCTTAGTGAATTCGACTGCATGGCGTGTACCTCAGGGATGGGTCAACGACGAGAGCTTTATTCTTTTCATATGAGTATGAGCACAATTTATCAGACTATCGGTTCTTTCCACGGATCTCCCTCGTATGAGGGATCTCGAGCAGGTTAGTCGCGAGGCTACGTGGCGCGTCCCCAGGTGGCGGATAGGCAGTTAATCGCGGACGAAAAGCGACCTTTGCTTCCTTGAGACGCAGGTGGATCCAGGGGATGGACTCCCTTTTTCTGCTGCGCCGATTTGGCACATACTTTCTGTAATTACTAGGCGTATTCATGCATGCGTGTGTGAGTGCGTTCTCGCTTTATGCGGATTGTATTCTACGAGTCAACTCGGCCAAAAGCCTGCAATCAAGTGACAGGGTGTATACGGGAGGCGGTTGGGAGTAGCTTACAACAAATAAGCTCCATGTCCACTCTTCGAGGGCCTGGCAAGCCACCCGTGACGATGTGGATCAAAACCGGCTTTGACAATCTCTGTCGTTTACGCGCCAATATCAAACTATGACGAAGAAGAAGTCGAAGCGTTCCACATGGACTTGGAGAGGTTCTACAGAGAAGACCATACGTTCTTCAAGGTCAACATTGGAGATTTCAATGCCAAGATCGGACCAAGAAGAACGTCTGAGGAACGTCACATTGGGACCCACAGAGTAGAATGGAACGAATAGGGTGAGCGGGTCTCTGAGTTTATCATGGCGACCAAGACCATCCATGGTAACTCGCAATTCCAGAAGCCTCACCCTCAACGCTGAACGTGGGAATCTCCCGATGGAGAGTACCATAACGAAATAGACCACATCATAGTGAACAGAAGGTTTTGTCTAACCGATGTCGCTGTTATCCCAAAATTCTATACAGGATCAGACCATCGTTTCCTTCGTGCTAGATTCTATTTCTCGTGGAAAAGAGAAAAAGCAGCTAAATTCAAAAATCGAAGTCTCAGAATATTAGTCGGCTGTTGGTAAGATGCCGTTGTCGATAACATCGACGAGGAATACGATCGGCTCATTGAACATCTTCACGCTAGCGATATGAAAGCTGAGAGCTCGAAAGTCACCAAGAGACGTCTGTCTCCAGAAACTCTCATATTTTTTTTAACTCAGGCAAGCAATGAGTCCATTTGAAACTCTTTCCCTTTTAGAGAGCACCAACATTGTAAGGCAACGAATTATCGGTTCCATTATCCAGTATATCTGACAATTTTTCGTTATTTGACGATAATCACTGGACGACGTCGAGCTTAGAACTATTCCAAATCCAGTGCTCTCCCCCTCTCGTTTTCCATGTCCAGATTATACTCATTGATTATTTTGGGGTATTGATAGTACATTTGTAGTGATGCCGTTCAGTACGCTCAGCGGCTTGGTTCGATCCTAGATCAATCAAGCACCCCACTCTTGGGCTTTTGGGAAATTGGTAGCAAAATTTTCTGGAATAAACTAGCTTCTTGCCATCGAAAGGGGCTTACCACTTCTATCCCAGGATTCCTGGGAGGATCGACGTAACAGCATTTATAAATAGGATCATAAATCTTCAATGAGCCATCGACTCCACACGCAGAATTTTAAAGACCTTCGTGGATAAAATGAGTGGGTAATGAATACAGAGAAACATATCGAATGCAAGAAATCCTAGGATACATACAATTTGTGGTGTGCGTTCATGCAAAGTAATGAAAAATAAAAAAGAACATTTTAAGAATTTCTTCAAACGCTTTTTAACAAAACACAGAAAATCAAGAACATCTGTAGTCGTCGTAAGTCGAATTTCATCTAACCCAGAGATTTTCAGATCAACACCGTATTACAACACGACTTGAAACGACCTATTTACGTCACTGGTGACACGAATCCTGGCGTGGTCAGGAAACAGCTTGTCTATGGTGTTTCAACTGAACAGATGGATCGTCTTGTTGAGGGATTCGAAACGTGTTCCCAGGTACGGTAGTCTCTTATCAGGTCTTCATTTTGTTTCATATTACAGAGTACTAATAGCGTATACTAATTGTTAGAGGAAGAATTACGACATGTATGTGTATGAGCATGGGGGCGAGTGTAGCGGAATGGTTACAGGCGCCTTGCAATATGCATAGGATCGATCTTCGACCCAAGAGCTGGCGAAGCCTTCCATCCCTCCGGGTGGTACCAGACTATACTAGCAATATATCGCCAGGCCACAGCGACTCAATACAGCTCAGATATACATTCACTCATCTCTAAAGGTGCTTAGTGAATTCGACTGCATGGCGTGTACCTCAGGGATGGGTCAACGACGAGAGCTTTATTCTTTTCATATGAGTATGAGCACAATTTATCAGACTATCGGTTCTTTCCACGGATCTCCCTCGTATGAGGGATCTCGAGCAGGTTAGTCGCGAGGCTACGTGGCGCGTCCCCAGGTGGCGGATAGGCAGTTAATCGCGGACGAAAAGCGACCTTTGCTTCCTTGAGACGCAGGTGGATCCAGGGGATGGACTCCCTTTTTCTGCTGCGCCGATTTGGCACATACTTTCTGTAATTACTAGGCGTATTCATGCATGCGTGTGTGAGTGCGTTCTCGCTTTATGCGGATTGTATTCTACGAGTCAACTCGGCCAAAAGCCTGCAATCAAGTGACAGGGTGTATACGGGAGGCGGTTGGGAGTAGCTTACAACAAATAAGCTCCATGTCCACTCTTCGAGGGCCTGGCAAGCCACCCGTGACGATGTGGATCAAAACCGGCTTTGACAATCTCTGTCGTTTACGCGCCAATATCAAACTATGACGAAGAAGAAGTCGAAGCGTTCCACATGGACTTGGAGAGGTTCTACAGAGAAGACCATACGTTCTTCAAGGTCAACATTGGAGATTTCAATGCCAAGATCGGACCAAGAAGAACGTCTGAGGAACGTCACATTGGGACCCACAGAGTAGAATGGAACGAATAGGGTGAGCGGGTCTCTGAGTTTATCATGGCGACCAAGACCATCCATGGTAACTCGCAATTCCAGAAGCCTCACCCTCAACGCTGAACGTGGGAATCTCCCGATGGAGAGTACCATAACGAAATAGACCACATCATAGTGAACAGAAGGTTTTGTCTAACCGATGTCGCTGTTATCCCAAAATTCTATACAGGATCAGACCATCGTTTCCTTCGTGCTAGATTCTATTTCTCGTGGAAAAGAGAAAAAGCAGCTAAATTCAAAAATCGAAGTCTCAGAATATTAGTCGGCTGTTGGTAAGATGCCGTTGTCGATAACATCGACGAGGAATACGATCGGCTCATTCAACATCTTCACGCTAGCTATGAAAGCTGAAGGTTCGAAAGTCACCAAGAGACGTCTGTCTCCAGAAACTCTCGAGCTAATAGGCCAGCGTGGAATCGCACGAGGCTGCAGGCAATCGCGAACTAAATTCCGAACTTGCGAGACAATGCAAACAGGCGATAAAAGAAGATCTTAAAGAGAGAAAAGCGTCTATAATGGTCGAAGCTGCAGATACATAAGGATTTTTCGTGAGCTGTACAAAAGTTTCGCAACCAAAATTTCACCATTCTACAACGATATTAACGTTGACTTCAAAGAGGGGTTAGGCAAGGCGATACAATCTCGCTAAAATTATTTACCGCCACCCTCCAGAACGTCATGCCAACATTGGAATGGGATAATATGGGAGTGCAAATCGACGGTCGGCAGTTAAATCACCTTCGCTTTGCTGATGATGTCGTCCTTACAACACCAGACATTAGCCAAGTGGAACGTATGCTTGCGGACTAAATCCCACAGAAACGATGTTTATGAAGAACGGATTGGTTTCGTATGCCCCATTCACGCTCAACTGAACAATTATCTCCCAATTTTCCAGTTATGTCTATCTAGGTGGGAAAATCAATATGATGAACAACTTAGCTCCAGAGCTGAGCAGAGGGAAACGAGTGGCTTAGGGAGCTTTCAAGAGCATCGAGGATGCAGTGAAGAGAACAAAGAGCACCCGACCCCGTGCCTACCTTTTCGACTCAACGATACTTCTTGCGTTAACGTATGCGTCAGAAGCATGGTCACTGCGTAAACAGGATGAAAAATTACTCATCTTTATTGAACACGCAGTCGAAAGGATAATTCTAGGAGTATTCCCTGTCACACAAGTAAGTGAAAGAATGCGAATCTCCCACCTGCACCAGCGATCAAAAATCAAAAATGCCATTCTATGCGCCAAACAGTCGAAGATAAGGTGGGCCGGACACGTAATGCGTATGAATGATAACCGATGGAGAAGGTCTGTTAGTGACTGGATTCCTTGGGATGTCAAACGTGCTGCAGGAAGATCAAAAGTGTTATCGGTATAAAGTGTAATAAATCTCAAGCAGTGTTATACATTGTAGGTTTTTAAATCCATGTTCAGTTTTCGTTACGACATTCCTACAACAAAATCCTTCGGTCTCTGGATATTCAGAAGGCTTCTGTTCTAGAAGGTTCGGTCTTACACTGAAGCACGGCTGAAGGCGGTTGCCAGCACGCATCCAAGATTACTAAACTCTAAACAGATGCAAAATTTTAAGAGGAGAAGAGTAGCCACAATACCTGTTAAAGTTGTTAGAACTGGAGACAGCACCTCAACATCGATATTTTTTATTAGTGGAGCCAGAAGCTAGGTGACCAATCATCAACATTCAGGGACAGTTACTGCAACTCTTGACGCGTAAGTCATCTCGTCACTTACGATAATTACGATCTTTTGGACAGCCCCATCCCATTTACCCCACCTAGTTCGATATAATATCAGGGCGTATGGGTACACCGTGCTGGGGATTCTTTCAAGGCATTGCAAGCCGTGATATCTTCTCAGTCATCAATCGTGCAAGACCTAGTGCTGACCGGACCAAAAACGACCATTTGAATAATCTACCAGCACAAGGCTCGATCGAGGGGCGATGTTTGATTTTCTTCATGTTACGTGATTGAAGGAGGTAATCCAGAGTATCCGTTATGTGTCGACGGTCAATGAGTGAGCAGCTGTTATATATGCGAAGATGTCCAAAGTCAAACATTTAATACTTCCTACCGACAACCACTGAACACAACCCGGTAGTAGTTTGGCTCTACAGATGTCTAGCGCACGTTATAAAAACGTTCAACTCAATGATCTTTCTTCAATAATACTCTGAACGAAGATACGACGATATTCGTCTGTTTTGAATGGTCAGAACTTCACAGTGCAACTGTAACATGCGACCAAGTTTCTAAAAATTTTAGATGTCTAATATCTTGATTTTCCCTTCATTCCATTATTTTAGAAAGTGTCAATATTAGGAGCTTAGATGTGTTTTAATGGTAAAAGGAACTCTGAAATTCAAACTTAAGCATTTCCATGATTTAAAACGTAGTGATCACTATTGTTCTTCACATGTAATACGTTTGGGAGAGTTGTGCCACACGCTTTCAGTGAGTAACTGCTACCTAAAGACATTGCTTGAAACCCTAGTACTTCACATTTTGTTTTGACTTCTCAAAAAGCCAGCATTCTCTAACGCGATAATAACTTTTTGCCCTAGTATTTCGTGGTTGTATAGTTTCTGGGAGTAATATGACTGATTTATGAGTGGTTTACGGCAAAGTGAAGAAGCTTTAGTCTTCGCGAGAAGCATTGTTACCCCCTTTATTTCCGACTTATCTTGACCTTTATTTGCATTTTTATAAAGCAAATCACCAAGGGCATCTTGAAGTACCTCGTAGTACTCGTTTAGTACATGCGATTTTCGTGTCGTGGAGGAGCACGGCTGATGACGCAGGGCGAAGATCGCTCGCCATCCTCCTGGTATTCCACTCGATCTGAGAAGCACGGGCTCCAGTGGGGAGACGCCCCACCGTACAGTCGTATGTGCTCGTGCGCTACAAATGGCACTTGTCTGCACAACAGGTGACACTTCTCGAATTCGGGCATAGAACTAGGTTGTTAGTTCTGAAGGTCGTCGATTTATACTCAGGAGATGAGTTAACAAAGCTTATTACATCTTAAAAGTTTGGAAACAAAAGTTCTTTTGAGTGTAGTCATCTAATTGCAGGATGTGCAATTGTGACTCTGGCGAGGATGCAACTGACGAAGGAGTGAATTCCTATTCGCAGCTGCTCCCGGTTACAGGACTTTTCCTTGGTGGAACAACGAAATCGTCATCGATTGAAGTGGAAATTGGACCGTTAATCTGCAACCGAAGAAGTCAGCATCGTAGACCTTTAGGCTTTAGCTTACAGATGTAGTATCACAGAGTGCATCACTATGTAGGGTTCTCAAAGCTCTTCAGCGTTGTCATCTTTATTGATTTCCTCTATCTTTCAATAATGAGCTAATTGGTTCGCTTTCAGTCTCGTTCGAGCCGATCACGTTTTCGGACCGGAATTCTCGTCTCACCAGCGTCCGTATACTCTCCGTGAAAACTTTCGACATTTTTCTTCAGGCCAAATTCAGACATCCCCACATGAGCTTGTTTTCGTGGGAGAGCATCGATTCTCTGCACTGGTTACATCTGTACATTCAAGGTGAGTACAGCTTTCATACCTTTTTCCTCTTCCTTTTTGAAGCCAATTCTTAAAAGGCCACCATACATGGTACCCGCTCAGGACGAAACAACAACGACGTCTTATTCTCTCATTCTCATTATGACAATGTCACTTTTGAAGAACCAACGTTATTCAAAGAAAGTTTGTTTTCCATAAGACATAGATTGCTTTCTAGAAGATATAGATTGCCTTCCCTGCGGTATGTGCTAGAACTCCGATCTACATCAATATTCTCAGCATATTCTCCATTTTCCGAGTTTTGCTGATTTAGCCATTGCTTCCCTGGAATCCCGAAGTCAGCCTGGCCAAAGTCTGCTGCAGCTCGTCACCACCGCAGGCAATCACCGCCCTTGTGGATCAGAGGGAGATTTTCCACCATGCGACGAGTTTGATACCAGGACGGTGGTGAATCCTGGTATTGGTTTACTGTTAGGTGGGCTTCCTGGTGGAAACGCCGGACTCATTCTCAACTTGAGGGACCTTGCCAGGGGATGAATCCACTCGCTGCATCATGCTATATCGCAGTTCGATATTCAGGAACACTTCCCAGCCAAGGTGTGGCGGTAAAACGGTACTGTAGTCGAATGTTCAAGTTCATAAGTTTCGTATGCAAATTTAACTGCAGGAGAATCCCTCTATAATCTAATGTTTCTCAGATGGGAAGATTATTGGAGAGATCGTGAATGGAGGCGAAACGCTGCAAGTGATGACTGATTCCATCTACAATGATGGCCTATGGCATTCTATCTACTGGGAAGCCGATACACAAGGAATGAGACTACGTGTAGATGGGCGAACTAGCGAAACCAACGCCACAACACTCATACTTCCAAGTGCCCATCAGTGGACAATAGGTAAGTGTTTAAAAATTTTCGCCGAAAACATCATTGTTCACCTCACTTCCAGTTCTAGTGAAATGGGAGGAAATTCACAGAGTACAAATATTCCAAAAGACACTTATGAATGTAGAATGAAAGTGGCCTGCATGAGAACTTCAACCGGCTGCTACGGCATCTCCATCGCACCAATAAATGCCTTCCATCGACTTCTACCATCGAGACAGGAGAACGGCTCAGACGAGATGACCTTGTGTAACCAAAGCTGTTCATCAAGTCATTCGGCAAGAACAGGAATATTACATTGATGGCAAGTTCATATTAACTCTACATTTTACCGACGATATGCTCATGCTAAAGAGTTCCCAAGTAACACAGATGTGCTTAACAAATCCGGAAAAAGGCAAGGCCTTTGTGGGAAGATTGAGATCGGTGATTCTGATTACAAAAACCGTATCAGACATACATACAGAGTCCGGTTGATGTGTAAAAGGACATGAAGGGTGAACAAGAACGAGAGCGTTATATGCCACAGCTAGGCCCTTTAGAGAAGCCACAGACCAACTGATTAATTAAAAACTTCCTGAATTGTTTGACCGAACAATCCGTCGAGCGCTCCGTTGTGCAGCTGAGACGCAGCTTGACGCCTCAACTTTGTGGAAAACTCCACGCATAATCTACACAGTGCTGGAGATATCATCTCTCACGTATGATCGACGCATAGACATCAGGTCGAATCGGAATTTGTAGTTCTCACCTACAACAAGTTTCTCGCCGTTGAGATCCAAAGGAGTTCACGTAGACACTGGAACGCGCATTATCATGCACCGGTAATAATTGATGTCAGATGTAAGGCAAGAACATTCAAGCCCAATAGAATACAAACGTCCTGTGGTCTCCGACTCAATGAACGACTCAGTGAAAGACGGACGAGAATGTGTACATCTCCTCACGTGAACTGTGGCAACTGGAAAGGATTTGTGGACAAAGGAATGCCATGAAGGCATCACCAGACACAAAGTCGTAGAAGTTGAGGTTTATTGAAAAAAACTGAAGATATGTGGTCTGAATGATTTGTGAAAACGCGCCGCGAAAGTATCTAAGTACAAAGTGCATTGAGTGATGTCCGCTTGAGTTCGCTCAGCCACCTTTCCGTACGGCACAGTTTTTGACCGGTAAGATGATCACGGCGATCCTTCACATTTCCTCATTTCATTGAAAGAGAGATGCATGAAGTAGGTTGGTTATAAATTCGTAATATGTGATTTAACCCTTCAGTCTGACGAGTTGTTCTGAATGCCCGATTAAGGTTCTCGAACAGAGCGTGGGTTATCGGGATTCGCAGGCGTCATACGAAGCGTGTATTTGTGCGGAGAAGAGTTACAGCTGAGCACGGTGGCCAGACGGGACTACAATAAAGGTGAGTCCTTTTTTCTGGTCAGTGGCAGATATTCTGGTACTAACTGCATGAAAACTCACATTCATATGTTTCTCGGATTGTCTTCCTAGAGTCAAAAACTCTCGGCGTTGATCAATCCCTGAGGGATGCTCCATGCATGCGACTTCATTAGGCATCGTTGAATGTGACTGAATGCATATATGGCCTTTACGATGACTCACTGTGGCCAACCGATGTATCGAGTCCTCCCAGAGAAGTCTGGTACCAATTTGCCGACCCTGGAGGGATGGAAGGCTTGGTGACTCTGGGGTTGGGATCGACCCCAGATGCATTGCAGGGTGCCTTCGACCACTGCGCCACACGCGCCTTAACCATGTTATGGGTCTTCAAAGGTAGTTTTGGAAATCATCATTACTTCAAATATGGCAACATTAGGCATCGTTGAATGTGACTGAATGCATATATGGCCTTTACGATGACTCACTGTGGCCAACCGATGTATCGAGTCCTCCCAGAGAAGTCTGGTACCAATTTGCCGACCCTGGAGGGATGGAAGGCTTGGTGACTCTGGGGTTGGGATCGACCCCAGATGCATTGCAGGGTGCCTTCGACCACTGCGCCACACGCGCCTTAACCATGTTATGGGTGTTCAAAGGTAGTTTTTGGAAATCATCATTACTTCAAATATGGCAGTGTTATTTCTTGCTTGATATAGTTCTTTCTACATAATTTATGCGTAGTTCGAAAATACTCAGGTTAAGCATGTGGTCATTCGCTCTTCATCGCCGATCCCAGAAAACTGGTGTTCATTTCCCCATGGTTAACCTACATCTACGTCACTGCGCTACTCCCTTTCCTACATGTTTCGAAGGAAAGAAATTTGCTAGTTCAAGGACTGAACTGAGGAAAATGTGAATGCTCCCTACTGAGATATTTTTCATTGTATTAATACTTCGAAACCGACTTTCCTTGAATCTCGGTGTGCTTAATCAATATGTATTCTTTCTTTGATGAGCTTACACGAGGTTGATAACAATATTCGTTATCGGCTAACGTTTCGACGTCTTCGTGTTCATCAGAGCCGATGATCCGAGTCGATGGTCCATGCTTGCGATTCGTCTCGATGTGGTGTTAATTAAAAAGGCATCACTAAATGAGTGTGCCTCATTCGAGGAGTTGGACCGCTAAGGAAAACCTAACTCGAAACGAAGGCGAAGCCGCCACATCGAGGCGAATAGCACGCAAGGACCATCGACTCGTATCATCGGCTCTGATGAAGACGAAGACGTCGAAACGTTACCCGATAATGAATATTCTTTTCAACCTCGCGTAAGCTCATCAAAGAAAGAATACATATTTTTCATTGTGTTAAATTCTTAGTTAACATCATCTTGTGGGAACAGCTTCTTATTTCTCGGTAGGTCTTTGTTATCTTTGCATATTAGTTCCAAATATCTTTCAGGTGTTCACATCGGAGATGAAGGCCACTGTCGTGAGGGTTTGTGTAAGAACGGCGGTGTCTGTTTGGATAAATACGACGGTTACGCATGTGACTGCTCTGGAACTCCATTTGGAGGAGACGATTGTAGCAAAGGTACTCCAACATGAGAATATCATTTTAGCGTCTGGATCTGATATGAAAAGAGAGAAACTATCCACATAATTCTTTCTACTCCTGCTACGAATTCTCTTAAATTACCTACCAGTGCCATTCACTTTTTATTTACTTCCTATTCTATTTTCATGCCACGGTGTGATATGAAATACAACCACATCGATGCTGAGCTATTTGCAAAACTCCGGACCGCAGGTTTCAGCGGCGGGGATCGGATATCGTTCCTGCCCTTTTCGGGTACAAATGCGTTCATCACCGCACCATGCGTCCTTCGTTTCGTTATAGTTGTATTTCACCCCATCCCCCGCCATGAAAATGATTAGACAAGAAATAAAAAGTGATTACATCGTGATTTATACTACTTCAGTACTCGTGACTACAGCTTCAGTTTTACTCGGTTCACTGCCGATTTGTGCTTCCCAGATCAGTCCCGTTGATGAGTGATTGCTGATAAGGATAAAAAAGGATAAAGCTCTCGGTGTTTATCAATCCTTGAGGGATGCGTCATGCATTCGACTTCATTAAGCGTTGTTTGGAGGTGATTAAATGCATATCGGGCCTTTGCAGTGACTCGCAGTTGCCTACTGATGTATCGAGCCACTGCTGGTTTCCTCCCAGACAGGTCTGCTACCAGATTGCCGACATTGGAGCGATGGAGGGCTTGCTGATCCATTGACACGGGGATCGATTAAACGTTTGTGTTGCAGGGCGCCTCCTACCACTGCGCCACACGCGCCCTTAATTTGCTGACTGATAATAGAGCCTATAAAGCATGAGTGAGAGAAAGGTGAAGCGTAGGACTCGCATGGTGTGGTGGTGAATACATTAGCTCACGGAAAGAGTAGTAACGAGGTTCGATCCCCGTCGCAGACACCTGCTGTCCGGAGTTTTGCAAAATCATTCAGAATCTCAGTCTCAACATCACTGTTGTTATATCTCACCGACCAGTGTATTGTTCACTTGTTATACGTTAACATCTCACTTCGCCACAAATGATTGTTGAAGTCAAAGATTCATTTACGACATTTACGACTTGGTACCGCTAAAAATCGTCCATCATACATATGTGAAACGAATTCTACTTACAACATACTTGGAAGTCAATATCTTGATCTTTCGTCCCTACGTCCTAATTAAGATCAATACCTTAATTGCTTAAATATTTGGAAGTGTTTTTCTATCATACCTGTACTTTGCTCATTCTCCATTCTCTCTCTTTCTTTTCAGAGTACAGTATGTTCGTTCCAATGGGCTCATCACTACAAATTCCGTGGCAAAACCCAGCTCATACGAGCACCTGCCATCGCATTGCCATACAGACGACCACAACAAATGTCTCGATCCTGAAGTCAAAGGCTCTTTTCGCCGAATCCACATTCAATATGTCCATAGAAGCACAAGGTAATCGACATCGATCATGTCTGTGACTGATTCCTCAGCAGATTTTCTTCTTCTAATGAGGAACTGTCGTTTAGAATTATAGGACACTCCCAGTGAAATAAACCAAGAGCCTCATAAACCTTCTTGACTAGATTTAAAGAGATCAGTTCTGAAAGCACTCACGACTATACTTAATAGGCTTCTACCTCTTCAGGTCATCTTAGTATATCTGTTTACGACGGATTCTCCTTACATCATAATAACTCCGAAGAGCGATGGAATCTTAGCGATAATATTATGCACGATATAGAGTTCTGCGCTTCGAATTCGAGTTTTAACCTTACCGTAGGTTTTTATTCTACCTTCATTAGTGTAATAACAACACACGATGTCCATTAATGTTGTCATGAATGTTACTGTACTTGGATACTTGAATACGTGGCTGCCCCATCTTCACTGGATGTGCGGGCCCCAGCACAATTTCTATTGTTTCGGGATTTTACTCGTTTAGCCACTGTGGTTCTCTGGAGTCCCGAGGGCACCTAGGCCAAAGTCTGCCCCAGGTCCTCACCACCATAGGCAGTCGTCGCTTTTGTGGATTAGAGGAACATTTGCCACTAGTTTGATATCAGGAGGGTGGTGGACTCTGGCACTGGTTTACTCTTAGCTTGGCTACTCGATGGAAACACCGGTCTCCTCAGCTTGGGAGACCCTGCTGGAAGGATGTGCCCTGGCTGCACATCGCAACCCGTCACCCAGGAACATTTTCAGCCACAATGAAGCGGTAAGACGTTAAGAAAAATTTTTAAAAACCGTTGGTTTCTTTTTAATACAAGAATATTATTGTATGTCTTCATATTGTAATCTTTACTGTTCTTACATTAAGTTCACTTACTTGGGAGCCAAGATAAGCAGCTTTTCAAACTACATCATTTTGCAACCAAACTCTAAATCCATTCCTAGCTGAGTACACATCGAAAGAGTCCACCTGTTCACTTCCTGTTCACTAGGCTTCGTTTTGACCAAGAATTCAGATTGACGATGAACCGTCCATTCACTTCGAGGGAAACTGGTCATTCTTCCAAAACTTCAACGTTTGGACGTTTCTGGATAAAAGTATGTATATTTTACCATACATCAACAATCAGTGGTTTACTCAGCAACAATATACAGATTACACTGGCTGCGTATCGCGAATGCGGGTTGGTTCATCATTTCCGCTCAAAAATCCGAAGGCTGCTCGCTTGAAATATTCGGGAAAAATCCGATTTGGAAGCTGCTCAGTAGACGTAATGTGAGTGTAACAGAACCGTCACTTCACTAAACATTTATGATCACATTATTTTACGAGCACTGAAGTAAGTCGCTCAGTCCTACCATGTCATGATGTGTATTGACTTCAATGCGCATATCCTCGGAAAATAACTGGCTTTGGTTGGAACTAGAAAACGGCGAAATTCTCACTCTTTCGATCTCGAAAAATTTTAGAATTTCTTTCATTTTTGAAAACTTTAGTTTGAACATATTCGTAACAACGCATAATTTCTGATATCTGTTTCGTTGCCTGCGAGCTGCATTGAAACCAATGCACATTCTGTGCAACGCCTCCATGTCACAGAAAGACAAAAATACGCAATTCATTGGAATTAGTCTTGGTGATACTCTGTAGGTACTGAAAGCAACTAGTCGCCACGGAGCTCATGTGTATATATTTGTGTAGCAGAGGAATCCTAGCACCTTTCCACACGTGCTCTTCATGCCAACGAAGATATCCCAGTAACCACTTGATCAGCACCAATCTCTTTGGTTTGATGGACAAACAGGTCCGAAGGTTACTTGTACACGACTCGCTTGAATTGAATTGATTTGAACTTGAGTTCAATTCAAGAATCCCTTTTTCGAAGAACGCATTGCATAGCTCTCTGACGAGAAAGCTATTACATCAATGCGAAACGTGAGGGAGGAACCGTGCAACGAAAGAAGCCACTGAAAAAAAGCATCGAAGTCTATGCGTACTGTAGCGAATGTTTTAAATAAAAGCTAATTAGTGGTGTATGTAAAACTTACAGTTTTACATACACCACTAATTTACAAAACTTCTTTAATCCTGGATTTATAAGGCGTATTTTCAATAGGTTTATTAATTCCTCTACAAAAGTGTTCATGTTATCGAGTAGATTGTTGCGTAGTCTAATCTGCACGCGCTTAAGTAGTTCTATACCGTATTCATGTAACATTTCTAACGACAAACTCCTTCAAATACTGTTCAAAGAACTGGTAGTGATGCTCGAACTTACGCTTCCTTCAGTGATTATCGTCAACCTTCCACAAGAATACCGGATGATGAAGAGATTCATATTCATGCTGTTGTTCATGCTAAGCACCACATCATCTCATTGACATGTGAGTCATACAAGAAACATTTTTTTAAAAGAGTACAATTGCTATGTCTATAGGGAAATCATAGTTTTATAGTTATAATATACCAAAAGAGAGTACAGGGGTGGAGAGTACAGTGGTAGTGATGTCCGTCATCACGAGCATGGTGCTAGTCGATTCCGCTCCGCGGCCAACAAGCTTCTCATCCCTCCGGGGCAGGGAATCACTCTTTGCAACCAAACTGAGAACGCTACAGCTCGGCTATGTCAGGACTCCAGGTAGAATTGCTGGACCAGGATTCTACGACGTTCAAGATGAAATGAAAATCCTCAAGTAGCAACCGAAACCACAAAGTTGGAAGTTCTTCGTGGACAATGGATGCGAGGAAACGAATTGGATGGGAGAAGTGCTGCGACCCCCACAACAGACATCGAGACGGGTCAAATCAACTAAATTTAAAGAAATAGAAAAAACGAAACAAAACCAAACTTCGACATATACAAAAGATGCGCAACTTCATCCCTTTTGAGTTCATTTTAATGGTTGCTTCAAACCCATTTAATACGTGATTACCTAATTACATGGATACTAGGATAGCCTGCCTTCACTGGCTGTGCAGGTCCCAGCAAAATTCCTATTTTTTCAGTTGTGCTGGCTTAGCCATTCTGGTTCCTTGAAGTCCCTAGGTCAGCCTAGCCAAAGTCTGCCCAAGGTCGTCACGACCACAGGCACTCGCTGCCCTTGTGGGTCAGAAAATTTGCCACCATTGAAAAAATTTGAAAACTGAAAGAAAAATTTTGAGAAGGATTTGCCACCATACTAGGTTGATACCAGGACGGTGGTGGATTTTGGTATTCGTTTATTCTTAGCTGGGCTTCCTGATGGAAACGCCGGACCCCTTCTCAGCTTGGGAGGCCCAGCTGAAGGAAGGAATCCCACCGCTGTACATTACCCAGGAATACCTCCTATCTACGATGAGGCGGTAAATCGTTGGAAGTAATATGTTATTACTACCCTCTTTGTCCAAAACATCGTTTACCACTCACTGTCTACGAAGTAGTCTAATACATTGTAGACCATTGCATACTTGGAATTTTAGTGACAAACGGCTCTTTTCTTTCCCATATTGATTGCTGTTCTTCCAGTTCCAACTTGCTTCGGTTCGTTTTTTATTACTGTTGGTGTTCGCTGAACAGAATTTATTTCAGCAATCATCGGTCTCGCTGTTGCTGGTGTTTTAGCTTTGCTGCTATCTATTCTTGTGTGTTATATGAGATCTCGTCCAGAGGGTGTGTACAAAACAAACGAGGGAGAATACAGTCCATCTCGGAGTGAAGAACCATTGGTGAATGGAATTCCAGTTGGAGGAAAAGAATATTTCTGCTAGAATCCCAGTATTCAGAACCGCTTTACAAGAATTCACTCCAATACTTGGTTCAGTTTTAAGAGGAAGAGCTCTTAAGCAAAAGCCTGTGATTCTCGATCTCGTCTTTCCTTGCTCATATTCCGGGTTTAGAGACCAAGTTCACACCATTTTCATTGTAATTCCACAGCTAAGTCATTTAACGGGTATTTTATTAATAAAATTTGGTATCAACGTCCGACAAAACACTTTAAACAAATTGGAAAGTACACGTGTTGGATAATCAACCAATAACATTACCTTAAACACGAAAAAAAAATCACAAGTAGTGAGGAATGAGTCTTATAGATGGGAGTTCCTTCGCTAAATCTTCAGTCTTCGAAACCAAAGGAGTTTCGCAGTATAAAAATCTTTCTAGTGCACACATTCTCTTCAGAGCCGGCAGCACACAGTCCACATCATTTATATGGCAGGCGCCCAAAGCAAGAAATTTGACGTTGCAAAGGGTGATATTTGGGACTAACCTAAAAATTGAAGAAGAAATCCTCACTTTAGTTACACAAACTTCGGACAAGGCTTGATTAACACATACAACCTGACGCCTAAATTTGTGTGAAAGTCAATTGATAGGGAGACGACCGCGCACGCTACTATGAGTCACACATCACTCATACCGACAAAAGCGCCTCATTAGGTCAGGGCATCAACAGTCCTCATTGATCAAATTCTTTGTACTACTCTATTGGTACAAAACGGAATTGAGCTGACTGTATTTGTGCCCAAAAGATATCTTATTCAACTCCTTAGTGACAAAACAATCCATACTTTGACAGCTTTGTTGTAAATGTGAACGACTAAGTGTATACAACGGTTTTCTTGCACCTCTACCACAAACACTAGGGTGAAGAAGCTACAATGTCGTCACCAAAGTACACTGATGAAAAACCGCAGCAAAAGAAACCCCTGAAAATTAAATCGGTCGAAATATGCTACCGTTCCGATCACTCTGTGCTCTCTCTAAATACAACTCTTGCTGAACTACATGCCTCATAAATAACTTTTACTCTCATTTTAAACAATGGAAGTATTCCACGATATGAATGTTGTCCTACATCTGATAGCTGATAAGCATAGTATCCAAATACCTTTTCTAACCCATGTTTATGTGCCGCATATAGTTCCCCGCTTAAGTTTAGAAAACGACGAAATTGGATAACCACTTCTTTTCCCTCCAACGAACTTCCACCGTTCCATAGGGCCACAGCGTAAGAACAACCACAAAACCAACCTTACTATGGGATTCTCGTTAGCAGTGAGATATTGGAGATTTGGCATCAGAACCTCATCGAGATTTCGTAAGTGGTTTCCGCTCACATCAAGCGTTGTCACTAATCCGGCCAACAATTCAACACCGTCCAAACTTGAAATTGCTCAGATATGCAAAAAAGGCGAAAAAAAAATTCATGGGCAAGCATTTAGAAGTTGGCCACATGTTATAATGGCTCTTAAGAACTCCATCGATAAAAAAAAACACCAACATATCGAGTACACAATATCGTCGTGTACAGATGACGATTAATTTTTGAGAATTTCACCAAAGCTACTGTTTAGAATTGGACCATAATAGGGAGCGAACCTTGTGAGCTGCGCTCCTCTAACGGAGAGTTGGGTCGTCCTCCCATCCATCAAATCTTCAAGCAGCATTCGACCATCATTTTTAGACCGCAGAATTTGGTTGAGGATTTGCCGTGAAGCCATCGTTTTGTAGATCTGAATGGAAGTAGTCTCTTTTTCTTACAGATTTATATGTTACTTCGGGATTACCTCTCTTCTACTGACATCTAATTCTGTTGCCAGCATTTCAAGGAGTGAAAGAATCTCTTCGTGATGGGTTACAGGATCAATTTCCAACAGACAAAAGACGTAGACATAACGCACCCACTAAAATTGGACAAACATACTAATAAGTTCCATTTGAATTACTAATATTCCGGAAATCTACGCAAAGAAGAGTGAAAAGGTAGAAATTCTTTATCACATACGAGACTACATAACCTCAACAGGAGCTGGTGCTGTGCTGCTAGTATGTGCTGGTACTTTCTGGTACGACCTCCGTAAAGCTAATTTTCCTTCCCAAAGTTTATTTTAACACACATAATCTTTTCTACATTTCTTGTAACCAGCCTGTCATTGCAACACATGTTGTGCCGGGTGCTGGAAGGGAAATTGTGTATTTTGTACTTATAAATACACAGAAAACTTTCCTTGAACAGGCATTGACGGGAAATTGAGTGTTGTCTAATTCTAATCAATATGAAGAACCACAGTTATCGTATGGAATGGATGCTTACAGAAAATAAGGAAATACACTCAACATAAGCTGAAAAACACTTTTAAATGCTAGTAGCAATGTGCTTTCATGATGTACCATAATAATAACTAATAAATAGTAGCATGCATAGCATGAATATTTTGTTTTCATGTTCAGCAATCGCGAGGTTGTTATACACGTATATAACGATACAGCAACGTTTCCTTGTATAACCCTATCCTGTTTTCAACACTCAGGTCTTATGGTGGGGTGTGTGTAGCGCAGTGCACGGATGCGCCCTGCTATGCAGCTGAGATCGATCCCACGCCCCAGGCTCACGAAGCCTTCTATTCCTCCGGGATCTGCAAAATGGTATCAGACATATGTGCGAGGATGGCAGCATTGACCCGATATATTGATGGGCCACCGCGACTCGTAAAGGCCTGCTATGCATTTAATCACCTCCAACACCTTAATGAACCTTAATCACCTTAATGAAGTCAAACACATGGCGCATCGCTCTGGGATCGATCAACGCCGAGAGCTTTAAACTTTTTTTTTAGCCAAAGCCATGTGGATATTGAACAATTACCGTCTAGTGTTTAAAAACCACCAGCCGTAACCAATGTGGCAGCCAAGCAAAACTAGACGTCGTCGCGTCGCGTTAAATGAGCGAGAACATTGAAATTCAATTACGCTCAAGCATGAATGAATGTGAAAACGTTTACGAAAAGGTGGAAAAACTTCCTCGCCTACACCTTCACGTCGAAAAACAGCAGAACTACACTTCTTCGCAACATTCAAATATATCAAAACTCTCATTTGATCCCACCCACCATATTCTTGGGCTCCATCTGCATAAGTTGCATACAGCTATCTCTAACTTTTCTCGCAACAACACTTACGTCCCGATCTGATGTTGTAGCATCGAATACCTCTAGTAGCAAATCCTTGAATAGAAAGACATGCATTGCTTGGATAATAAATTTAGAAACTCAGGTAATCAAAACTGATAAAAAAAAACAACGAAAATTTGACATTTAGGACAAACCCTGTTCGCGTAAGGTTGCTCCGTTATATCAACAGTGACATTCTTGCCTATTTCAGGTCGTACAATACAAGGAACACTTGACATACATTGCCAAATTCTAGCGGAATCTGGTTCAGGAGAAAGTGCAGAAATCTAAAAGCACCACACACAACACCCCTTACTTTCAGTATGATCGCTGAATGAACGATGGGTATCATACTCCTTTCCATGGTGCTTCTTCAGATGTGCTTACAAATGCCAAAACTTCATCAATTGTACACGTCTTGGACATCACCACAGTGGTATTATTCCCATGAAAGGAGACAGTGAGTGGAACACACGGTACTAACGATTTCGGCTTGGCTGAAGTCATTTCATAAAATTTTGCTTGGAATCGAAAAAATTGGAGGGCAACTAAAATTACACAAAAACTACCTAGTTTTAATTAGTCACACAATAAGATTATGAGGAAACTTACAGAACACTCTTTTGGAATCCATTTCAAGAAGAAATCGGGTATACATCCACGCACTCTGATCATCGGGATCCGTGAAAAATGCCGACGTCACTTTCTAAATGCATCAGCAAATCAATGTATTTCAGACTAGTTCAGAAAGATTTTCAATTAAAAATCATTAGCAGGATAATGTACATAGAAGGAACAGAGGAAGAAACTCAACGAAAACCTTCAGTTCATCATTAATAGTTATCTCATCCAGCCCCTTAAAGTTCTTGTTGGTTGTTCCAACCATAAGATGCAAGGCAGCCCTATAGTGCCAAGCGGAGTAATTCGAGAAATTTTGATCAATGAGACGATTACAAAACCTGAAAAGCTTCTGCAAATGGTAAAATAAATGGCATAAAGTAGAAAGCGACCATCAAACCAAGTGAAGGAAAAATACTTGCTCGAGCTCATCGGACCATCCAAGAGAACATAATTTCGCAACAACTCGTCGATGATCCCAAGTATGAAAATTCCTTAAAGTATGCTTTTTAATGAAAGTTGAAGACGTGACGTCTTCAGAGAACCAAAAACACACAAAATGCACCTGCAGTCCAACTTTAGTGCTTTGTCGCAAAGCATTAGCTCTGTTTTAACACCCGGATGCTCTTGTTGTTGCAACACCCAACCTCGATGAAACCAAGCCGAATAAGACTTGTGGTTTGCCTAAAGAATATACCATTGGATTAAAAAATGGAGTAAAATGTATTGACAAGCTACTCTCAATGTAAATAAATGTGGATTAGAATAGATCAGTTACGAAAGACCACCATACGAAAATCTATACCTCAAGACATAACTGGGTTAGAAAGAGCTCCGCTCGCAACAAATCTTCGACTTTTGTGGATCCTTTTGATTCTGATGACAACTGAAAACATTGCTATCCAGAAAGATGAAGAATCAAGCATGTAAGTAAGAACGATTGGTCTTGATAGAAAAACTTTTCATAAAATATATGAGGGAAAAAATCGCAGAGCTCTCATGCGACAACACAAAATCGTATTCTTGCAGTAAAGGAAAAGTAAAATTTAAACAGTAAGCGAGAGGAGACTGCACGAAATTCAAAGTGAAATATAAACACCACAACAATATATTATAACAACCATATCCCTACCCATTTCAACAATCGTAAATACGTAAATACGTCCTAACCGTTTACTGCCTCATCTTGGTTGGGAGATGTTCCTGAGTGTCGGGCTACGATGTGCAGCAGAGGGACTTGTCCTCCCAGCATGGTCTTCCAAGCTAACAGCAAACCAATACGAGAATCCACCACCGTCCTGGTACCAAACCAGTCGCACGGTGGCAAATCTCTCTCCGATCCACAAGGGCCGCGACTGCCTGTGTGGGTCACGACACGGGTCAGACTTTGCAGACCTCGGGACTCCAGAGGACCACAATGGTTAAACCAGCAAAACTCCGAGAAAGTGGAAATTGTGCTGGTGCCCGCACAGCCAGCTAAGTCGAGTTATCAAAGAATCCAAGTAAAATAATGACAAAAACAGTAGTAACGAATAATGTGAACAACATAAAGTTGGACATAAATAAAAACGATGTACACTTTCCCAATGGCACTCACTTCCAATTCTCTCAAATCCTTTATCTTCTTATTGATCGTTTCCCGTCTTATGTTCCAAAACGTATACACATCAGGGTTCTTTTCCAAAAGTTTTTGCGTCAACGTCAAAATTTCATCATCCAACTCGCCTATAGATAAACATTATTAATATGCGTTAACATTCATACACTACACCCTTAAAATCTAGTACATAAATCTGCTAGGACCAATATGTAAGCCCACATAAAAGACAGAAGAATATAGTTCTAGGCACTGGTTAATCTCTGAAGGATGCTCCATGCATCCGACTTCATTAAGCATTGTTGGAAGCGATTAAACGCATACCCGGCCTTTACAATGACTACTGGTGACCTACCGAGGTACCAAGCCAGTGCTGCTGTCCTCCTAGGTAGGTCTTGCACCAATTTATTGAACTCGGAGCGATGGAGGGATTAGTGAGCCCTGGGTGTTGGGATCGATCCCATTTTTCATGCAGGGCATCTTTTCATCCACTACGCTACAGTTGTCCTTATGCCCACATACCATTACAAAACGTCGAAACTATGAGAAAAGAGCAAACCTTTTGCTCGTTTCTCGAAGATACGATCTCTAACTGCACAGAACGTCTTGAGCTTGATAGCTCGCTCTTTTTCCTTCACTGCTCTCTCCTCATCGGTGGTTGGAACTTTCTTTACAAAATGCATTCACCTTAAAAGGACCAGCATTTGCGGGACATTTGATGTTAAGGGCACATTTGAGTGAAAAGTGGATTCAACGACAACGACAACGATGCTGGAGTATTCGCAAAACGTGGACCTCGGGCCAGATCGAACCACGATTACCCTTTCCGGGGGCTCGCGTATTACACACTGTACCACTGAGGTCTCCACGCGATGACAAAGCGCAAAAATAAAAAGTGAATAGATAAAGTGGAATTGGTGATAAAACCTGCAATAACTACAGAAATCGTCCTTTATAACTTTTATATAACTTTACACAACCAAGGAATCACCTCAAAACCATACAACAAATTCAAGCAAAAATGGTTTTATTGTATATATTAAGGGAATGATACGTAGTCATGGAATCACATTGAAAAACAATTGGCGAGTACACCCACCACATTTTCACAGCCATTACTTACACATATCACACCCACGGAAAGAAAATATAACTTCAGATCTCGATAAACAAGGGAAAAGTGTCTCTTATGATGCCTATACTTCATAAAATTCAACCATGAATCTGTGAAGGCACAGATACCACCTTATAATCTTCACGAATGATCGCGTAATTCTCACCACTGGCAATCGCCTCAACACGTCCAACTACCCATGCAGGGAAACCGTCCAGCGACTGCAGATCACGGATAAAACTCTGAAATCCTTGCAAATCAAAAAGCCAAGAAATAAGGGAATTCGGTGGAAAATTTTTAAAAAACATGACGAAAATAACTACTTCTATATCGAATTTGCCGTAGTATCGATAGTAACAACAGGAACCATGAATGTCTTTGTCCCACTTCTTATCGAACAAACCGATCGCAGTCTTATTCAAGGCTCTGTTATAAAATACACTCCAAAACGCTTGAAAGCTTGTGCATTCGGAATGGCAATAAGGTCTGGAACCAAGTCAATTGCCTCCCAGGTGGAGTTTGGTAACAACTGGTACTTTTTATTTTCAACAAACACAACAAATTTCTAGGTAGGAACGCTAGCTTGTACAACATGAAAATTCATTAAACAACAGCAGTTCCCTTAAATAGATGATCGACTCTCCAAAAAGCATCTCATCTTGATAAGACCGTGGAATTATTCGTACGGACGAAGAATTAACTACTGAACGTACTTCCACAACGCTTTGGTCAAGTGCGACCAGTAAGCCCCCACTTGTCTCAGCCGATGTTCCGCCGAGCAAATTGAAGCCGTTGCCATTCGGCATACTTCGAGCGACTTCATCCATGTATTCCACCACAGGTAAAGTGTCAATCACAAAACGAACTTTAGCCCTTTGTGCTCGAGACAAATTATCCGCATGACCTGCAGCGTAATTCTTCGTTAAGCTGAAACAAGCTGTCATAAATCCAAGATTACTTCCTACTTCGACGACTAAATCATTAGTGAGAACAAAGTGCCCGATTAACTTGATAAATCACATAAGAGAATATAAGCTCATAACGAACAACCGATAGGTTTTCGACAACTAAAGCAAGTGACGGTTTAAAAGTTCAACAGACCTGTAGAAGAGACTACAACATTTTCTAAGACACTCTGATTTCGAGCCTATCGATAATTCAATTTTTCAAAAAAAAGAAGATGATAACGGGAAAGAAAACAGAAGATATTAGAGGTTAATAAACAAACAATCTATTGAAAGCAACTAAGTCGCAACTTCTCTTTACGGAAAGAGTGATACCAATGCTATCACTTATGGAACACCTCCATTATATATCGTGCATTAACATTTCACAACTTAGTCCTGTACAAAACAGTATTCAGAAAAGCTAACCAAGAAGACCAAACCCAGTGACATCGGTAGAAGCATGGGCGTTGTATTTGTGAAGCATTTTGGCTGCATTTCTAAACATAACCAAAGAAGGCATTGTTAGTTAATCAACAAGGCTGGAAATATTTGAATAAACGAACACATTTGGAAAAAGAAGAAAGCTTGACAACTTCAATTATACCGAATCATATTAGTCCATTAACGGGAAACTACTTCACTCAAGCTACTGATCAGACGACTTTATACTAACCTGTTTGCATATAACCAACAACATCTTGGATATCTGGGTACACTGATTCTACAGGTCCCAGTATAAGTTTCGTTCTCTGGAAATTTAGCAATTCTGATTCCATGGAGTCCCGAGAACAAGCTGGGCAACGTCAGCCCGCGGTCGTCACCACTACAGGAACTCACCGTTCTTGTGAACCAGAGGGAGATTTGCAACCATGCGACTAGTTTGATCCAGGATAGTGGTGGATCCTGGTATTGGTTTACCCTTATCTGGACTTCCTGATGACTCCCTATCATCTTGGGAGACCCTGCCTTAGGACACCCCCCAGCCACGATGAGAGGGTAAACTGTTTGGAGGTCAACAACTTCATTCCCTATTAATACGAAACCCTACAAAACGATGAAGTCGCCGACGTATTATACTTCACTTGTCCCAATTCGGTGAGGTTGCGAGATTAGTGAGAATTTCAACGGGAAAACGTCCATTTCCCTTCACAAATTGCGAATTATTCAAGCTACAGTATTATTGTGGGAATATAAATGAGCGTAAGAGCGCCCGATCGATATGCATTGATCTATTGAGCCGTTGATCACACTACACCTAGAGCAAAAAATAGTCGCCGCTCTAAACACGGGACGAACATACCTCAGATCACATTGAACATTGTCAATTAGAACAAAAACTGGTAGAATACAAAGATGTTGGCCTACAAGATGTATACCCTATTACTCCATCAAGACGAAATTCTCATTTTCTGAAGCTCACGAGACCTAATTCCTCACTCTTTTTGCATTAATCTCGCTCATATTCCAAAGGCAAAGGCAATCGAAAAAAAAGGAAATTTTGCTGAAGCATGCACAACCATTGCGGACGGGCCATTGAAGTAGTAGGAGGCATACACACAAATAAGGCGATGGAACAAAGACTCAAAGATTCCCAAATCTGCAAAGCTCAACCACTCAAACACATTAGTGATCAAGAAATGATGACTGGGGAAAACCAGCTTCGGACTTAGTCTGATGAATTTATTAGTTACGTTCAATATATTGAAAATGTTACACACTTTTTCGCTACAATCTTTCGGACGCCATCAAAAGAAAAAAAAGAAGTGACAACATTGAATACTCGTAACAGTAAGCCATATATTAGTGAGTGACATCACTTAATGATGTCAAAAAATAAAGACTATGCAAACCAACCTGTTCAACCTGGTCATCTGTTCCGTGACCTGCTGGAAAGCGCGAACGATTCTTCCTTCATCAAGACGAAATTCCTCCACTTTTCCATCCTTCTTCTTTAACCATTCGTAAGAATTCACAGCGACCTTAAAACGACCGTGTTGGAATATGGAGCAGCGCAGCAGCTAGAAAATGGGCTCATTTACCTGTCCTCCGATTGGCTTTGTCAGAACAAGAATATCTCCAGGCTGTGCTCGATCCACATTGATTATTTCGTCGTCAGAAACCACACTACTTGCAACTCCTCCAAGAAGAAGCCAAGGACAGCGAACAGTCTGTCCGCCTCGGACCTTCGTTCCAGCGGATGCAGCCGCATCCTGAATAAACTGCATCAGCTAACAACGAGCTGAAAAGTTTTTATTTGAAAATAATGATAATTCGAATCAATTTTACCACTATTCGAGATAACCTCGACATGTTCTAATGGAACCCCAGCAAACTTATGATGGCAAATCTACATCGAGAATCGCTGTTGTCCTGGAAGAGACGAAGCTGCAAGCCGACATATCTCATTCCGATCAATAAGAAATGGAAGTGACTGCCTTTGGTGATATGATAACGAGAACCATATGGCATAGTTATTCAAAAGCTATGACGAAAATGAAAATTGCTCCCCAAAATAACAAGGTTGTAAAAACTACGCGGTAGTCGACACAATTCGTGAAGATGGTTCGTCCAAGTGTTGAAGTGTCTAAGTATCTACAACATGTGACAACCATGTAATCAGGGCACGTGTGGCGCAGTGCGAGGAGTTCTGCAGCATAGACATGGGATCGATCCCCTCGCCCCTGGCCCACCAAGCCTTCCATCCCTACGGAGTCCACAAACTGGAATCAGACTTGCCATGGTGGATAGCATCACTGGCTCGATACATCAGCAGGCCACCGCGAGTCATTGTAAAGGCCAGATATGCATTTAATCACCTCCAAACGATGCTTAATGAAGTCGACTGCATGGCGCATCCCTCAAGGATTGAACAACGCCAAGAGCTCTTAACTTCTATTCTAACCATAAAACTGAACTCTGGAAACTCTACAAAGAAGAAAATCGACAAGATCAAATCGTTTAAAAGCTAAAACACACCTGGAATCCTTTGATAAACATCGAAACGATCACGTCGCGCTCGTGTTCGTCCAGATCGACAGCCACTCCAAGGAGCATGAGCATATTATCACAGTCGACGACACCCATGGCATACAAGTCGCTCAAGACATTCGCGCAAGTGACACGTCCCTATACTGGATTTAAAGAAAAACCCATCGTCAGAACAGAAGTTAGTCTTATCTTCTAAATCGCACTTTGTAGCGACAACATTCATTCCTACACAAGCCAACGATTTACCATCAGATATGGGTCGTCGATTAGCGGATAGAAGAAGTCCGTCGTTTGAACGAGGTTCAGACCTTTGTGCCGAAGAGGCACCACACAGCTATCGAGTCCAATACCTCAAATGGCCCCATTGCAGCTGTTGGTTGAATAACTACTGCTGAGAACATACTGAATCTTCACTTACCAACTTCATTACCGACAATTACATTATCATCAGACTTGAAACTCTTCAGAAGTTCGAGCAGAATCTACAAAGTGCTTCGTCGCCAAAAAAAAAGACCATAAAAGACATAACAAGCAAGTGGCGCTGGAAAGAAAACTTGCCGATCTTGGAACTTTACAGCCACAGCCCTTCATCGCTGTTAGTTTTGTCAGAATAAAATCCTCGGAAAGACCGTTGCTCGAGGGATCGAATCCCGCAAGAATTCTCTCAATTCGTTTGCTGTCAGTTCCCATTTCTACACTGAAAACTACCTATATAAAGAAGCGATAACGAGGGACAAAAACGGCGTCGGGTGAAATCGTTCTGGATAACGAAGTCCGTAGCTCATAGATCATCGGTGGTCTTAACCTATGGCTAATGGGGTTGAGATATATAAAATTCGTTAACAAGAAATGGAAGAAAGAAAAGGATGTCCTGCATCGGAGAAAGTATGCCTACTCAAAACCCAACTTTCCGGTCAGAAGGAACTCATACGTGAGGAATACGACACGATGATGATTAACATTTCGAGGGGAAACGAGTAATACGATGAATCGAACGCAATGCAAAAGAGTTCGCGCGGCCGCGGCAAGCGATTGGGGCATCCTTGGTGGGTTGATGCTGGCAGGGGTCCAACGGTTGTTGACTTCGCGTGAGGCATTTGAACCCTCCATAGATTGTTCAACTGCCTCTACTGGGTTGACTTCGCGTGAGGCATTTGAACCCTCCATAGATTGTTCAACCCTTCATCTACTGCCTGCTCCCTGGCCGTAGCAAGGTGAGAAAAAAGCTCTCGAAGTTGATCAACCCCTAAGGGGTGCGCCATGCCTTCGACTTCGCTAAGCATCGTTTGGAGGTGACTTAATGCATACATGGCCTTTTACAATGAATCACGGTAGCTTACAGATGTATCGAGCCAGTGATGCTATCCTGCCAGACAAGTCTGGTACCAGTTTGCTGACTCCGAGGGGATGAAGGGCGTAATGGGCCTGGGCCAGCGGATTGATCCTATGTGCATTGCAGGTCACCTCCGACCACTGCGCAACACGCGCTCTAGGAGGATATTATGTGAAATAGGTCTCACCATCCTGATTGTATTTCACATAGTACACCTTGTGCTGTGCTGTGATCATTCCCGTTGATGGGCGATTGCTGATAGCACGGACGTAGTGAATACATGGCTAAGATGAAATCAAAAGTGTCGATAGTGCAGTGGATAACACGTGAGCGCCTGGAGACGGCAATCACGGGTTCGAAGCTGACCAGGTGTCCCGAGTTTTGCCCATATGTCAGCATCATTGTGGTTTTATCTCCATGGATTATTTCCCTCATTTCCCACAGAACACGCAATACTCCTAATAGACCACTACTCTTATAACAGTCTTCGGGGCAGCCAAACCAGTAAAAAGTTACGATCATTCTTTCAACTGTTCGTAGTTCCTTTGAGCTCCACAACTTGTATACCATCGGAGCAGTGGCCAAGGCCAAACACAGCGATGTATTGGACATGCAACGTTCTCGCAGCTTTAAGAAAGCTTATTCTTTTCGTATATTTCGATCTTTCACTACCTTCGATTCGATCTTCGATCATACCTTTCTTCACTTATCGTGTTAGTCCACCTACTTCTTAACATTAACTTGGATTTGAAACACAGACAAGAAAAGTAGACTTAGGGGCGATTCCGATGAAGTGAAACAAGATTGCAAAGGAACATGAACTATTCATTGGTAGGCAGTTCCTTATAAAAAAAAAGATGACTAATGGAAAGCAGAATGAAATTAACGCAAGACGTGAATGCAACAGAAACTGAGCAGAGTAGTCCTTATCTCATAGGATTTGTGCAGAGTTAGCGAATATCGAGACAATGAAGTGAGATAAAAAGTGCCAATTATAGTCGAACTCCTTGATTACTTCTAACACTTAGGAGCCGACGTTTAACTCCGTGCGACTTTCGCATCAGTTTAACGTATAATTTTGCCCCACTTTGAGTTGACATCAACTCGGGCCGGATAAGTCGCCACCCTGGCAAATTATACCGCAATTTTGTCGTGCTTTTCAGTCTACGGTTCGTTTTCTCCATGTATTTTGTTAGTAATTTTGTTATTCTTTTTCGTTTTCTACGCATCCTTCAAATTCTATTCTCTCATGATTTTGGAAAATTTCGAACTTTCATTTTGGTGAAAAAACTCATTGACTATAAATATAAAACTACGAGGCTCTCAGCATTTGGCGGTCGGTTTTACAACATATACGAACTTTCTATGGACATCAGGAGGTAGAGGTAGTGAAGTGGTTCGAGCTGCCGTTTGGTAGAACTCAAAAACTCTCTGGTTCGGTCCTGCACCGCGTCCACCAAACACACTATCTTTCTGGTGTCGGTGATCAACACAACACCTGTTAGGGATCTACTTGTTCTCCTAATCTACAAAAGTACTGGCTGCCTGTGAACAACAGCTGGGAACGTCATAGCACGGCTATCCCTAGATTCTATCGAGGATCGACTTCACTAAAATTCAACGACATTCATAAATAGGACCCAAAATCCTCAAGGGCAGACGAGCGCATGCTCGAATCCTAGAAGACCTTTATGGACGATGCTTGTGATGGAATAAAGAGTGGGAAATAAAATAAAAATAAAAATAACTAAAAACTTCATTTAAAAAATCGATGAAATGATGTTGTGTCGTGCGAGTAAAGTACGACAGTTTTTTCTATCCAGCCATTCCAGTGACAACCATAACCCATCACAGTGACTGGGAATGAAACAGCAATGAACACTACCTGCTCTGGATCATCGACGTGGATCAAAGGATCAAAGGCTCTGAGGAATGCGAAGGCGCCGAAACTAGCGTGATAAGAGTTTGTATCACCCTCGTCTGAATTCAAACATGTAGAAAACTACTCAAATAGTAAAAGATTAGTATTCGAAATTCATCTGTGTGTACCTAACACGTGTTGAATGATGCTTGTGTTTCAACAACTCCCGATAATTTTCCGATAACTAATGTAGTTAATCCACTGATTTCCCTCATAGAGGGATCTCATGCTTGCTAGCTGCAAACTAACATGGTGCCTCCACAGCTGGTGGATGGGGGTTTATTGCAGACCATTCGCTCAGCATGCTGTAGGTGGGTATGAAAAAGCTATGCAGTAGAATAAACGGACTTCATTGCTCTCGCTATGAAAGAGCCTGAAAGGGAACTTTTTTTTAGAAGATGCGGCAATAAAAGAGTCAGCGTCAACTTGCAATTCTAAAGGCTACACTCTCAACGCACCCAGTAGAGAGTGCCAGAATAAAATAGACCACATCATAGTAAACCGAAGGTTTTACCTAACCGATTTCGCTGTTGTCCAAAAATCCTACACAGGCTTATACGGTCGCCTCCTTCGCTCAAGATGTCTTTTCTTCTAGAAAGAAAAGAAAGCCGCCAAGTTTAAAAAATGATGTTCCAAAACCACTATAAACTGCAATTTATTTAGTTCATTAGTCGACCCTTGGGAAGATGCTGTTTGTGATAACATCGACGTGAAATACTATTTTCTCATCCAAAATCTCCACATTAACACTATGAAAGGTGACAGTTCAAAAGTCTCCAAGGGACGATTGTGTCGGGAAACTCCCGTGGTGATACGCCAATGTGGAATCGCACAAGCTGCAGACAACCTCGAACTAACGTCCGAACTTGCAAAACAATGCAGGCAAGCGATAAGAGATCTTCGACTGAGAAGAGCAGCAATTCTGGTCGAAGCTGCAGAGGCTGGGAAAAGCATTCGCAAACCCCACCGAAGGTTCTCCAATTACAAGACCAAGATGATTGCACTTCGACGCCCAGACGGAACAGTTACAGCTTTCAGAAAGGCATTGGAGAAAATCGTTCACGATTACTACTCGGATCTCTTCAATAGCCAAATCGTTCTGGACTCAAACGATATAAAGGAGGGTAGACATGTCGTAGCACTGGTTCTCCCTTCCGAAATCCGGCATGCTATTTCACGGGTACACAGTCGAATAACACCAAGTTCAGAAAGGATAAGATCAGGACCCTTGAAGAGCGTCTCGTCTGTCAACACATTAACCCAGTTCTTCACGCGTTACCTGTCAGAATGCAAGGTTTCTATTCAGTAGAAGGTCTGTAGTACTGTATTCTCGCTCAAGATGGATGGCCTCCACGATATCGGCAACTATCTCCCAATCTGCTAGAAATCTGTCTATAAACTCTTCCCTCGAGTCATCCTAAACAGGGTTCACAGAACACTGAACGAAGCACAGCACAGCCATGTGATCAACTAAAGTATCGAAAAGGGCTTAGTAAGATCGCCCACATGCGAACGATAACATGATTCATTGAAGTATCCCGAGACTACAAAAGACCGCACTGTCCCACTTTCATCGATTTAAGGAAGGCCTTTGACCCAATTGAGATATGAGCAGTCATGAAAGCTCTTGATAGTCAAGTAGTCCCCACTTAATACACAAAGATTCTTCGAGAGCTGTACAAAAATTTCATAACAAGGATATCACCACTCTACAACGATATTAACATTAACGTCAAAAGAGGGGTTAGGGAAGGCGATATGTTGTCACCTAGGGTTTCCTATTTGTCCCAATCGTACTTTCGTGCTACAAAATTGAATTTCGATTTCCCATGCGGTATGACGAGTATCATCTTTACCATTCAAGAGCTTGAGAGAGAGGAATATTCATTCTATCATACAAACTCACCCAATCGCTGTGAGCTCGTGTTCAAAGGTAATGGCTAAGTTGAATGACGAATGACGTCTTCGGACTTCCTTTTTTTCCGCATCATTGCATATGCGAAAACGTTCATGCTCTCCATGAACATTGTGATAAATTGTTATGTAGCCGTCTTCGAGTAGTGAAAGAGCCACTGATCAATCGGTTGACTCAAGTCCCTCTCCCATTTACATGACACTGGTCAACACCGAGATCCCCATCGCTCGCTACTTTACGACCATCCTGGTCCAGCTTGCACTCTTCTTTGACAATCGTCTAACCCAATTTATCACGAATTAGCACGTGATCGATTCTTTAACAAACTGTTATTGTTTATTGCTGAGTCTTCTTCATCTCTTTCTTGCTACCATCAGTTAATTCGGTGTTAGACTGTGTAGCGGTTCGGTTTTCGTCTCCTCGTCGATTTCCACGCTTCACTCCAGTTGTCGTCTGCATATTTGTTATTTCCTCCGTTGTAGCAAGTGAGTACTTTTCCTCGACATTCAGTCCTTCAAAGAAGAAATTCTTATCTTCATTTCCTGGTGGACAACCAATTTCGGGGTTTTCTCGAAGTATCGTGCGCGAGATGTTGAGGATCAAAGTGTAGCTTTGTTGACTTAATATGTAATGGACGGCACGCGTTCTATACACTCATAGGTGTCGCGCCGACTGATCTGTATGAGCTGTACATGAGTCATTTTCTTTCTGGTGAATTCTTCTGGTACGCTTAACCATTTACCTACAGTTCTTGTAATAAATCTGTGGCTTACTGAACAGAGGCTGTAGTGAGCTCGGCTGGAAAAACTGTGTTTCGCACTTGGGACTTAGCAAAACCTGTTTGTTGAACGAGTTCACTGACTCGTTATTTGACAGGCAGTTTAGTGATACTTCAGTCGTAATCGCTTTACTGAATCATGTTCATGAGGACGAATGTGGTAGTATAAAAATGGCGGAAAAAGACACAACATTGGTTCTAAAACTCCGCCAAATACTGGCAGCAGTGTGCTTGTATTATGAATCTCACTAACATATAGTAAATTATCGCATACATTACATTCATACCAATAGAGATCGGTAGAGCAAAGTCACTTCTACAAGCGTTCACATCCACCACACCTCAAGTTCTCTAGTTATCGAGCAACTATCGTTTATTTTCAAAAGGCTTAGTAAATGCTCAGAGTCTAAGAATCGCATTAAGTGAAATCCATTCCTTGCGTTCCTTACGAACGAAGGACTTCGAATTTCAGTGGTAGTTCGGCTGCTGATTGAGGATTCGGTCATCTTCATGAATGTCCTGTAATGCTGGTCGAATAAGTTCCCTGAATTCCTGGGATATGTGAACTAAGGACTTCATCACATTATGTCGCCAGGTTTTTGGAGACCCAACCGATTTTTCCTCGGATAGCCGGGTACATTTTTGCCGACCCTGCAGAAATGGAAGGTTAGATTCGTCTCGCGCCTGGTCCAATCAGTGACTTTGCGCGTACTATTGGACTTCATCTCTAAACATTCTGCGCTTTCCTTGTGCATATTGACAATCATCCCATCAAATCTAAAGTGTATTATTGACTAATCTTTTTAGTTCCATTTTACCTCTCAATGTCGTCGTTGTTAGAAATCGGATTAATAGTTTGTGGAAAAAGTCATAATCTTCGATGAACGACTAACTTTGGAAAAGGGCTTAAACTTTTATTTATATGAAGGATCATGCTTAGCTGTTCGTTGACGTGCCTTTTGGCAATCCTACATTTGGTGACCTCAATTAGTGAACATCCAAAACTTCTGCTGATCTCACTTGACGGTTTTCGATACGATGCGCTCAACAAGACATTGGTAAGGCATATTTGCTACCAGAGAAAATACGAGAATTTGATCACAAAATGGACGTTTGCTGATGGTATCAGGTGTATTGCAACATCTGATCAACAACTAGTTCATATTCTTCTGGAACTTCGCTTAGCAATTCCCTAGGCCGACTTTCTGTTAACCTCGGCATTGATTGATAATTCTATGATTTTCTTCAATAAGGAGACACGAGGTTGTTATTATAGAATTTATTGGGATACAATAGCTGACGTTTCGCCTTCTTCAGAGCCTGGAAAAGTCAAACTGACATGCGATCTACTCAGCCAAACACTTTCATAACCCCAAACTTAACAAATAAATTTGTATTTGCATAAGAAACAGCTTTATTTAAACACCCACCGTTTGTTCCTTCTGATAAGTTAATTTGGAAGTTTGCAAATGGGAGCCTGCTTTTCTACCGTTTCTCACGGATGAACTTTATGTACTTTGAGTGCTCGTTCAATAACTCGAAGTATTTGTCCATCTCCTTTTGTGTGGAGCGGATGACAAAACAACCATCTATATACCTGAAGTAGAGCATTGGCCTTAGATCGATTACTGGTACTGGATTCCAGCTTAGATGTAAAGGCAACGGCAAGAGTTGGTGCCAGCCGCTGTCCCATTGCCAACCCTCTAATTTGTGCATAATATTTCCCGGACTATCTGAAGATTGAGCAGTTTAGGCAGACCTTTAAGAGGACCATAAGCTAATTAATAGAGAAACCATCCATGTTAATTGCACTTTCGTATTGCTCAAGAAGGTCGCGGATGGCTTTCATTTCGTAGTCGCTTGACACGTTAGTGTAAAGGGCGGTAACGTCTAACGACTCCATAACGTACGCTCTTTTGGGGCGAGCGTTACCCAGACGGTCTAGGAACATTTGGGTGTTCGTGAGATGGGCTGGTATGTGCATGAGCAACTGACTGAGAATTAGGCTTATAAACCGAAGACGAAATGGATAGATCGCTGTGTCCGCTTAAAAGAACACCTGATCGGTAAATTTAAATTAAAACCAAACACTCCACTAGGCGCTCATAGCACGCAGAAACACAACGGTGAAGACTTTGAAGTAGGACTCACTTTCCGCACGTGGGAAACCAGAGCATCAGCGCGTGAAACTCTTGAAGCGTTTTGGATTCATTCCACAGAACCAAAGATGAATCGGTGGAGGAGTGTCTTGTCATCACGCGTGTCCTAGCGCCTCAGGTTGATTCAATGAGCTGACACAGGCACAGTCCTCGCCATGTATTACTCTGTGCGGTTGCCATCCAATAACTAATTGGAATACTTAAAACGAATAAACGGTGGATGTTTAAATGAAGCTGTTTCTTATGGGAATGCAAATTTATTTGTTAAATTTTATCTACCAGAGGTATGAAAATGTTGGGCTGAGTAGATCGCATGTCAGTTCGACCTTTCCAGGCTCTGATGAAATCGAAACAGCGGAAACCTCGGCTATTGTATCCTAATAAATTCTATAGTAACAGCCTCATGTCTGCTTATTGAAGAAAAACAGCTAGTTTATATTCCAATCACTGCCGCTCCACTGACATTGGTTTGATTTTCAAGCACCGTTTATACTAAATGCTTAAAACTCGTTTGTTCTGTCCACTGAAGGAAAATCTCGCTTATATCAGGTTCCCAACATTTATGCGTTTGCTCGTGAAGGGACGTGGTTTGTCAATGGTGTAAAACCACAGTTTGTCACCTTTACTTACACAAATCATATGGCTATGGCGACAGGTACGGCTAGATCCGTGTGAAAACGAGTATAAGCATTAGATTACTTAACTGTTTAGTAATTTAAAAAGTAAGTGAAATTTTTCTAATTTTCGGTCTTCATGCTGAGAGTCATGGTATTGTCTCTAATGTATTCTATAACTCTTCGTCTCATCTTTTGTAAGTGCAAGTGTGCATCTACCGTAAACGGTATTTTTCATGTTGTTTGCCACGCTTTGGTAGGAAGCTAAAATAAAAATCTGGAGAGATCAGTTCTGGGCACTCTTTCAGGTTTCCCTACAATGCACCCGAAAGAGAAGAGTGGTATCACGGCGAGCCAATCTTAATATCAAATGAAAAGTATGGTGGAGAATTTATCGCGATTACACATTCGAAGAGCTTAATTATACACATTCTACGGTAATGAACAGCTACGATGAGATGGTATCGCTTTGTCATACACTTTTCAACAAAGAAAGAAGGTGTAATAAGAATTTATTTTTGTTGTTCTGTTGTTAAACCGGCTTCTTATCCAGGAATTATCTTATTCTTATTCTTATCTTATTCTTACTTCTTATCTTCTGATCCATTTTTGAACTACAAGCACTCATAAGGTGGCGTAGGCTTTAATAATTCCGAACGCTTTTTCATGTTACGTAGACGTCAGGAGGGGCGCATGGCGCCGTGGTTGGAGGCGGTACTGCGACTCACACGTGGAATCGATCTGACGCTCATGGCGCATCAAGCCTTCCATCCCTCCAGGGTGGGCAAATTGGTGTCACACTTGTCTGAGAAGAATGCAGCACTGGCTCGATACAACGGCAATCCACCGTGAGGCGAGTCATTATCAAGACCAGATATGCATTCTATCACCTCCAACGATACTTAGTGAAGTCGAATGCATGGCGCACCCTGAGGAAATGATCAATGCCGAGAGCTTTGTCCTTTTTTATAGAGGCCAGGAAATACTTGCATGATGTTCTTCGTACAAAATCTCTATTCTGAACCAGTTTGCTACAGCGTTTGGGCATTAAGTCCTTTGTTTGCTCAGTGTCGTGATTTTGACATGAACGTTCATCCTCATGTTCAGCTTTTACAAGATTTCCTTTCATGAAGTGATTTACTGGTTTCATTTTTTTTCCTCTTAAGATTTCTTATCAGGTGAGATGTGAGAAGTGGGATTTCGTGTTCCATGGAAGTCGATGGTCTTTTTGAGCGTGTTCATAGATTCCTGTGGAGCTGGGCTCTTAGTGAAATCTTCAGGAGATTGTTTTCTTCAGCCCATAGCATCTCGAGCAATGTTGCGAAGCAGAAGGAAATTTCAGAGCTTTGTTGCTCTTAACGGTTCCATTTCTGCAGTTGCATGTCGTGGTTGCTCGCTCAACAAGATTGGTTCCAGGATGGTACACGTGAAAATGCCTCGATAACAATTTCCAGTTAGACTTTCCATTATCCTGTTTGGGATATCTATTTCTTTCTCCATCGTGCTAAATTCTACTACAAAAACTGTCTGCATCTTATGAGAACCTACAGTCAAGTGAGCTCCACTGTACACGAGCCACCAGGTTATGGGCTTTTACACTTTTCCTCAATTCGTTGCTGATGGTTTAGAAGCATGAAATTTTTACAGTTTCGTGAAGAATGTTTTAATATTATCCAGTAAGGCGCTTAGAAATAATTTTAGTGCTCCTTCATAGTGGAAATGCTTTCAGTGGTCGCACGGAGAATCGAGCATTGAACACGCAACTAGCTGATATCGCTTTCCTGATTTTCTACTGGTGTTTTCCTGAAATCTTCTCAATTCGTTCGCTTTTAGAGCCGGTGGATCGAGACGTTCAGCTTGCCTCTAATGGCCACTTGGGGACGCGTCTTATCCAAATACTAAGAAGCCAAAATTCGTCAAGTTAGTTCACCATCAGTAATGCATATATATATATATATATATATATATTTGTCTAAAATATTACTTTGCTGTAATACGTGTGTCTGTAAAAATTTCATGATGCTATAAACTGGTACTGCACTATTTGCACAACAATCTCACCAAGGCAGCAGCCCTTTACATATCTGAGTGAAGACTTCGGTAAAGGAGTTTTTTATGATGATAAGTTTATTTAGTTTATTTAGTTTACTTTATAATTTACAATGATAAGAGGAATGAGTTATCTTGCGATGTAGAGTGCGAATTTTACCGAGTCTTTCATACTTAACAATGAGGTGTTCAATTAGGAGATTTGTAGGTATCGCACTCTGGATGAATGGAATCGCGACGTGGACACAATAGTGGAGTGGTTTACCAGGAAAGAGTATCCAATGAACTTCGTTGCTTGGTAAGAGTGTAGCAATTTGAGGAAACTCATTGGAGCGAAATGTTATTACAAGATAGATATGTCAGCTATTTATGTCGAGGTTTATAGAAACTCGGTCTTTTGAACATCTAGGATAGTTCACCAGCATGGACGTGACGTCTTCATGAAGTGCTTTTCTGAAAAGCCTGATTTTTGGATCCGTACCGACGAAGTTGGTATTAATTAGTTCTTTTTTTTGTTGAAAAGTCCTGAAACTCGTTAATCAGCAAATAATGATTTTAGTATTGACCTCATGTTTTGCAAATCCTTTTTTATTTCTATTAAATTGGGTATAATATGTCGTTTTCAGATAGATGGTGTGAATAACATGTGTATGGGAGATTACATCGATTTGAGCAAAGTAATCTACGGAGAGCAGATGGTCTACCTTCGGGATAAATCCATTTTTCACGAGGTTTATCAAAACCTGACGAATGCCGTATAACGAAATTCTTTCAAAGTGAAAATTTACACAAAAGAGGTTAGGTGTCAGCGGCTTTGATAGCATATATGTAATATCGAACGCTGGAAATGTGTAACGTTTCCTAGACTCTTCCGTCACGTTTCCACTACATAGGCATGCCTTCGCTAATCGGTGACATTATTCTATCGCCGGATGTCGGAGCCGAAGTGCGATTCGATTGCAGAAGAGGCATACTTAATAGGTATACCAATATGAGTACACTAGCCAACTTTCGGTTACCTTTTTCTACTTGTGCTGATAAATCGGGGCTCCAGTGGCGCAGTGGTCGGAGAAGCCCTGCAACACACCCGTGGAATCGATCTCCACACCCATGACCCGCCAAGCCTTTCCTCCCTCCGGGGTCGGCAGATTGGTGTCAGACGTGTCTGGGAGGATAGCTGCACTAGCTCGATACATCGGCAAGCCACCGCGAATCATTGTGAAGGCCAGATATGCATTCAGTCACCTCCAAAGATGCTTAACGAAGTGGAATGCATGGCGCATTCCTCAGAAACTGATCAACGCCGAGAGCTTCATCCTGTTACCATTTTAAGCTGGCCACATTGTTTTTCTGGGAATGGTTCTCTATCTTTTTGAACCCATTTCCGCTCTTAATATTATTTGTTAGGAACTCAACGTTATATCGCTACCGTTCTTATTAATACGGTCCCCCTTTGGGTCGAGGCAAATTTCGTTTTTTAAAATAGAGGTTTCGAGTTTAAGGAAAGTATTTGCGAGGGATTTCTCACTCTGTTGTCGTCCTCGAACTTCCTATCGCACCATGATGCTGGAGGTCGCGGAATAAGTTTGGATGTAGCGCGAACTCATGATTGGAAGTATGTCCGTCTTTCCTTGTAGACTGCCCAGATCGAGATTGATCTTGCCACTTGCTGAAAGATTTTATCAAGCCCGTAGCGTACGTTTATGGCCCTAACGGAATCTTGATTCTCTCGGTAATTATTGGCGTACTGTTCCGAAGCCATCGCTCGTAGATAGAAGTTGTCGGACTTCGTAGATCCGGACTCCACTTCAACTCGCCATTTTACTTTCCCTGTAGACTCTGTGCTGTTTAACCATTTCTTGTGGAAGTTTCAGAAGGCTCTAATGCACGGAATTTCATTAAGGTGCATGCTGACATCGGCGTGACCATAACTCCAGAGAAGGAATGAAAGGGGGCTTATACTCCGACCGGTTGCACCAACCACTGAAATAAAACAGAAATTAATTGTTTCTACGTCAGAGTTTAGAATCGCAGTCTAGAAGGTGCATAGATGCCCAAAATCAATTCTGTATTTGAGGATGTACGATTAAGGAAGAACAATGCTCAATTCATCGACTCATGGTATGGAACCGGATAACGCAGAAATGAGGGCTATTCTTGTTCTCCACGGTCCTGATATCCTTCAGCGAAAAATGGTTAGTTAGCCTTTTTTGTAAATCACCGTGTCAGATATTTATCACGTTTTTGATAGTCCAGAAAGTTCGTTTAAATATCTGCTATAATTGCTGTATATTAAAAAAAGTGATGCCGATGCCCAAACAAGTGCTATTTAGAAATTCCCATTCTGTCGTAGTCTTGAGAGTTTCTGGCAGATTGTTGTTAATGTGTTCCAGTCTCTAATGAGTCCAATCCCGGATATCCAGTTATTGCTGTAGACATTTAGATGACCGATGTGCCGAACCTTATCGACCTTTATCCTCTTATGAGTTTTTTGCTTGGTATTAAACCCGCTCCAAATAACGGGACCTTATTGCCGTTTGTTAACGTTGTCGATATAAGCAATTTCAAGGCATCAGTAAGTGATTTTTTGCATTTTATGACAACTATGAAAAAATAAGAATTTGTTAGAAAAACCCCTTTGGGGCAGCCATCTGTTTTTCCGTGTGCACGCTAAGAGTGCCGGATATGTGGCTGTGGTTGGCCTAGCGTCAAAACCCTCTTATGTTGTTCATTAAGGAAAAAATATTTCTACAAAGCATGCCTTTTAAAGGCTGGATTCTGGAAATCATAACGTAGGTGAAATTATCATTAGCGACCTCACCGAAGTTCTAAGCGAAAGACTGTTATAGCGGAGAAATCGGTTAATGTTGCGACCAGTACAACGTTAGTGTCTTCACACATTCGGCCACAGATCTCTCAATTTCTTGTTTTCGTGCTCACCCAACTCATTCTTTATCGAGTTGAAAATCGGTCGTTTTCTTTACTTTTGTGACCAAATCTTTTGTCATATGTTGAACCTTCGAAATTAAAGTCCAACAGGTCAGGCTCAAGCACAAATTTACCAGCAGAATCTTGAAGGATTGTACCCAATGGAAACCGGTTGTCCGAGTTGATTTTGGCCGTTACTAAATATTTTCAACACCTTGAAGAAACCTGCTTGCTAGTTATTTTATGTTTGTTAGTTAGTGCATCTGCTGTAATTATTTGCTGTTTTGCACGCTGGATTTACTCCAATCGAGAAACGAGGTTTGGAATTTTAGAATTCTACCGCACTTAGTTGCGTGAATGGCTTTTTTCATAAGTCATCACAATTCTAACAATTAATGCAAAACATCACATGGGCGTGTGGCGCAATGGTCGGAGGTGCTCTGCAAAACACACATGGAATTGATCCACAAGCCCGTCGTTCACC
The DNA here is from genome assembly GCA_009735665.1 of Angiostrongylus cantonensis. Lineage (NCBI taxonomy): Eukaryota > Metazoa > Nematoda > Chromadorea > Rhabditida > Metastrongylidae > Angiostrongylus > Angiostrongylus cantonensis. The sequence goes on along the minus strand of MQTX01000115.1, from coordinate 142,945 downwards.
ATGTCTTCCATCCCTCCGGTGTCCTCAAACTGGAACCAGATTTGTCTGGGAGGATAGCAGCATTGGCTCAATACATCGGTACACCTCTGCGAGTCATTGTAAAGGTGTGCTATGCATTCACTCACCTTAAAACGATGCTTAATGAAGTCGGATGCATGGCGCTTCCCTAAGGGAATGAATGGTCAACGCCATGAGCTCTATACTTTTTATTTTTATCGTGCCGCAATTCCCATGACCGACTTTATGTTATCCTGGCCATTGTTCTGTAAGTCAGTGTTTCATTCTTGAGTAGACAACAGGTGGTAAATAACATGGTCTGTTTAAAACTTGAAATAGCAAGATCTATTTAACACTTGCTGATTGTCAGAGTCAATTTGACACGCATGCTGCTCAGTCATGCATTTTCATAGACCGGACAGAAGGAACTCTATAGAAAGATTTTTGTTCGCATAGAAAACAGCTTTTAAGCATTCGCCGTTTAAATCACCTTGTAATCACTTGCCAAGAGTGCGTCTGGGCGTTTCGCTAACGTACTTCTTTCTAAGTGCTTTACGATCGACAAGGTACACCGTACTTGACCTCATGCCATCAACAACTCCTCCTTCGGGGAAAATTGTGCAATTTCGTGCTGTGCACAGAGGTTTGCACGAATGGTTACGAAGCAGCTGGTTACTGCTACCGCTTTCTCTAGACTAGCACGCTTTGAGTATTGTTTAGCAGCTGCTCTTATTTCGTTGGAAATGAAGGGCAGGTTAACCGAGATCGTGTTTTTGTTAAATTTGCCGTTTTCAGTGATGGTTCTTCTTCTAAACCTACTCCAGGTAGCTACAGTTTCATAGCCATTCGAAATGGCTATTTGCCGCGCTATTTCCGTAGGTTCTTCCCTCTGCTCTCTTGAAGTTGAAAATCGGTCGTTTTCTTTACTTTTGTGACCAAATCTTTTGTCATATGTTGAACCTTCGAAATTAAAGTCCAACAGGTCAGGCTCAAGCACAAATTTACCAGCAGAATCTTGAAGGATTGTACCCAATGGAAACCGGTTGTCCGAGTTGATTTTGGCCGTTACTAAATATTTTCAACACCTTGAAGAAACCTGCTTGCTAGTTATTTTATGTTTGTTAGTTAGTGCATCTGCTGTAATTATTTGCTGTTTTGCACGCTGGATTTACTCCAATCGAGAAACGAGGTTTGGAATTTTAGAATTCTACCGCACTTAGTTGCGTGAATGGCTTTTTTCATAAGTCATCACAATTCTAACAATTAATGCAAAACATCACATGGGCGTGTGGCGCAATGGTCGGAGGTGCTCTGTAACACACACACATGAAATTGATCCGCAAGCCCGTCGTTCACCATGTCTTCCATCCCTCCGGTGTCCTCAAACTGGAACCAGATTTGTCTGGGAGGATAGCAGCATTGGCTCAATACATCGGTACACCTCTGCGAGTCATTGTAAAGGTGTGCTATGCATTCACTCACCTTAAAACGATGCTTAATGAAGTCGGATGCATGGCGCTTCCCTAAGGGAATGAATGGTCAACGCCATGAGCTCTATACTTTTTATTTTTATCGTGCCGCAATTCCCATGACCGACTTTATGTTATCCTGGCCATTGTTCTGTAAGTCAGTGTTTCATTCTTGAGTAGACAACAGGTGGTAAATAACATGGTCTGTTTAAAACTTGAAATAGCAAGATCTATTTAACACTTGCTGATTGTCAGAGTCAATTTGACACGCATGCTGCTCAGTCATGCATTTTCATAGACCGGACAGAAGGAACTCTATAGAAAGATTTTTGTTCGCATAGAAAACAGCTTTTAAGCATTCGCCGTTTAAATCACCTTGTAATCACTTGCCAAGAGTGCGTCTGGGCGTTTCGCTAACGTACTTCTTTCTAAGTGCTTTACGATCGACAAGGTACACCGTACTTGACCTCATGCCATCAACAACTCCTCCTTCGGGGAAAATTGTGCAATTTCGTGCTGTGCACAGAGGTTTGCACGAATGGTTACGAAGCAGCTGGTTACTGCTACCGCTTTCTCTAGACTAGCACGCTTTGAGTATTGTTTAGCAGCTGCTCTTATTTCGTTGGAAATGAAGGGCAGGTTAACCGAGATCGTGTTTTTGTTAAATTTGCCGTTTTCAGTGATGGTTCTTCTTCTAAACCTACTCCAGGTAGCTACAGTTTCATAGCCATTCGAAATGGCTATTTGCCGCGCTATTTCCGTAGGTTCTTCCCTCTGCTCTCTTAATGCGTACACGAAACATGTTCCTCACAAGCGCGCGTTTTCTATGTGAAGGATGGAAGAAGAGGTAAAAGACCAGTATGTTCCTTTCACTTAGCTTAGGGTAGCAATTTGTGTTATAGGCGCATTCGGATGGGTTAAATTTAACGTCCAAGAACGAAGACCACTCCTTCTTCGGTTGGTCGCGGCTTAGATCAATGTGTTAACATTTGTCTATCTCATTTGTGTTGAGCAAATGACGAAACAGCCTTCGATATGCCTACACTAGAGTGCTAGCCAAAGACCGAGTCCCCGCTTTTGCCTCTTTAACCCATTCGTTTTCTAATTTTTGATGTTGACTCGTGAATTTATTCTCAGATGAAATGCCATAATGGGAAGTATCCCAAAGGTTTTGTTTTCGTCACTTAATCCCCTAACTGATGAAAAATTATCAAAAGCTTTCCACGCTTACTCCTAGCTGATAGTCTGGTAGTTCTTGAGTTCGATTCTTCTCGAACCTATTGCATACTACATTTCTTCACTGCTGTGAGGTTTGAACCAAACCTTTCCTGGCATCAGTGGTTAAGGATTTTCAATTTTTTGTCCGAAAATATGGTAAAGTTGGTGTCTACTTCGCCGTTTGAGTCTTGCTGCCTAAAGAACGCTCGACTAAAGGGCGGTAGTAGTAATGCTTTTAATTCATGTTGTTCATTTCCACTTAATGTTTCGAGTCTTGTTACAGAGCATATTGCGAAATATAACTTTAATGAAGCTGAGATATTTGCAAAACTCTGGGCCGCAGGTGTCTATGGTGGGGAACGAACGCGCTATTGTCCTTCCCGGGGAGTAACGCGCTCACCACTACACCATGCGGATCCTTCGTTTCGCCTTTCCAACAGCGGGATTGGGTGATTGCTGATGGCAAGGGATCGATAGAACTAGCTGAGAGACAGGCGAAACGAAGGATCCGCATGGTGTGGTGGTGAGCGCGTTACTCCCCGGGAAGGACAATAGCGCGTTCGTTCCCCACCATAGACACCTGCGGTCCAGCGCAGGGTTTGCTTAGGAACAGGTTGTGTTGATGAGAAACGTGGACCGAACTATAATAGCCAGCACGCGCTGTCAGGGAGAGTCATCCCTTTCCACACTGTGATCCTAGACTTCGCTGGCACATTATCGACCCTAGCATCGAAACTATTGGGCTATCAGTTATTAGTAAGTACGGAAAGTTTGTAGTAATTGCTTGCCAGTTAGACGTTACGATGACGGAGCGGAAAATCACCTTGAAGATGCTTCTTCTATTTCTGAAGCCTAGCAACTGAGAAGAAAAAAGTCAAGCGAAAATTGAACGCGGGGTGGGTCAAACTGCCAAACGTGATGCCTAAACCGTTTAATCATTAGGAGGCTCGCGAAACATGTGTAAATGAGAGGGTTGGCAATGGGACAGCGATTGGCGCCAAAGCTTGCTATTACCTTTATGTCTAAGGTAGGAGCACCAGTAATCGATTTCCTACCACCGTCTATTTGTATTGGATTAATTCTAAGTAACCGAATGTAGGCCGCAAAGAGCAGTGCCCTGTGATCACGCGTGACCACTCGCCAGACCGCATGCTGATTTTTTGTCCTGGGCCATGCATAATCTTCGCCCATGTATTGCTCTGTGCGACTAGTCTCCAGCAATAACTATAATAATTATAAAGTACAAATCGGTGACAGTTTGTAAGAAGCTATTTACTACGTGGATGAAATTTATGTCACCAATTGCACGAGAGGCGAAAGTGTTCGGCCGAGTAGATTGCGTGCCAATCTGACTTTCCCTTTCTCCGAAGAAGTTATGAAAAAGCGAAAGCGAAACGGCCAAGAGGTCAACGAATATTCATTAAACTTTATTATTGATAACCTGGTGTTTGCACAAGAACAAAGCACTGACTTAGTTTTGAACAGGGCTGTTCTCGACTAAATGGTCAAAGCTGTTCACATGTTTGTCACAGCCAGTTTATGTCACTTCAATGAACTTTGCAAAACCCCACAGCTGAGACGCACCATTAAAGTGACAAATACAGGAGGCGACTGTTCGCTGTCAGAGAATCATCCGCTCACTTAAAGCAGTCGGTTTCTGCTTGATATTGTGGGCACTACTGGAGGGCGCTTGTACCAATTCTTGTGCCACAATTATTCGAATTGGGCGTCTTAACTTTTTAACGCGTTTTTAGGACTTTGCGAAATCTCCGTAAAAATTATGGCGGTCTTTTAAAGATTAATTTTAAGGTCATATACGATCTATCCGTTTTCCTCATCGTCATCTGAAGAAAGCAGTCTTTGAAAGAAGCTATTTATTTTCTGTGTATATTGTTAGTAAAGCACTTTTCATACCATCTAGATGCTTCATAGTAGTAGTAGAGCATTGCTGATAAGAAACAAGCTTTTTCTCTTAGTTATATGCTTATGTGATCGGTTTCCACATGTGTGGGTCTGTGAAATTTTTCCATTCGTTTTCTTGTCTTGTAACAGTCATCCATAAAGGTGATCGCGTTAGTGGATGGAGTTTGAACATACGTGACTTCTAATGGCATGAGGAGTACTGCTTAAGTGCGATTTTCTCTCGAGCCCTGAGATACCAGTGATAGCATGTTGTCAGGTAGTTCCCACACGTATTTTCCGGCCTTCGTGCACCGAAAAGTGTATGCTGCTTTGCCACGAGGTTCCCTTTCAGCCGATTTCAGTTTCTGTAACGTCAGGAAGACCTGGAATTAAATTCCATGAAGTCAGAGCAGAACACTTAAGGTTTATTCCACTTCCGTTCCATTCTATGTGCACTACTTGACATATGAATCAGAACCATAATCAGACACTTGTGGGCATTTTCGAATAAGCTGACAATTGAGAAGAAATTTGTACCAATATCAAGTACTGTACCAGGACTTCAAATAATCATCGCAAGCACCTTATTAAAAGAAAAAAAGAATTCGGTGCGTTCCAGTGTCTCTTCACAGATTATCTATTCACGACGTTTTCACCAAATCGACAGGATTTCCCACTCTTTCTTCCACTGTAGTCGACTTTAGCTCCATACTTTGTGAAAAATGTCATCCGACACTTCATTTTATTTCCAGTTCGCTTTAATAAGAAATGTTAAGAATTCTCAGAGGTTCAATGGTATTCTACTGCTTTAGCTCATAATTTAATTGCTAGAATAATGATTTCAACAGCGAACCGACCTCATCGAATGCATTGCACGCATCAAACGGTGGAATATAGAGATGCAGCGAAACAGCTCCATCGGAGTGGCTTGGATTTTCCATACGATGAAGGCCGAGTTTGTCTGAAAACAACGGTTCATTGCATGCCCAATACTATTTGAGTGTGAAGATAACGGTCGGTCGGTCGGTATGTAGAGCGGATGGTCGGTATGAATATCACGGAACGTTCCCATCTTTGCAGTACTTCGCGCCGCAGTCAGCATTTTAGTGCAATTCTTAAGACTTCTCGTAGAAATGAACAAATAAACACTTTATGTAGAACAACAAGGGCACGTGTGGCGCAGTGGTTGGAGGCGCCACTGCGACACGCACGTGGAATCGATCCCTGCGCCCATGGCCCACTAAGCCTTCCATCCCTCCGGGGTCGGCAAATTGGAACCAGACTTGTCTGGGAGGATAGCAGCACTGGCTCGATACATCGGCAGGCCTCCGCGAGTCATTGTAAAGGCCAAATATGCATTCGATCACCTCCAACAGTACTTAATGAAGTCGAATGCATGGCGCATCCCTCAGGGATTTATCAACGCCGTTTATCCTTTATGTAGAACAACATATTTAACGGTTCTTTCTCATTTGAGCTTGAATAATGTTGTGTGATCTAACGGTGCCGTTAAATAAAAATAAAGGATAAAGCTCTCGGCGTTGACCAATCTCTGAAGGATGCGAAATGCATTCGACCTCATTAAGTATCGTTGGAGGTGATTGAATGCATATATGGTCTTTGCAATGACTCACGGTGGCCTACCGATGTATCGAACCACTGCTGCTATCCTTCCAGACAAGTCTGGTATCAATTTGTCGACCCTGGAAGGATGGAGGACTTGATGGTTCATGGGCGCGTGGATCGATTCCGTGAGTGTGTTGCAGGGTGTCTCCGAGCACTGCACCACACGCGCCCTGCGGTGTCATTAACCGGACTGACTACACATCTGAATGTAATCCACGTATACGCGCTGTCCTTTGTTTACCAATCAAGATTCAGGGCAAGTGTCAAGGAGTTCTCATGTCATAAGGTGCATTAAAGGTCCTAAGGCCTTGCCATTACTTGGGTTTATTTAGATGCTTTTGTTACGTGAAACCATTAATTCTATACGTGAAATCGCACTCAAGAACCCACCACTCATGTAGCAAACACTGTTCTCTTCATAACGGCTTTCGTTCAGCTTTTTTAAGGGAGTCTGTTTATTCTGGTTATCAGGCCAAACATATCTTGTTTCTAACAGAATGCCGTCGAGTATCTTCACAAAACAGTGAGCGTTTGAGTGATCGTGAATACTAAATGGCCAAAATATCTATGCAAAAGCTATAATTGCATTTTCGAAAGAAACAGCCTTTCTAACCTGCTTACCATACCTGGTCCCCAGCAGAGTATCATGAGATTATATTTGCCATTACCTATGTCTACGAGGTTTCGTGTGTACCTAGAATGAGGATCATTCGTTGCAAAAAAATTTAACTTCTGATAAATGCTCACTTGTGTTCATCAAAAACAGCATATTGTCTCCACTCAGCTGGGTTACTATTATACGTCTTCATCAGCATAATCACTTCGTCCACATTAACCTGATCCTCGGCGAAGATGCGATGGAGCGATTCAATCAGCTCTGTGAGAGTTACCATTTCTACAAAACTACTTTGTCGATAGTTTTATACTGCCTTGTCGATAATGTTAAACTATCTTATCGATAGTGTTAAACTACCTTATCGATAATGTTAAACTATCTTGTCTATAGTGTTAAGCTGCCTTGTCGATAGTGTTATTTTACTGATAACTCGTTAAAGACAATTTGCTAGAAATATTAGGGATAGGAGGGGATGAATATGGAATGAAACAGTGATCCTGAGGAACATCGCAGCTAATGAATGTGAATGTCGGCTCTGGTGATGATTCCCAATATTTGGTGAGTAAATGACGTGATTCACAAATATACTTTGCAAAAAGGGTTGTGATAGGAATGAAACAGTGATCCTGAGGAACATCGCAGCTAATGAATGTGATACTGTTGCTGTCGATTGGCTCTGGTGATGATTCCCAATATTTGGTGAGTAAATGACGTGATTCACAAATATACTTTGCAAAAAGGGTTGTGATATGAAAGCTGTCATAGAGTTCTATAAGCGTGGTGAAGATGCATGTTTATGCCGGGCCTCAACCTTAGCTATTTAAACCTTTAAGTATACAGTATACTTTGAAACAATAACTCCATAGCGAGATTAACCAATGTTGTAAGAATGGGTAAGAACAAGAAATAGCTTTGATACGTCTTTACACCACATCAAGCGACGAAGAAAGAAAGAGATTCGGAGTGTTGGAACGGTTTCTAAGACAATAAAAAGATGAGTAATGATGCTGCTTATATTCCTTTTGTAGTGGGTGGAGTTTTGCTAAGGCGAGCTAGAGATATTGCTCGAGAAGAGGTGCGAGGATTTATTTCGGTTAGTGCAATATGACAAAGTTGACTCGAGACGCATTACTGTAGCCGTGAGGAAAAAAACAGCGGATAAGACGTTACACAAGGAGCCTCGCTTGTACAAAGTTTTATCAGAGAGGGAAGATATAGCCTTCCAGGCTCTGAAGAAGGCGATACTGCCGAAACATCAGCTACTGTTGTATTGTGTTGTGTATTTTCTATGGAAGTAAATGTATGCTGTATAACAACCTTGCGATTGCTGAACAAGAAAACGAAGCATTCATACTCCAATGCCGAGGTTAATAGAAAGTCGATCCTGGGAACTGATAGCTCAAATTAAGAAGGATAGTTAAGTATTACATCCAGAGGGTGTGTAAGGCTAAATTGTGAATGTGAATGCGAAGTGATGAAGAATGTTTGTTATTTTGTGGAAGGTGCTGGCTATTTTGAGGACATGTGAGAGCATAGTCAATCAACAGCACTGGAAATCATTCGTCGGTGACCGCTTCTGCTCACCGTTTTGAACTTAGCAACTTAGCCCTAGAAGTCACATCATCCGTTTCCAAATCGCATTGCAGTTCTTTGTTATAAACGATCAAGTGTCAGCCACAGCCTATACGTTTTCGATGTTCGTGCTCCTGACGGCGATTTGCACAAACTAACGAGCCTTGGCGATTTAACTCATACGTTCGTTTCCTGGTCGAAGTTGGCTTTGCGGGTGCGATGCTTGTGTCGTTAGGTAGCAATTATTCCTAGTAAACTCTCTTCCGCAAGCCGCGCTCTTTTCCACTCACTGGTGAGACTAGGAATGTTCTGCAAGTTATCCGAACACTTTATGTTTACAGGGCAGTGGGAAAGAGAAAAAAGATAATAATTATCAAAACGAGGGATTACTTCCATTTTTTCTGCCAGTGCGACGACTGTAGGTCTACCAACTTGCAACTTGACTTCCACTCTCTGCATACAGTTTCCGTGAGTTATTTTGGTTGTTCTAAACTTGACCTGTTCATACAATTGACATTTCTGTCTTGATGTACCCAGCTTTTCTTAATGAATTGAGAACGATGGAATTAAATTGGTGTAAAGAAGCAAGATATATGAGAAACACAACGTCTTCTAAGAAAGTAGAATCAACACGCATCGCTTGAAGCCATAGTGCGTTCACCGGGTAGGAAAAGCTGTCCTTGAAAGAAGAGGTCTTAGAGTTTTCCCTTGCCTGTGCGAAAGAACTTAGTCCGATAAAGCTAGGCATACTATGGTGAATGCGAGGAAGTGCGTCAGTTGAACGGTATGCACTTGGTTTGTGGGGTCAGAGAGGGCCCTCAGAAAGGAAAATAGGAAGCTGACTTTTAGTTAACTTTGGCATTACTGATAAAGCTACTTGTTTTTAACAACTGTGGTCTTTCCATGGCTAAAGTTTCAGTCCTTTCTCTTTCTGCAGAGTGGTGCTGTAGATTCTTATCTCTATTTAGGTAGAATAGTCTTTAGACTTAACTAAAAGCCAACATACAAACAAAACACTAATCATTTAAAAACCACTTGCCGTTTTCTTTTCTAAGCATCGAGACTACCCGTGCGCTATTCACATGGGATTATAAATGAACTTTACTTATCCTAAAAAGCCGCATCCGCTAAACCTCCACAAGAATAGTCGATATTATCTCAAATTTTCTAGCTATTTATTGTTATAAAAATCTTGATCTGTTTCGGCAGCCTTGTCTTCTTCAAAGCCGCTATAATCCTAGTCGGTGAATCTCACTTAGACTGAAATATTAATCTGGGTTGTTATCTGAAATCAAGTGCGATAATACGGTATTCGTCATTTCATTTCACTTTTGGGTGTTTGGTGTGTTTGCGAAATGCCTCGAGAGTTCTGATAGTTGATGTTTTTGATTCTTTTGCCAGAACAATAGATGCGACCTTAAGATCACTGTGGTTGTGGTCTTATGTTTGGTGTGCATATAGTTGAGTGCTTCTCGTATATCATGAATAGATTGAAACAACGAGTGCTTTTGCTTTGCCAACTGGTACATTACTGTCCAGTTCAGCATGGATCTGATCTGGTCTTGATGAATACGTATTATAATCGATAGATAATCAACAACAACAATCCTGAATAAAACGAAATTGCCAAATGGGTTTTTCACTGCAGCGGCGGTGTTCGACACCGGAAGGTTTAACTCCATAGACATTGTGAGGAGGAACGGTTGTGGACAGTCGACTTGGAACCATCGGCTCTGAAGAAGACAAAGGCATCGAAATGATACACGAATAAAAGTTGCATAATAACCTAATAGTAGCAACTTTCGTTTGCCCTCTTGCATGAACGACGTTCAGATGGTCCTACATAGCAATAATGATGATTCCAGCAGTAACAACAGCTAAAATTGTAAATTTACAGGACGAATTATGAGGAAAGGAAGTATGTAGTGGGTGTTTCATCGGTGTTTAATGTACGCACGACAGCGATAAAGATGATTTCAATATTATATCGCTGAGAACCGATTTCTGCTTATCCTCGGCATAAATAGTTAACCACTCCTTGAATTATTAGGGTTACATGAAGTTAGTAACAGGTTTTATTCGGCTAACATCTGAATGTCATAGTCTTCTTGAGATCCGGATTGATTTGAGTAGATAGTCCACAGGTGTTCGCAGCGGCGTCGAGTCGAATCCAAAGGAGGGAGCACACCGCTGGAATAGAGAACTTCACTTAACGGTGCCCTTTTATGGAGGACAGGTGTTAACCTATTGTCGGTATCGAATAATTCAGTATTACCATAACAACAAGTTCGCATGACGGTCAAAACGGCGAATAAACGTTTACAGGTTAGGATTTTATTCTTATGGTCGTTTTTAAGAAAGGTCATAGAATGTTAAGCGAATAATAGGAAGATTAATATAAAACAATATTTTAAAGGACGAGAACTTTACGAAACTTCAACCATCGAAGATCAAAAATACGTCTCACTTCGCCAAGAATAATTATTGAGAACACAGTAATTTTCCTTGTTAATTGCAACCGTAACATCTGCAAAACTCCGGACGGTGGGCACCTAAGATGGAGACTTAACATGCTACTTTCCTTTCAGGGGCTAATGATTCATCATCACACCATGCGGGTCTTTCGTTTCGCCTGTTCTCAACTAGTTCTATCGATCAGTACCATCAGCAATCACCTGTCGACGGGATTGATCTGCGGAGCCCAAATTAGCAATAAACCCAGTTAAGCTGGACTCGTAGCCGAATCACAGTGCTAACTTTTTATTTATTTCCTATTGCAATTTTTTACGGCAGAGTATTAGGCGTGGGTTTATTGCCGATTTGGGATAGCGCCCTGAAAGGATAATAGCGGGTTGGTTCCTCACCGCAAACAACTGCGGTTCCGAGTTTTGCAAGCATCTCAGCATCTCAGCATGGTTGTATACCGCATAATATCCTGCCTTTAACAAACTATAATGGTAACCATGGGCCTACCCCATAGCGGGATCTTTTGTCGGTCAGGCGCAAGGCCACGTGGCGCATCCCCAGGTGGCGCATATGCGGTTTATCGCTGACGAAAGGCCGCCTTATGCTTCGCTGAGGCTCAGGTGGATCCAATGGATGGACTCTCTGCTTATGTTACGTAGATTTCTCAGATACTTCCTTTGTCAGAAAGTATGTATTCATGCATGCGTGTCAGTGTGTTTTTATTCATGCGGATTGTATTCGGCCAAATTCAAGCAATCAAGTGAGATGGAGTACTCCTAAAGAGCCGACAGAGTTAGGGAGAACAATTACGGATACGGTGCGAAAACCTCGGAGCTATTCTAGGCTGCCTAAATCGCAAAGGGCTAAGATGGCGAACAACACCTACAGTTCACGCACACTTGCATCTGAGTCCTCAATAGAAGACTTAATCAAGCAGGCGAGAAGGATAAGCTGCGATATCATCGGACTGGCCCTTCCATTCAAAGCCGTCTCTAACCCAGGATAAGAACTTCTCCTTTGAACATGGGGCGGTAGAGGAGTCGGCATCGTCGGAGTTCTCGTCAATACGAGCTTGACCATGATTCACTCGAACAACTAACAACCCGAATGTGAAGTTTGCGATTGAGGAGATATGGATCAGTACCGGCTTTAACGATCTTCGTCGTTTACGCACCAACATCGAACTATGACGAAAAAGTCGAAGCTTCTATATGGACTTGGAGACGTTCAGAGAAGACCATACATTTTTCAAGGTTATAATTGGAAAATTTACGCTAAGATTTAACCCAGAAGAGCGGTAGAAGGTTTTGCCTAATGTCGTTGTTGCCCCAAGATTCTAGACGAGATCATATGACTGGCCCTTCCATTCAAAGCCGTCTCTAACCCAGGATAAGAACTTCTCCTTTGAACATGGGGCGGTAGAGGAGTCGGCATCGTCGGAGTTCTCGTCAATACGAGCTTGACCATGATTCACTCGAACAACTAACAACCCGAATGTGAAGTTTGCGATTGAGGAGATATGGATCAGTACCGGCTTTAACGATCTTCGTCGTTTACGCACCAACATCGAACTATGACGAAAAAGTCGAAGCTTCTATATGGACTTGGAGACGTTCAGAGAAGACCATACATTTTTCAAGGTTATAATTGGAAAATTTACGCTAAGATTTAACCCAGAAGAGCGGTAGAAGGTTTTGCCTAACCGATGTCGTTGTTGCCCCAAGATTCTAGACGAGATCATACATCGACTCCTTCGTAGAAAGTTCCATTTCTCGTGGAAAGGAGAAAAGGGCGACAAATTTAAGAAACTAACTTCGAAAATCACTATAAACTGGGATTTATTCAGTCCATTAGATGGCTATTGTAAAGTGGTCGTTCTTGTTGACATCGACGAGTTATGCAGTCGGCTCATTCAGCTTCTTCGAGTTAGCACTATGGGAGCTGGGAGTTCGAAAGTCACCAAGAGAAATCTGTCTCCAAAAACACTTAAGATGATAAGTTAACGTGGAATGGCATAAGCCATAGGCAACCGTCAACTCAAACGGCAAGTTCGGAATTGAAAAATACTGCGGAAAGGTGGTAAAAGAAGATTTTAAGGAGAGAATAGCAGCAGTAATGACCGAAGCTGCAAAAATTTGGAAGGCATTCACAACATTCGTATTCTTTGCCAATTACAAAACTAAGACCATCGAAGTCCTATTATAACACAAACAGTTGCATCGTCCATGAAAGGCAATGAAGAAAATCATCTGCAAATGATACAATGTCACATTCAGAGCCACACCCTCTTTTTCCTTCACATGAAATTAAGTGGGCTAAATATGTACCCCCACCGGATCTTCCTTCCCAAATCCGACATGTTATGTCGTCGGTGAACAACCAAACAACACAGGATAAAATGTGGTCACATGAAGAACCTAGAGTCAGTCCTCATCAACACTGACTCTGATTTCCACATATTACCTAGCCGCATACAAGGTTTCTACTTAGTGGAAAACCAGCAACACTGTGTTAATGTTCAAGAAAAGTAACCTCCGCGATGTCAGCAACTATCGCCTAATCTGTTTGTTGTTCGTCGTCTACAAACTCTTCATTCGAGTCACCCTGGGCGGAACTTATAGAACAGTGGACGGAGGAGAACCATGTGAGTAAGCAAAGTTTAGAAAAGAAATCAGTATTGTGTGCCGCGTCCATACCATAATAGGACTCATTGACGTGTCACTAGAATAAGAGAAACCACTCTGCCTCATCTTCACAGATTTAAAGAAAACTTTTGACTCAGTTGAGATAGAAGCATCCATGGAAATCCTGGACAAAAAAGTTTAGGCAATTCGATAACAACTCGCCTTAATTATTTATCGCGACCCTCAAGAACGTCATGCGAACATTGGAGTGGGAAAACAAGGAAGTAAAAATCGATGATTAGCAGTTCCACCATCTTCGCGCTGCTGATGACATTGTTCTTATAACACCAAGCATTAACCAGGCGGAAAGAATGCTTGCCGACTTTGACAATGCCCGTGCAAAGGTTGATCATCGACTAAATTCCACGAACGCGATTTTCTTGAGAAACAGATTGGTTTCGTATGCCCTATGCGCGCTCAACGGTACGAATATCTTTGAGGACTTGAGCTACGTCTGTCCTAGTCGGGAAACCAGCATAGTGAGCCACTTAGCTAGGCAGGAGAAAGTGAATATGGCGGATAAAGCAAAGTTTCGTAGCTCTACTCGTTCAAGTTCTGCAGCGCTGGTTCAGCAACGTTGCGCTAGGTGTCGTTGTGCAGAAGGATTGGTCCTTTTCCGCGGACTAATGCCGGTTATTTTTGTTGGAGTTACGGTGCATTTCGTTGATTGATTTGCTGGCAACACTTTTCTGCCATGATCGTTTCGCACGGATTCCAATACCTGTGCTGAATCAGCATGGCTGCAGATCACCAAACAGTCGCCATAACATTTTTGCGGTGCAACTTCGACTTTGGCAAGTGCTGTGGGGCCTGATCGCAATCAAACCATTGAGCCGAACGTCGCCGGTTGTCGTACAGAATCCATTTCTCACCGCTCGTCACAATTCGATCAAGAAAAGGACCGTTCATGTTTCGCAGAATAAGAGCAGACGACACTTCAAAACGGCGATTTTTTAAAATTATCGTTGAACCGTGCGACATCCACTTGTCCAGTTTTTTGGTCTTTCCTATTCAATTCAAATGAATGGAAATTGTTCTCATGCTTACACCAAGCCGTTCTGCAAGCTCTCGAACAGCTGATGGCGTGTTTGCTTCCACTAGTGCCTTCAATTCGTTGTCGTCAAGTTCATTGAGACGACCGCAGCCTTCCTTATCTTCGAGGTCGAAATCATCAGAACGGAATTTCCGGAACCACGTTAGCACTGTTGATTCACCAACAGTACCTTCATCCCAAACTTCATTAATGTTTCAAGCAGTCGATGCTGCACTACGAGCGAGTTTGAACTCAAAAAGAAATTTTGACGAAAATTCGTTTCTGACATCTAAAATTATAAAGCTCAACATTGGTGAGAAAAAATTTAAGTTCGACCAAATATGAAAAGATGCATAGAAAGAGCATAAAATCAGCTTTTTTAATGTTATTATAATACTGCACTATGGGCCTCAACATTCCCTTCACCATTTTCCAGATGCGTCATGTGCAAACCGTCGATTCAGTGAACGAATTTGACTGCTGCTCGAAAATCTGTTGTTTTCAATCTTTAAAGACATATTTCCCTTGGAATCCCGAGGCGTTCGAGTTAGGACGTTTCATAATCCTCATCACAAGTAGGCAGCAGACTTTATGGCTCAGAAGAAACTTTGGTCTCTTGCGCTTTGGATTTTTCCGGGATGTCAGCTATTTCTTTGACAGTAATGTATCCCACCACTAGTCGACCGGCTGCTCAAGGACGCGATGTAGTGATGGTGGCAGAAACTTATTGATATCAACAACAGTAATAATAATAACAACATTAGACACGACCCGTGGAAGCTTTTATCTAGAATTCAGCTTAGACCTCTAAATTGTTTACTCGAATATTCCACAAAAGGTGGTGAAATGCATGGGTTGAGCGATGTGTGAATGGATTATGTTATTTATTTTGTGAGTGCCGGAGATTGGAATGGAGGTTATCGCAGGTCATCTGGCGCTTACCAGTGTATATATTAGTGAACGTGCGGCAGTGGTTTTCATCAGGACAAAAGAGGAAAACCATTAGTCCATCATTTCGATTCCTCAATCAGATTTGCGAGTCGGAAACAAGTCATAAGACAATGCTAACTTTTTAATATATTGCCTATTACAGTTTTTCATGACACGGTGTTATATGTGATACAACGACGATAATGCTAAGATAATTCTGATTGTAACTATAGCCTCAGCCTAACTGGGTTCAAATAAAGGATAAAGTTCTTGGCGTTCGTCAATCACTGAGGGATGCACCATGTGTTCGAGTTCATTAACTATCGTTGGAGGTGATTGAATACGTATGTGGCCTTTACAATGGCTCACAGTGGCCTACTGATGTATCGAGCCGGTGCTGCTATCCTACTAAAGAAGTCTGGTACCAATTTGCCGATCTCGGAGAGATGGAAGGCTTGGTGGGCCATGGGCGCGGGGATCGATTCCACGTGTGCGTCACAGTGGCACCTCCAAAAACTGCGCCACATGCATCCTAATAAACGAATAAATGCTGTAAATACAACCACAAATAAACGTGGCACATAAAAACTGCAAAAAATGTACTATTAATTCGTCATGTGCAAAGCATTCTTGCCGAGGTCTAGTTAAAATCGGTTTTTGAGATAAGTTAAGATTGGATAATCACAGCAATTGCTCGTCTGTTGACTGACGAGTATTGGTTTAGATGAAAAGTGATCAGTA
Source organism: Angiostrongylus cantonensis (assembly GCA_009735665.1). Classification (NCBI taxonomy): domain Eukaryota; kingdom Metazoa; phylum Nematoda; class Chromadorea; order Rhabditida; family Metastrongylidae; genus Angiostrongylus; species Angiostrongylus cantonensis. Next base: position 126,691 of record MQTX01000115.1, on the reverse strand, counting down.
GATCTTTAGCGTTCTGCAGTGCTCGTGAACGTCTTCCTAACCTCACACAGCACATCACATAGCATCTCAGTGGTGGTGGAATGTCATCGTTGCTTTTCAGGCGAAAGAAAAGCAAACACGAAATGATGAGTCATCATAACATTTCTCTTCGATAATCGCTCATTATGCCTTATTGAGAAGTGAATTGCACTTTGTCAGGAAAATTCGTCATCATCGTCCTTATCGCCTTGTTCGCTTTACTAAGTTTCTCTCCAACAGTTTTGACCAGTCTTCATCTTTCTGGGAAATTATCATTTCTCATTATAGTCTCCATTATCATCACTAAGTCCTAATACTGAAGGCTCGTGTGGCGCAGTGATCCGAGGCGTTCTGCAACACTAACGTTGAATCGATCTCTGCGCTCCTGGCCCACCAAGCCTTCCATCCCTCTGGGGTCGCTAAATTAGTACCGGACTTGTCTGGAAGGATAGCATCACTGGCTCGATACATCAGTAGGTCGCCGCGGGTGATCCTAAAAGCCAGATGTGAATTCAGTTACCTCAAAACGGTGCTTAATGAAGTCGAATGAGTGGTCCATCACTCATTACTTATGAGATGAAGATACATTGGATTAAAGAAAGAAGGATGGATCACTCGACATTGACCAATCTCTGCTGAATGTGCTATGCATCCAACTCCATTCATAGCATCATAAAGATGATTGAATGCAGCATATCTGGCTTATAGGACTTGTGGTGGTGTCCCGATGGATGAAGTCAGCGTTTTCTATCCTCTTGAGAGAGCTGGTACGTACATGGAATGCCTGGTTCGGCGTGAAAGATGGAACCTCACTCCATCCTTTCGTTGTTACTCTGGCACCGACATCAGGTTCACTTGGCAAAGAGCAATAACAGTATTTCACAACCGACTTTTCTTTAACCTCGGTGTTACTAATCAAGTACTTTTTCTTTGATGAGCTGATACGAGATTGATAAAGATATTTATTTTCGGCTAATATTTCGACATCTTCGTCTTCATCAGAGCCGACGATCCGAGTCGATGGTCCACGCTTGTTCTCCGTCTCGATGCGGTGGCTTCGCCTTCGTGTCGAGTCAGGTCTTTCTCACCTGGCCATCTCCTCGAATGAGGCATACCCACTCGATGATGCCCTTTAATGTAGGATGCTGATGGTTCTTAGCTGTGATAGTCCTGTGATACTAACTTATTTTTTTCCGGACAATCAATCCTGCGGAAGTCGGTATAACTATTAGCTGGCAAAGAGCAATAGTAATATTTCAAAACCGATTTTCCTTTATGTTGTCTATAATACCGAGGTTAAAGGAAAATCCGTTCTGAAATATTGTTAGTGCTCTTTGCCAGCTGATAATGACACCGACTTTTGCAGCATTGATTGTTCGGGAAAAACAATTTACTATCACCGGACTATCACAGCTTTCAACCGTCAGCATTCTGTATGAAAAAGACATCACCGAGTGAGTATGCCTCATTCGATGGTCCGCTGAGGGCCTAACTGGATACGAAGGTGAAGCCGTCGCATCGAGACAAAGAACAAGCGTGGATCATCGACTCGGACCACCGGCTCTGATGAAGAGGGCTAGCTATGATGTGACAACGTTAGCCGAAAATAAATATCTTTATCAAACTCGTGTTAGCTCTTCAAAAAAAGATACATGTTGATCAGGTTCATCGCTGATATTCGTTTTTGTGCTTTTCTATCGAAATATTTCTCGACGTTTCATTTCAATAAGCAGACATGAGGTTGTTATTATAGAATTTATTAGGATACAATAGCTGACGTTTCGGCGGCTTCGTCTTCTTCAGAGCCTGGAAAGGTTAAATTGAGATGCGGTCTACTCAGCCAAACACTTTCATAACCTTAGCAGATAAAACTTAACAAATGAATTTATATTCGCCTAAGAAACAGCTCCGTTTAAACACCTACCGTTTATTTCTTGTAAAGTTAGTTGGTGGACAGTAGCCGCGCAAAGTGCTACATGGGCAAGGACTGTGCCTGTGTTAGGTTAGGTCATTCGATTAGCCTGAGGTATGGCGCCAAGTCACGCGTGATGCAAGACAAGACACTCGTCCTAGTGGTTCATTTCTGGATATTTGGAATTGATCCAAAACGCTTCAAGAGTTTTACGCACTGATGTTTTCGATTCGTGCGTGAGGATAGTGACTCCTATTTCAAAATCTTTTCCGTTATGTTCCTGCATCCTATGCGCACCTAGTGGAGTGTTTGGTTTAGATTAGATTTACCGACTAGGTGTTCTTTTATGCGGACGCAGAGCGGTCTATCCGTTTCGCCAACGTATTCGTCCCCGTGCGCTTTACAAGAAATCAGGTTGACTGTACCCGAGGTCATGCAATCACCGTCTCTAACGTTAGGGCAAATTACGCAGTTTTTCGTTACACATGGACGGTCATATAGGCGGTTGCGAACTAGCTGGCGTCTTAGAGTGTCCGGTGGTATTTCTATCACTCTTACGGAATTCTCGAGACCGGCTCCTATCAAGCAACGTTTTATGGCTGCACTTATTTCGCTTGAAATAAAGGACAAGGGGAGCGGAGCCTTGTTTTCGCCAGAATTTTCGCTCTGGGGCCTGGTTTTTCCTCTATGCCTATGCCGAGAGGCTACAGTTTCGTAACCATTTGAAATGGCTATTTGACGCGCCAGTTTCGGGGATTCTTCCCTTTGCTCTCCACCTGCGCACACGTTGGCGGCGGTTCGAAACATATTTCTTTTAAGCGCCCTTTTAGTGCGTGAGGGATGAGAGGAGAGGTTATGAACCAGTATATTCTTACTGCTTGGCTTTCGATACCATTTTGTGATGTAGCCATTTTCGGATAGGTTGACTTGAACGTTTAGGAATGGAAGCCAGTTTTCTTTCGGTTTCTCACGGGTGAATTTTATGTACTCTGACTGCTTGTTTAATAACTCGAAACATTTGTCCATCTCCTCCTGTGTGGAGCAGATAATAAAACAGTCATCTATAAACCTACAGTAGAGTAGTGGCCCAAGATCGATTGCTGGTGATTCCACTTAAGACATAAAGGCAACGGCAAGGGTTGGTTCCAGTCGCTGTCCCATTGCCAACCCTCTCATTTGCGCGTAATGCTTCCCGGACCATCTGAAGATTGAGCAGTTGAGGCACTCCTTTAAGAGTGTCATCAACTGCTGAATCGAGAACCCATACATGTTTATTGCTCCTTCATGTTGTATAAGGAGCTCGCGAATGGCTTGCATAGCGGAGTCATTCGACACGTTTGTATAGAGGGCGGTGACGTCGAAGGACTCCATCATGTACGCGTTGTTGGGTTGAGCATTACATCAATCAATGCCGAGGTTAACAGAAAGTCGGTCTTGGGAATTACTACGTTGAAATATTTTTTTTTGTTCGTCGTTTTTTTATCGATGGAGAAAGAAAGACCGATCGTATGCCGCTGCTCATTCAGCCTGTGCAAGACAGTTCAAGTAAATAGCATATTCTTCGTATTCTTGTTGAGCAAACGCGAATGAAACATTACGATTCCATGTGAATTCTGTGCGGTTGGTCTCCCACTCGACATACTCAGTGGAAGCCTCATAGAAAGCTGCTCTGAGGAAGGCGAAATCCGCCGAAACGTCAGCTTATTTGTGAATAAGGAATAATAATAACACCTCGCGTGTGCTCAACAAGAATACGAAGAATTACTTGATCAATGCCGAGGTTAATAGAAAGTCGGTCGTGGAAGTTAAATAGCATATGTTTCCGGATTTTTCCAAAAAATCGATAGTACACTGCACGGAAATTGTGATAATATTGAATGAATCTTTGTCGCCATAGTATATGAAGCGCCAATGAAACGCCCACTGCATCCCCTCTTTCATCCCAGGTCTTCAAGCGGAGCCGTTATTAGCAACTGCTAGCATCATCTTTAATGTTACCCTTAGTTAAGTTGTCACTGCTTGAAAACAACGCTAACACGATAAGAAAGCTATATTCAAGCTGTAGAGAAAAACTGTAAAAAATAAGAGAGGAGAACTTTCTATGAATTGAAATTTAATTAGTAGACTTTAAAACGTTAATAACATCGCACTCTTCAAGTGCCGAGGTTAATAGAAAGTCGATCTTGGGATCTGACATCTCACTAGTAATTTTCTTCCTATCACAGCAATGAGTGTTTTTATGCAACAAGTAGCATCTTTTATTTGTTTGTAAGTCACGGATGAATGTGTCATTCCGAAAATGTTCTCGGTTTGTCTTCAGATGAGATTGTTCCCACTCCTTTCTGTCCTCATCGTCATTCTACTCAGTTGTCTAGCGAAAGTGGTAAGAATTGTTTATTGCATCGTATCAGCAGTATTGTATTTATAAATAGTATTTAAGATTTGAGACTATTTAACAGATTGCTGCTGGTTTTTTTTTCGATTTAAGAGCTCATTCAACACTCCACCGAAGGGTATGTGTTGGGTCGGAAGGGATGGGGACTGTATGCGATGCGACTGTAGGAAGCCTTTGAAGTGCTACAAGGGCACATGTCGATGATTGACTTACTGTGAGGAATCTTTCGAAGTCGATTTATCGTCTTAAAGAATAAATCTGTAGTTCTCGAAGAATTGTACCAATAAATATTTGGCATGTCGCCGATTGTTAACGATTTCTACAATACTCGCTGGTTGTAGCAAGTGGAAGTGAAGCCTCGAAGAGACTTCATCCATATTGACCAGAGTACTCTTCATCGTGGTTTAAATCATGCACGTGCTTACGAACATTGACGTGAGTACCATGTAAGCCAATCAATACACAGTCGTGTTTAATTAGCTAACTGTGCACTGTGTACACTAATTTCACCACGTCTGTACAAATATCGGCTCCATCGTGTGGGTTATGATTATAGGTTTCAGCTCCTACGCAAGCAGTTTGCCTTCGGTATAAGATGATTGTTAACGATTTCTACAATACTCGCTGGTTGTAGCAAGTGGAAGTGAAGCCTCGAAGAGACTTCATCCATATTGACCAGAGTACTCTTCATCGTGGTTTAAATCATGCACGTGCTTACGAACATTGACGTGAGTACCATGTAAGCCAATCAATACACAGTCGTGTTTAATTAGCTAACTGTGCACTGTGTACACTAATTTCACCACGTCTGTACAAATATCGGCTCCATCGTGTGGGTTATGATTATAGGTTTCAGCTCCTACGCAAGCATTTTGCCTTCGGTATAAGACCACCTGGTTGACAGATACTTTCTCTGCACTCTCTTTTCAAACTTATTTTCTTAATTATTGAGATTTTTGCCACACCACTTATTGTTTAAAATAAGAACATTGCAATTTCCAAACAGTCCACCTCAAAGTTGAGCACTACAGCTCAATCTAAGTTGAGGAAATAAACCGACTAATTGCGAGTTCGTTGCTTTTTCAATCCCGAAGTCGATACTGGGCTTTCAGCTCTATTATATGTTTGTAAACTAGCAAGCAAGGAAGAACTCCACATCAAAGTTTTTGTTTTAGTTTATCTACACATCTTTCTAATTTCGCGAGGGACATTTCTCGCGGCGATGTATAAATCTGCCTCTGTTTGTTAATTTCACTTTTTTTAAAAAGACGATCCATCTTTCACAGCTAGTCTGCAGATCCCACTTCTCGCATTCGATTCGTTCCTTCGCATTGATCATCCACGAAGGCCTTCCAACTTTTTACATTTGGCTTCAGCTGATGCATGAAGATTTTCCTTTCACCATGAATGCTGCTGAATTCTGGTCGAGTTGACTCTCCCTAGAGACATGAGCTAGCCTGGCTAGAGTGTTCGCACTTTGACTGCAGAGAGTGAATTTTTCCCAGACAAGTCCAGTATCAAGTTCCCCACCCCGAAAGAGTGAGAGGTTTGGTGAGCGCGGGGCACAATCAAACTAGCACTGTGCTCGTAATGGTCGCCGTCATCACCATAGTGCTACCGGTCTCATTTTGTGTAGATCCGGATGGAATTACGGAAAGAGGTCAGAGGTCGTCCGAAAGAGTTGAGGATATCATTGTGTTGTCCATAGCGACGAAACAGAGGCCTTCCTATAAGCAAATACATGCACATCTGTTTAAGAACTTAAAAAAAAAACAATGTAATCATCCCAACTGTTTCGCATCATCTAAGGGAAATTAGAAAGCAGAAAAATACACCAAATGAGTGCCGCACGAATTAAATAATAATCAAAGAATTTGTCATTTTAAGATGCCGTCGGTGTTTCTCCTGCTCAATAAGGACTTGCTTCTTGATCTTGTATCGTGACACGCGATGAGAACTGGGTCCACTGCGTCCACCACGGGCGAGGGGCTCAGTGGTTCGACCATGGTGGAGCTGTGCAGCACTTTTTGAGGCTAAGGTTGCACGGGAGGTCGCGTTGACAATTTGATGATTTGCTGTTTGTCTAGCCAATGACGGCTCCTTGAATCCGGGTGAAACGACTGGTGACTTTAAGCAGGCGCAACAAATCTACCATATTTACCAGGCACTTCAGCGACTGTTCCCCGTATTTGCAACAGGAAGACACCAATTTTTCTCTACGACAGAGTGCAGACACGTTTCCAATTACAGATACCGAAACAGTGAGCGAAGTGAGCTACGAGACTCAAACTCATCAGCCACACTCGCCAGACCTCACAACTATCGACTACCACTTGATTCAAGGATCTCGATAACCTTCCCGCATGAAAAATTTTTCAGAAATCAACTCGAGGCCGAAAATGCCTACAACAACTTCGTGACCTCCAGAAGCCCAGATTTTTGTGTAGACGCTATAGGTAAACATGTTTCCGCGTGGACAAAAATGTGTATGATTCTTCTACTTCTGTTTAGCAAACACGAGGTGTTATTTTATTTCTTTACTTACGTACAAGCTGACGTTTCGGAGGATTTCGCCTTCCTCAAAGCCTGGAAAGGTCACGTTGACTGCAATCTACACGGATAAGCATCTCCGTAACCAAACAGAGAAAATGCTGAACCAAAATTTCAATCACATTGAACACAGAGTCTTTGCACACTCACCGCTTTCCATGAGTCTTCCGCTTTCTATGAGAATTATTCAATCAGTGCCGAGGTTAATCGGAAGTTGAACGTGTGAGTTACTGAAAAATGTGTATATTGCAGTACTTCGATCAATAGAAAGTAGAACTGAGATATGCCATTTTGAAAATACAAGTCACAAGCAGGGCACTGATTTCCACTGATCTAATAAAATCTGCAAATAATTTTTCTTGGAAACTCGTATATCAAACATGAAAATAGACGAAAAAAAGTGGAATTCCGTGCAGTAGGACGCAATGGCATTTCCAGCGTAGCATCATTAATGTTGGCAGCTGCGGTCATCCACAGAAAAATCCAAAAATTCAAATTCCGTTTTCTGATCCTTGAGAGTTGAGAACTGAAAAAAAATTGAAAAAAAGAAAACAATTTGAAATAAGAGAAATAAGAGAGAGGAATCCAATAAGAAGAAAAACCATATATGCAATTAGAGAGATGAAGCAAAGTCTGTTCTAAAAATCTATATAAAGTTCCGAACTCTTCAAGTACTTTGTCGAAAAATTATCGTCGGTTTCCGCCTCTCGATCATTTACAGTCAGTTGCTACCGTTATTTTATTTGCATGAACTTTTTGTAGGCACCGATAAGGCAAAGCGAAAACAAGCTCAATAAAGCGGTACGATTAAAAAGAGGTGAATTGTCAGGCAAGACAGTGTCAGTAAGGCAACAAGGCACCAATTTGTCGAGTCGGAGAACTTTAGTATCACTGGTACACATGATGGAGCCCACGACTAAATGTGCATTGCAGGGTGTCCTTAATCGCTGCGTAGTGAGAATCGTTTGTAATCCACGTACCACTGCATCTATACACATCCTTACGAACCGCATGATCATCACTGCAATAATGTGCAGTCTACGTGAATTTCAAGATCAGTTGCGCTACAGGCCAATGCTAGAAATGTTAGGTAAGGAATTACAAAGAGGCTCATAACCACTAATATTTTCAAGGCTTGACTGGACACGAAGGCGAAGCCGCCACATCGAGACGAATAACAAGCGTGGACCATCGACTCGGATCATCGGCTCTGATGAAGACGAAGACGTCGAAACGTTAGCCGATAATAAATATTATTATCAACCTCGTGTAAGCTCATCAAAGAAAGAATACACATTGATTAAGCACACCGAGGTTCAAGGAAAGTCGGTTTCGAAATACTAATATTTTCTCCCAAGCTTTCTTGAAGCAAAAACCATGAAAGAGCAAAGTTGGCACTGTTTTTCGCTTATTTTCGGGCAAAGTCTTCAAGTACTTGATCATTACCGACATAGAAAATTAAGCATCAACCTCACATGTACAAAGATGTTGTATACGCCAGGTTGGAGAGCTTATAGACTCAAAGTCTATCTGGCTGTCTATTAGTGATAAAGCTGAGGAATTTTCAGTTATTCCTAGACAACTGCATGTTAGAATAACAGAATAACACCTCAACGATGTTTCTATCTATCGACAATCCTCCGGAAAGGAATACAGAAGTCAATGCAGAAAATTAAACACGAAGTAGACACATGCCGAAGGCAGCAGATTTAGAACGGTCAATTTTTCCTCAGCTTTAAATGACTATTCAGTGCCCTGTCCTGTAGCTGATTATTAGGACACGTAGCCTTACTTCTACTGATGATGTTGTGTCCACCGACCCGTCATCATTTAAGGGTAGAGCAAACGGTTCCTAAGCATTATCCCAACCCAACTACTAAAATTCATGACAACACATCTGCAAGGTACCAGAGTATGCCTAGATCACCTACGGTGCGCGTAACCAAATAGCACGCACTTGATGGAGCCATTCGATGTTACTTCACTTCATACTAACGCATCTAATGACTTTGCAATGCAAGCCACTCTCTATGTGCTCGTAGAAAATGAAAAGAAGATAAACTAGTGTGGCTTGTCGATTCAAAAACTAATGCCTTCCTTAAAACAATGTCTTAGCTGTTTAATCCTTAGGTGGCTAGGAAGACAATTTGCACAAATTAGAGAGATGGCAGTACGACAGCAATTAGCTCTAAATTTTATCGTCGCTTTCATGTCTAAGGTGGATACTCCAGTTCTTGATCGCAAATCCTTAGTCAACAGTCGATGCGTAGGCGGCGACTGCTTCATTGTCTGTTCCACTCAGGAACAGATAGATGAATACTTCGAATTGTTAAACAAGCAGTAGGAGTATACAAAATTCACGAAGAAAAAACTAACCGATAACTATCTTCCATTCTTAAAAATCCAAATAAAACCTCCAGAAAAAGAGTACATAACACTGTTATCGAAAACTAAGCAGCAAAAATACACCAGTGCAATACTTCTCCACTCATCCTTCACACATGAAAGAAGCACTCAACAAAAATATGAACCGAACCGCTACAAATGTGGGCACAGCAGAAGAGGAGACAAGGAATCGCTAAACTCGGCACGAAAGAGTAGCCAATTGCAATGGAAACGAAGCAGTAGCCACTTGAGTCAGACCAAAAGGTAGGGTTGGTTCCAAAAATGATAATATTTCAAACCGAATTGCGATCCCCTTCAAATTGCCTTTCAATTCAAAGGAAATATCTTACGCGGTTAAGAGGTTGCTAATTAAAAATGGTCTTGAAAGTAATGTAGTGGCTATCGCCTTCCCATACAATATTCTATGCCATCAATTAGTCTGTAACCGCCTCTATGATCGTTTGTGCAGCTAAAAGAAATGTGTGATCTGTCCTAACAAGAGAGACGGGCACTGCATGAGTTCAGGTACAATTTCGTTGTTCGCATTTAGGTCAGTAATACATTGAGGAAACGGGTAGACCATTTTGTGTCCGCTTAAAAGAACACGTAGGTGAGGAACTTGAAAATCTACGAAGTACTCTTCTAACTGGATACAGGTGGTGAGCATTAATCGAAAAAAATCAACGCCCAGAGACTCTTCAGGAGGTTTGGACAAATTTCACAAATCGAAGTGCGAACCGGGAAGGCGAATGCCCCACTATCACACGTGCGCTGGCGCCTTACTTCAAATCGATTTTCTGATCTGGGTTGGCCTCGCTCGTCATCCCACTCGGACAACGCGCCGGCAGTGCCACTCGCAACACCACGGTGAGTAGTTTTTGATCAATATGAAGTTTATTTATGTCTTAGATGGTGAGCATTAATCGAAAAAAATCAACGCCCAGAGACTCTTCAGGAGGTTTGGACAAATTTCACAAATCGAAGTGCGAACCGGGAAGGCGAATGCCCCACTATCACACGTGCGCTGGCGCCTTACTTCAAATCGATTTTCTGATCTGGGTTGGCCTCGCTCGTCATCCCACTCGGACAACGCGCCGGCAGTGCCACTTGCAACACCACGGTGAGTAGTTTTCGATCAATATGAAGTTTATTTATGTCTTAGATATTCGTTAATAGTCCATATATTGGCTATTTATGCTGTGGCTTACAAGAAGTCGATCTTTTGAGTTACGTAGCACTAGATTTTCACCTTGGTACACCAATATCCTTATTTTAGGAAACCCTTATGGGCAAATGTGGTCAAGATCAGGAAATTACTGAATAAGTAGTGATATGGACCTAATAGGTTGTAGTTGCACAAGAAATTACTGCGTATCTTGTGAATCGCTGACATTTCTGGAACAGACTCTTCTAATTAAGCTTGGGAAAAAATCATGTTCTAGTTAATCTTGTTGTCTATTTGTTTTTCAGGAATGTGCCGACATTCGGCCATTCATTGTTTCTTGGCCATCGCACACCAATCAATTAGACAGGTAACAAGAACGGTGTTTATCAATCGATTTGATTATCTTTAACTATTGTTGATGACTTGTTCACAAATGCCAAAATGACGTCGGCAGGGTTGACGCCGACGCGTTAAGCTGTGTTGACAGAGGTTCTAAGATTATTGATTAGAGTCAAGGAGACGAGGAAAGGCACAAATTGAAACAAGTGCTAGGAGATAGTGGATACCCCACTTTGTTTCTCGGCCAGAACGAGGAAAAGTGAGAGCTCTGTTTTGTTTAAGACAATCACAAATTATTTGGATTTTTCGGCATACTGGTGGAGCCAATAGTGTTAGAGCTGCGAGTCACAGCTCCTATTGTCACTTTTCCACTGATGATGGCATTCTCTCCACTGCAGACCAGGATTTGTTTCAGACACTTCAAAATGAACCTTACGAAACATATGAGCCAGTTTGAAAGACCTTTCATCAAATACTCCTAATGGAGCTGAAGACATGAGAACATTATCCATTTCATTGAAATGGCCTGATTGATTATGACTGACTCGTTAATGAACTTATCCTATTTGAGTATTTTTTCGCAAAGCGGTTTGTAGCTAATGCCAATATGTCATACAAATGTCAATATAGCTGCGATTTTGCATATTTCAAGCCGACGGGAATCCACGGATCGTTGTAATTTCAATGTGGTGTCTTCTGTTTAGGCTGCTACCTGCTGAAACGGAAAAGTACAGTAAGCCTATGCTACATGTCGAGGTAGAAGTGCTGAAAGCAGCAAACGCAGTGAAGGCAAGGCACTTCAGCGAGTCAGTAGATCACGTGAGTATGAGATATAATTTTAAGCGATGCAGTTAGAATTTACTCACCTTATAGATATCGAATAAATCGGATTATGTATACATGATGATGACATTGCTTTTCAAGTATCTGCACAAGCTGAGATATGAAATGTCATAAAGGTCTGTCTAGATTTCCTATTAAAAATACTGATCCAATTATGCCTAAAATTGCCCAAATACGAAGGAAAATGGCAGCTGCGAAGGTCCACTAATACAGCGTAACGTTGGCCACATTAAAGTTTTGTGACATCGTGGTCTAACTTTATCAGTTAGACATAAAGACTAGCATTCGGCGTAGATAGCTCGCTAAAGGAGACACCATGCATTCAACTTCACCGAACATCGTTAAAGGTGATTAAATGTATGTCTAGCTTATACATCGAGTCGCGGTGGCCTAGTGATGCTTCATGTCAGTACTGGTATCCAACCAGACAATTTTAACATTATTTTACAGATTCGAAAGCATGGAAGCTTTTGTGAGTCCTAGGCGCAGGATCGAATCTGCAGTCACGTGTGTATAGACGCGTACCTCTACCGTCTGCGCAGGACACTTCCCCACTTTAAAGCATACTTTCTGGGGTGCTTCGCAGAATATTCATTGCTCTGAGGCAAAAATAGTCCAGTAGTGTGTTTTGCCCCACGAAAAATTTGTACTACTGGTGATTCAACCCTTGTAAAATATAAAGTTCGCGATGCATTTTATGCAATGCATGTGTGAGTGGCAGAAAAGTGGACGAATTGCATCGTACATCAAACATTTTTTCCAGTTTTCTCTCTTCGCCACATTTCTTTCGAGCTTGTTTACGCATTGTTAGTTAGGACGGGGAAAAGTGAGAGCTTCAGTTTATGCAAGGCAATCGATTTAAGGCGATATATTTAAAGCATATCTATGCCGAGGAAGTAACATAATGCACTCCGACCGTTGGCGCAGTGGTGTTCATTTACGAACCAGTCCATTCTCTAAATAGATGGGAAATGGGCAACGTAGGCGAGTGGCAAAAATCCGCAGCTGGAGCGATCAGAAAGGAACACGTCAGACTACCAAATAAATGTATCATCAGAGGAACTGTCAAAATAGTAATTCCACTAGAGTTAGGTTATGCAGAAGTACAACAAACACTGGATATAGCTGTCGCTAAAAGGTTCTATCAATTGAAGAACCGAAAGACGCAGAGCAAAGTCGAAATTCCGCTGCAGCATTCGATTTCTAAGATAGACTTTAGCCTATTCGTAAATAACCTTTCTTACTATTCTCGTATACTGTATTTCACTGCAACTAATCAGCTCTTCTCTATCCTTCCAAAAACGCTGTATTCTATTCCTATTACCCTACGTTGTGTGCCTTAATACTGCGACAGAGTCAATGCGGAAGCAGTCGCGAGTGGAGGGTCTACAACGTTGCAGGAGCCGCACATTTTCGCGCAACTTGCAGCAAAGGTCTCCTCCGCAAAATGATGTGCATTCCACCTTCTCTCTCCTTTCTGTGCACATTTTTTGTTTCATCACAAGAAGTTTTCCTTCCTATCATAAAATCATTCATGTTCATCTCTTCTTCAGTTATTCTATAAATTATACAAGCACTCATTTTCGTATTCCATGCGGTGGAATGTTGTTATGCTTGAAAGTATTTCGTGCCCTGATCATAAGTCGCGGTGGAGAGCATAGTAGCTATTCCCTGAATAGTTCTTATCTCCTATACAATCGTGTGCTTTCTCTGTTTACTGGTATCTTAAATTTATCCCCGCTTTTTTTGCAGATTGTTTCTTGGTGACGATTTCGTGCAGTTGCCTTCAGCTGGCTGAGAAGCGATTCTCTAACTACTTTGTGAGAAATGTTCTTCTCTATCAGGGATTTTCTGCGATGGAGGAGAGAGCTATCAGCTGCAGCCACTCTCCAGCATTTTCCGTCCCAATCAGCTTTTTATATAAGCTTGTGCATAGCTGTCATGTGTATTTTCTGTGTAAGCTAGTGTATAGCCTTCACGAATATTCTGTGCAAGCAGCATCTATCAGATGGTACTAACTCATTAGTATTCTAGAGTATACCTCTGTGCGTTTCTTCTACTTCTTCTACTTTTGATGGCAAAAGATCGATAGAACTAGCTGAGAAACAGGCGAGACGAAGGACCCGCATGATGCGGTGGTGAACGCGTTACTCTCCGGAAAGGACAGTAGCGCGTTCGTTCCCTACCGCAAACAACTGCAATCCGGAGTTTTGCAAATATCTCAGCATTATTAACGTTATATTTCGCAATGTATCCTGCCGTTAAAAAGAATAGGCAGTAAATAATAAGTTGAAATTGAGATCCAGTTAGTGTTCCGCTGATAGTTCACCTGAACTCCTCTTAATTTTTCTCAGCTCGATCACTCAACCAGATATTGTCAGATTGTTAATATTGCATTGTTGTTATTGTTATAAACTATTATAACCGAAAGTTGAGATTGTGTATAGCGTATTCATCAAAAAGACCAGAATGGAAAATTCGTACAAAGTCGAGCATTCTACTTCAAGCTAGTAATTATTCTGTGATCAAGGCTGAGTCGAAAACATGAAACGGGGTGCTTCGCAGAATATTCATTGCTCTGAGGCAAAAATAGTCCAGTAGTGTGTTTTGCCCCACGAAAAATTTGTACTATTGGTGATTCAACCCTTGTAAAATATAAAGTTCGCGATGCATTTTATGCAATGCATGTGTGAGTGGCAGAAAAGTGAACGAATTGCATCGTACATCAAACATTTTTTCCAGTTTTCTCTCTTCGCCACATTTCTTTCGAGCTTGTTTACGCATTGTTAGTTAGGACGGGGAAAAGTGAGAGCTTCAGTTTATGCAAGGCAATCGATTTAAGGCGATATATTTAAAGCATATCTATGCCGAGGAAGTAACATAATGCACTCCGACCGTTGGCGCAGTGGTGTTCATTTACGAACCAGTCCATTCTCTAAATAGATGGGAAATGGGCAACGTAGGCGAGTGGCAAAAATCCGCAGCTGGAGCGATCAGAAAGGAACACGTCAGACTACCAAATAAATGTATCATCAGAGGAACTGTCAAAATAGTAATTCCACTAGAGTTAGGTTATGCAGAAGTACAACAAACACTGGATATAGCTGTCGCTAAAAGGTTCTATCAATTGAAGAACCGAAAGACGCAGAGCAAAGTCGAAATTCCGCTGCAGCATTCGATTTCTAAGATAGACTTTAGCCTATTCGTAAATAACCTTTCTTACTATTCTCGTATACTGTATTTCACTGCAACTAATCAGCTCTTCTCTATCCTTCCAAAAACGCTGTATTCTATTCCTATTACCCTACGTTGTGTGCCTTAATACTGCGACAGAGTCAATGCGGAAGCAGTCGCGAGTGGAGGGTCTACAACGTTGCAGGAGCCGCACATTTTCGCGCAACTTGCAGCAAAGGTCTCCTCCGCAAAATGATGTGCATTCCACCTTCTCTCTCCTTTCTGTGCACATTTTTTGTTTCATCACAAGAAGTTTTCCTTCCTATCATAAAATCATTCATGTTCATCTCTTCTTCAGTTATTCTATAAATTATACAAGCACTCATTTTCGTATTCCATGCGGTGGAATGTTGTTATGCTTGAAAGTATTTCGTGCCCTGATCATAAGTCGCGGTGGAGAGCATAGTAGCTATTCCCTGAATAGTTCTTATCTCCTATACAATCGTGTGCTTTCTCTGTTTACTGGTATCTTAAATTTATCCCCGCTTTTTTTGCAGATTGTTTCTTGGTGACGATTTCGTGCAGTTGCCTTCAGCTGGCTGAGAAGCGATTCTCTAACTACTTTGTGAGAAATGTTCTTCTCTATCAGGGATTTTCTGCGATGGAGGAGAGAGCTATCAGCTGCAGCCACTCTCCAGCATTTTCCGTCCCAATCAGCTTTTTATATAAGCTTGTGCATAGCTGTCATGTGTATTTTCTGTGTAAGCTAGTGTATAGCCTTCACGAATATTCTGTGCAAGCAGCATCTATCAGATGGTACTAACTCATTAGTATTCTAGAGTATACCTCTGTGCGTTTCTTCTACTTCTTCTACTTTTGATGGCAAAAGATCGATAGAACTAGCTGAGAAACAGGCGAGACGAAGGACCCGCATGATGCGGTGGGGAACGCGTTACTCTCCGGAAAGGACAGTAGCGCGTTCGTTCCCTACCGCAAACAACTGCAATCCGGAGTTTTGCAAATATCTCAGCATTATTAACGTTATATTTCGCAATGTATCCTGCCGTTAAAAAGAATAGGCAGTAAATAATAAGTTGAAATTGAGATCCAGTTAGTGTTCCGCTGATAGTTCACCTGAACTCCTCTTAATTTTTCTCAGCTCGATCACTCAACCAGATATTGTCAGATTGTTAATATTGCATTGTTGTTATTGTTATAAACTATTATAACCGAAAGTTGAGATTGTGTATAGCGTATTCATCAAAAAGACCAGAATGGAAAATTCGTACAAAGTCGAGCATTCTACTTCAAGCTAGTAATTATTCTGTGATCAAGGCTGAGTCGAAAACATATATTGCACTGACCAACTAATACATTCGGTGCATTGGCCTATCCGATTCGCAGTCAACATTCAGCGCGAAACGAATCTATCAACGCTGCGGTTCTAATATTGTAGTGCATCATCAAATACTGGACAAAAAGTCCTTTGAATTGCTTTGTGCTTTGAAGAGGATATGCAAGGTTTGATGTTAATGGCTGTCCCACGGCAAACGCTGTAAAATGTCTTGGCGACCACCTAAAAATTGGACAAAAAACACACTTGTGATAGTAGCCAGGATCGACTTTCCACTAACCTCGGCATTTAATTATGTTTTCGTCGTTTTCTCAGCAATCGCGAGGTTGTTAAGCAGGATACGTTTACTTCCATACAATAACACACATACAAACACAATCGTCGCTGACGTTTCGGCAGTATCGCCTTCTTCAGAGCCTGGAAGGGTACACTACTATGCAGCTTACTAGGTCAAACACTTCAACAGCACAAACAGAAAGATGAGAATCTGCACGATAATTACAATATCTACGGCTTCTCGAAAAAACACACCGCTTTCACCTGTCTTCCACCGAGGAAGAACAGCCGCTCAGAGTCGAATATGGCTGACGACTGCACCACTCGACATCAACGATCCATACAAAGGTAAGGTGTGAGATTACGCGTGATCTCGGGGCATTCATACCTGCTATGCATTGTAGGATTCCCACTCTTCACACACAAAGAGGACGCTTGTGAGAAACATGTTTTAAACAGCCACTTCAGTGTGCACAAGTAGGGAACTAAAGGAAGAATCGCGCGACTTCGCTCGGTAAATAGCCATCTCCAATGACTACGAAATTGTAACCCCACGAGATAAGTTTCGAGGGAGAGCGACGCCCCAAAAGGAACGATTTGGCCAAAACAAAGTCCCGTTTATCTTGCTCTTCATTAGCGATGAAATAAATGTAGCGATGGAGCGATGCTTAAGAAAGGCAGATCTAGAGGAATCGATAGCGATAATTGAAATACCACCGAATACTCTTCGTCGCCAGTTCGTAACCGCTTGTATGACCGTCTATGTGAAACACAAAATTGCGTAATTTGCCCTTATGGCAGGGACGGTGACTGCGTGAGCTCAGGTATGATATACCTGATCTCTTGTGGTACTTGCAGAAACGAATATGTTAGCGAAACGGGCAGATCTTTATGTATCCGCATAAAAGAACACCTAGATGGCAAACGAAAAGCAAAACAAGGCAGTTCAGGCAGGCCTTTAGTTCCCTACTTGTGCACACTAAGGTGGCTGTTTAAAGCATGTTTCTCACAAGCGCCCTCTTTGTGTGTGAATGGTGGGAATCCAACAATGAATAGCAGGGAGGAATGCCACGAGATCACGCATGATCTCGACCCGTACCTTCGTATCGATCGTTGATGTGGGGAGGTGCAGTCGTTAGCCATATGCGACTCTGAGCGGCTGTTCTTCCGCGGTGGAAGAGAAGTAAAAAAGTGTTCCGGATTCTCGTCTTTCTGTTTGTGCTGTCGAAGCGCTTGACCTCGTCAGTTGCGTTTTAGTGTGCCCTTCCAGGCTCTGAAGGAGGCGATTCTATGATGTTTAACATCCTCGCGATTGCTGAGAGAGAAAACGACAAAATAAGACATTGTTTTAAGAGGCTTGTCAGTCGTTGAATGAACAAGCTATACATATTTATTTTCATTTCATCTTCTACGAGCAGTTCTTACATGGATTGCATTGCGGCATCATGTGACGCATTAGTATATAACAAAGTAACATAAAATTAGTCTATTACATGCGTGCTGCTTAGTTGCGCCCTCCGTAGGTGACCTAAAGATATTTTGGAGTTGGTATTAAGTAGATGGTTTAAAATGAATTTCAGCAACTGCGTGAGGATAAGATTTATGGACCACGTTGTTCTGCCCGTTGGCCATCCTATACAACTGATGATAGGTCTAACCTTAAACCATGACAGATCGGTGGACGCAGTATCGTCAGTAGAATAAAGCTTATGTATCTTAATATACACGTATTAGAACAGGATAAGCTGGACGGTCACTTTTTGGCTAAGCATCAACTAGAAGTGAAATAAAATAACAAGAAATAATAAAATAGTAAGAAATAATTTAGGGAAAACTGAGAGAAACGCAAAGCAAAGGCGTGAGTGGTGCAGTGTAAAATGCGTGAGCCTCCGGAAAAGGAAATCGTGTTTCCCTCTGGTCCTGGGTCGAAGTTTTACTTATGTATCACCATCCTTGCAGTTGTGATTCACATCATACACTGCCGTAAAAAATTATAGTATGTAGAAAAAAGTGGCGTTTATTTATATATTAAATCGTCATGAACACTATAGATGGTTTACCGATTTATAGGGCTATTGTCACATAAAATATATCTACGCTCTGAAGAGGGCTAAATAGCCGAAACATCATCCATCGAACAATAACAACAACTTCAATGGTGCTGAGATATTTGCAAAATTCCGGACCGCAGGTCTTTGTGGTGGGGAACGAACGCGCTATTGTTTCCGGGAAGCAACGCGTTCACCACAACACCATGCGGGTCCTTCGTTTCGCCTGTCTCTCAGCTAGTTCTATTGATTTCTGCCATAAGCACTCACCCGTCAGTGGGGTTGATCTGGGTAATAAGAGTAGGCAGTAAATGAAACGGTTAAGATTGTGATAATAACAATAACAACAACAACAGCAACAACGACATTTTACGCCACCCTTGCATCAGCTCAACGAGAGTGTTCGCAGGGTATACATGTCGATCATTTCTGCCGAGATTTGCAGAAAGTCGAGCCTTTGAGTGATCTCCGAAATGCTTAAGCTACATCTACCTAGGTCGAGAAATCAAAATCATGAACAACTTACTTCAGAGTAGAACAGGAGCAAATGAACAGAATGAGGAGCTTTCCAGAATATCGAAGATGTAGTGACAAGAACAAAGAATATCCTACTCCGTGTGATACCTCCTCGAGTCCACTATTCCACTTTCATTAACATATGCGTCAGAAATTTGGTCGCTACGTAAGCAGGATGATATATCACTAAGTGTTATTTAACGCGTAGTCGAATGGACGATGGATGCTACGAGTATCCTGCACCACATGAGGGAAGAGATCCGAAGGTCCGATCGACATCAGCGATCAAAATCAAAGGCTCCATTCCATCTGTCAAATTGTCGAAGATAATGTGGGTGAGGACACATAATGGGCACGAACGACAACCCATGAACAAGTGCCCTTTGCAACTGGATTCCTCTGGCTATCAAATCGACTGTGGGAAGACCACCAACCCATTAGTGAGAATTCTTGATGAAAACCCTAGAGGAAAGATATGATGCTCAAAGACTCCCTAGAGCCTATAGAAATCACTGGGATATCTTTCACTTGACAAGGAAAAATGAAAAATTTACCGGAGGCCGTTCGAGCCCTTCAACAATAAGCGGGGCGGTAGATGATACAGGTCAACAATGGAATGAGCAATGTTGACCTATCGAAGGGAATGATCTGAGAAGCATAAATTGACATTGAATTCAGTTAAGGTAAAGCTGCTATCGAAATCTCAGTGACTTAACTGTTATTTACGGGCTGTTTCATCATATCTTTTCTTTCACACTGTATGGTGCTATGTGAAATACAATGTGCGTTGACCTAGTGCCATGTCATGAAAAAAAGAAAGGAACGTGAATGAAATTTGAAAACATAACTAAGGCGACTCTCGCTTGACCTGGTTTGACCCACGTTTGCTTAGATTGCTCAGTTCACACGAGGTTATTATGCACCCTTCACTCGGCTAAAGCCTTAAAATTTTCGTCTTTTTTAGAGCCCAGTAATCAGCTTCGGTGGTTCACAGTCCTTTGTTCTCGCTTTGTGGATGTACGCAGTCGTATCGGGTCTAATCTTCTTGGGTGGAGAGCCGCTCGAATGAAGTAGTCTCACTCGTCGATGTCCTCTTGTTCAGCATCATTGTTTACAATTGTTGATGACAGTAACACTAGGCTGAAGCGACTGTTCCAAGAGTTTCCCGCTGGCCTAGTTAATGCTACACTTGAAACATGCATGATAGAAGTCTTCATAGAGAAGAACTTATACAGAGCCATGAGCAGCGGTGAGCACATAAACGTCAGAGATCTAGGTGCCACCATAAGTGTCCAGCTTACCTCCAAACGGGAAACAAATTTATTTAGCTGTCAACATTGGAGTAGATTAAGAGAAAAATTTATCCTTTCTGAAAAAGAAATTCGAACCGTGGTATGAAATTAACGAACATTATAACTTTTTGATAGCAGCATATACTCATTAGTAGGCTTTATTTAGGTATTAACCGATACCGTTGAATATGAAAAGCTAACTGTGTCTATCGATAAAGCAGAAACAGCCAGACTTGTTAGCCATGTAACAAACAAGTGATTCTGTTTGTGTCCTCGAAGTGACTAGGGCGCCATAGACAGTCCTGGCAACAGATAAAACCCAGCACTACCAGAGCCCTTTCAGGTCACTCCGATTAACCGCATTATAGGAGGCGGAGGCTTAGGATATCTGAATACTCTCTCAATCATGATGTCGATCACCTTCTTTTGGAAAGAAATAGCAACAATCGTTGAAGTCAAATATTAATCATTAATCTTAACCGTTTTATTTACTGCTTACTCTTTTTAATGACGGGGTATATTGTGAAATATAACTTCAAAGATGCTGAGATATTTGTAAAACTCCGGACCGCAGATGTCTGCGATGGAGAACGAGCGCTCTATTGTTCTCTCCGGGGAGTAACGCGTTCACCACCACACCATGAGGGTCCTTCGTTTCACCTGGCTCTCAGCTAGTTCTATCGATCTCTGCCATCGGCAATCACCCGTCGGCGAAGCTGGTTTGAGGAGCCCAAATTAGCAATGAACCCAGTTAAGCTGCGGCTTTAGTTATAAACACAATAAAGTAGGTATGGGAGTGAGATCATGTAAAATTATTGTTCCTATTTACTATTAGTAAGTAAGTAACCAGCTCCTCCTGAATATTATTCTACTTCTAGTGCGTTGCAAACAAAGCACTGCATTTTGTCTCTACATTATGGGAAACAACACGCGTATGGCGCAGTGGTCGGAGGCGCCCTGCAACACACACGTGGAATCTATCCCCGCGCCCGTGGCCTATCAAACCTTCCATCCCTCCCGGGTCGGTAAATTGGTACCGGAGTTGCCTGGGACGACAAAAAGGCTGGCTCGATACATCGGTTGGCCACAGTGAGTCATCGTAAAGGCCAGATATGCATTCGATCACCTCCAAACGATGCTAAATGAAGTCGAACGCATGGCGCATCCCTTAGTGATTGATCAACGCCGACAGCTTTATCCTTTTACTATGGAAAACGTCTAGCTCAGTGGTTAGAAGTGCCCTGCCATATACATGCTATCTTTCGTTCATCCCTTGCGTGCAGACTCAACAAGCTTTCCATCCCTCTGGAATGGGCAAATTTGTACCATACCTCTCTGAGACGACGGCAATAGTGATTCAATACATTGGGCCTCATCGGACGCCTAGTTCGGAGTCGTTGCGAGAGTGTTAATGAGTTCAAAGTCAAACAAAGGGCTGTGAAGGAACTCAAAATGTCGAGAAAACATGACGCAGGACGAGAGAGCATTTCTGAATGTATAATATGTGTATGGATGGAGACGTTTTCTGCACGTGATATAACTCTTGAAACGAAGCAGAGAGTTAGCAGTCATTGACTACAATCATGTAAAGAGAAAACTCGATGGTGATCCACTATAAACCATACATCATTTTCTAAAAGAACTCTACGTTAACCGGTTTAAAATCGGCCATATTTGAGAGACAGCGAAAATGTGACGAATGGCGATAAATTGGCACCACATCAACTGAGCCTATAGCAGACAGATCGTCGTTGTGACACTTAATGTGCCCTTCTAACACGCACCGAAGATTGCATTCTCTTGGTGGTATTATGACGCCCAATAAAAAGTTGTTTCTATGGAAAACGGGTTTTGTGCTATAACAGCTGAAGTCCACCACTGTATTTGGTCGAGATGAAGCTTCTAAGAACTTTTCAAAGCCCAATTTTCACAAAAAGATGGTTGCCTTGACTGTTTTGCAGGCTGCAACGAGACCTACCCATCACAGCTCCTGGAATTTTGGCGAAACGACCACGTTACGAAACAGCCATTTTGGAGTTGGTGAATATTATCAACGTTTTGTCTCATTCAGTCTATCCATTAGACCATGTTCAAACCGATTACCGTTGTTTCAAAAATATCATCAACAATGTCTAATGACAAATCTTCAACAATCAAACCACCTCCGAGAAGAGAGTCACCTCCACCAGATCGCTTCCGAATTACCGCCTTATCCGAACAAGTTAACATGTTCTATGATGGTAAAACATTACAGATTGTTGTGCTTATTGTTTCGTTGAATACAGTTGTATTTTAGCTGAGTTATAGCATTTCAAATTTGCCGTTCAAAATTCTTCATTATTTTTGAACCCTTGTGTTCTGTTGGTTTGTGCTTCTGTTAAATATTAGAGAAACAAGCATGGGGTTTTCGGTGATCCACGTGCGAGGAACGAAGCAATGCAGAAATCTGGTGTTCGAAATTTTTCTTGCACGACTCGTCCTTCACATCTACCTTGGTGATTCCAGCATTTCTTATACTCTAGCCATTCTCTCGCATCCACTATGGTCTTGCAACAAGCACGTGTGGCTTCGGCTGCTGCTTGAGAATTTTTTATTTCATACTCGGTGCCGCAAATTCTCTCTGGCACGGTGAGATAGCCGGGCTAGAATGTTCCCACCGGGATTGCAGAGAGTGGATTTTCCGGACAACTCCCGACCTCGGTAGGGCGAATGGTTTGGTAGGCCTAGAACGGGATCGAACCTCCGCAGTGCTCGCGGTGATTGGCATCTCTATCACTGTGCTATGTGCTCCTGGGATTTAATTGCCTGGACACTTAGCTACTTGGATGGACCGTCATCAATGGTTATGCGGACCTCAGCACAATCTCCATTTTCTCAGAGATTTGCTGGTTTAGCTACTATGCTTTCCTGAAGTCCCGAGATCAGCCTAGCCAAGGTCTGCCCCATGTTGCCACTACCACAGGCGGTTGCCGCTCTTGTGGATCAAGGAAAGATTTGCCACCATGTGACTAATTTGATACCAGGCCGGAGGTGGGTCCTGGTATTGGCTTACTCTTAACTAGCCTTCCTGATGGAAAAGCTGGAACCCTTCTTATTTTAAGAGACCCTGCTGGCTGATGAAATGAATAGGAAAGTATAAGGGTTCCAAGAGTTTCCCGCTGGCCTAGTTAATGCTACACTTGAAACATGCATGATAGAAGTCTTCATAGAGAAGAACTTACACAGAGCCATGAGCAGCGGTGAGCACATAAACGTCCCTGCGCTGTACATCGCAGCTCGACACTCAGGAACGCCTAATTCTTATTTCACAAAGAAAGTAGGAATGTTTCTACTACTATATTTTCGTTGCGTCTTTGCTAACTGATGCGCTTAGATTATTTTTCACTATTTTTAACCTTGAGAAGGAACAAAAAATTAAGAAAAAAAAACCCCGAAGAGCAGAGAGCACTGAAGTCAGGACGAAAGATGAGTACTTCCCAACAAAATGTGTACTAGAATGAGATGCGCAGTCAGATTGGTGCTCTGTTCAACGAGTTCTCAAAGCAGGAAGGGCATATCGACAATTGAGCGGCTTACGAGAATGATTGACACCTTCTCCGTATGTGGCTAAATTCTATAAGAATTTATGGTTTTAACTTGAATTGATTTCCACCTCTCGGAGTGAAAAGTACTGGTCGTGGTGAAAATTTTTCCACCGAAAAACAGCACTCTGAAGGAAAACACTCTCTAGTTACTGTGGATGTAGTCCTGGTCGGGAATTACCTACTTTAATGTTTTAGTAATCAAATTTCATGAAAAGTCAGCTTTTGGGAATGGGAGAGGTGAACCCACACAGCGTAGATCGCAGTTCCACATCCACAAACAGATGTAACATTATACTACGCCCATAACATATTGAACTACTAGGAGTATGGTGGCGATAGCGAACGAGCATTAGTCGGTAAGACAGAATATGTTGTCAACACGTACTTAAATTGTTGAGCTTACACGAAATTGATAAATAGATTTATTCCGCTAACGTTTCGACAATGGGCGCGTGTGGGGCAGTGGTTGGAGGCGCCACTGCGACACGCACGTGGAATCGATTTCTGTGCCCATGGCCCACCAAGCCTTCTATCCCTCCGGGGTGGGCAAATTGGTACCAGATTTGTCTGGGAGGATAGCAGCGCTGGCTCGATACATCGGCAGGCCACCGCGAGCCATTGTAAAGGCCAGATATGCATTGATTCACCTCCATCGATACGTAATGAAGTCGAATGCATGGCGCATCCCTCAAGGATTGATCAACGCCGAGAGCTTTATCCTTTTAACGTTTCGACATCTTTGTCTCCATCAGAGACGATGATCCGCGTAGGTAGTCTACAGTGAAAATTGAGAATGTAGAGATTTCAAGCATTTATACACGAGTGTCTTCATACTATCATCTCGATTCTTATTTGTGATTTATTAAGCTTTACCGTTCATAATGGGCGCATATGGCGCAGTGATCGGAGGCGTCCAGCAACACACACATGGGAGCGGTCACCGCGCCCTGTTGCACATCGAGGCTTCCATCCCTTCAGGGTTGGAGAATTGGTACCATACTTGTCTAGGAGGATAGCAGCACTGCTTCGATGCATCGGTAGCCCACTACGAGTCATTATGAAGCCCGGATATGCATTCAATCACCTCCAAACGATGCTTAATGAAGTCGAATACATGGCGCATCCCTCAGAGATTGATCAACGCCAAGAGCTTTATCCTTTTTATCCTTTACTATTCATTCTATTTATCCTTGTGTAATCCCGAAAACAATACCATGTCTAAAATTATCCTATTGTTAATTTACCCAGGGAGCGACGATTGTAGAGTGTGCACCACATTGTGTCAAATTCTTCGATGTTTGAAGAGAAAAATCCAGGATCACCCCTTACGTTGTTACCATCACTACATTTCCTTGCTATATTTGTTATCTACTAGCTCAAAAGTACATCTTGAAAGAATTTCTTTGTACTAATGAGTTTTATCGTGTTCTACTTCCAATTAAAAGCAGGTCCAAAGTTTTCCAAATGTTGAGAAATTAACATTTTGTTGCTCCGAATATACTACGTCGCGGACCTCGAATCTACTGAGTGTCAGGGCTATAAGACGTGTCTCCATATGGTACGTAGGGAGTTGAACATGGGAGAAAGTCGGACTACTCACAAAACGCAGCTAGATCCGGGTGGTGGGGTCGGTCTCGGTCTTTGTTGTGTTGCACTGACTCATACCTTCCGTCTGTAGGTGGAAACATTCATGTATGTGTTTGTGTATGTACTTCTGAGTAAGTAGTATTCTGTAGATCGATTCCGTTAATGCCAGCAAAGAAGTGACTGGAAGGTGTATGGAAGGTGGCTTGGACTTCCAACAAATAGAGCCAAAGTGTACCCCTAGAAAATCAGGAAACCATTCGAAAGTATCCTCATCCTCGAATGCCCCCTGTTCTACATATGGTCCGACTCGATGTCCATCGCCATTCGTCTTCGCGATGTAGTGTATTCGTCGTCGTATCGAGTCGAATCTTCTTCAATAGAGCAGCCACTGCTCGATGGTGGCAACATCACCATGCGATGCTGTTCTACACATGAAGGTTGCTGATTGATTGTCGACTGGCAATGATTTCTTTTCACGTCAACAATCCATCTTGGAGCGGTTGATATTCGAATACCTAGCATGCAGTGGAATAATATAACACTAAATCAACTTTCAGTTAACCTCGGCGTGAATGGATCTAACTATGCCGATGGAGCAGCTCTAAGACTCAGAAACTTGAACAACTCCAGAAATGTCTGCCCATATTGTTCAAATTGCTGCAGTGCTCCATCTCATTGGAAATGTTCGTTTCACACTACAAAGAACGTGTTCGACAGATTGCGTAGTAGTAGACGACGACACTAGCTCTTGCCACTGTTACGTTCTTAAAAAAGTAAAACAGCCAATGATGAACATCTTGTCAACCTTATTAAGCTTGTTAAGCTTGCTGCCTAGCGCTTTTTTGTTTCGATTCATCTATGAACTTGTAGATTATTTGCTTTCCGGTCGTACGTTTTGCACCTATGACGCTTCCTAGCGATCACTGGAGGATTCAGGGCAAAAAGCTAGGCCTCGACGAATGGCTGTTGTCAGAACTCGTCGAACGGAAGTACACGAAGTGAACTGCGTAGTATGAAATAAATGTGCGAGTTTCTAGGTTCAGTAAACGAAAACTCTAAAATCTAACAACCGTATGGAAAACCTGTAGTGGTATCTATGAATATTCAGCCGGAGTGGCCGACGGTATGCATTCCTGCAGATGTAGACGTATCTACCACTACTATCTCATGCACTTACAGCGGTTGCCATTAGCCTAGTCCCAAATAATGGTTCGGGGCGGAGTCCGTTGTCTATTCTGGTTACGGACGAGTTGTCCGCGTGCCCTCTCTTTCTTCTTGTGTTAGTCGCCACCAGATGTTTTACTGTTTGACCTCACTTTGTTTTGCTCTTTTAAAATTGTTATGTTTTAATGCTTAAGATCATGTCATTTCGAGACCCGAGCTGATCTTCATGAGTCAAAGCGAGGCTATAAACCCTTGCTTTCGGTTTTCTGTAGCAGTGGTTGCACATCTTGTACTGATTCACATTTTTAGGGCTAAATTGAATAACTCTCAAGGTGGAGAGATGAACGACGCTGAGATTCAGATTTTGCAAGATGAGATCAAATCGTTGGGTGATCAGATTAGAGCACTGAAGGCAGAGAAAGCTGATTCCGCTTTGGTGTGTTCGAGTTTCCGACAAGTTGCTCGACGTCGTTCTGCCATGTGGTGTAGTGATTGTTATGCTTTCTTGTATGTTTTTCTGCGATGAAGCGCCGAAAGTACTGGTGGTATTTGATGGCAGAAGGGTTTGACTCGTTTCGTGGTTCGCGTTGTAGGTGAGCAATAAGTTAGATCAATAAGTGTCTAACCTGAGATTTCCGACTTTCGAAATGTGATCTCATTAGTGATTTTCATGAATGCGAGATTTTTACGTGTTGTATGGTTTGGCCAGTTTCCTTCTCCTGTGATAATTGGGTGTTCTAGTGAGACATGTGCTCGAGAATGATCTCATCTAGCTTTCTGTGGGAATGCTTGCATTACTTTACCGCGGTGAAGAAACCTGTCGTATACACACACCGTAGTGGCAGAAGGGTGCGCGGGCCTTCTATCAACTTTTTGCTTTGTTAGATCAACCGAGTGGAATAAAATTATCTGGATATTGATTACTCTCTGACCCTGTGATATTTAAGGTAAAGGAGAAAATTGCCGCTATGTTAGAGAAGAAGAAACTGCTTGGTGACGGTCAATCTGAACAAGGAAAATTCGTATTAAAAACGCCAAAAGGTGAAGTTTAGCGTCATTAGTCATCAAACGACAATGTGTTTACTTATGAAATGTGGACTAAAGTTTGTACTATTTATAGGAACAAGAGATTATGGGCCGAAGTCAATGGCGATACGGGAATCTGTCTTGAAAGTGGTTACAGACACTTTTAAGAGACACGGAGCTGAGACGATTGATACTCCCGTGTTTGAGCTAAGAGATGTATGTGGGAGTGTCTTTAGTTATGAAATTTAATGCTGCACTTGCACACTGAAGGTTCTAATGGGAAAGTATGGCGAGGAGGGCGGCAAGCTCGTCTACGATCTGCAGGATCAGGGAGGCGAGTTGCTGTCACTGCGATATGACTTGACGGTGATTTTTTGCGTTCTTTTCAATCGTTTTTAAAGGCTTTTACGTCTTTGAGTTCTAAATGACTTAGGTGCCATTTGCTCGATACCTTGCTATGAACAAAATATCGAATATCAAGCGGTACCATATCGCGAAAGTGTACCGGAGGGATCAACCTGTCATGACGAGAGGGCGCTATAGAGAATTCTTCCAATGTGTGAGGGCTAAAATTCAGGATTGTATCATTGGATTCTTTGTATTGTACATGTTCTTGTATAATTTCCATGCACGTTCTGCAGTTTGTAGGATTTCGATATCGCTGGACAATACGATTTGATGATTCCAGAGGCGGAGTGCCTGAAAATAGTGGACGAGGTGCTCTCTAAACTAGAAATTGGTGAATACTATGTTAAGGTTTGTTGACAAATGCTCTGCATATTCTTTTATTGCCTTACCTAGTTTACTTGTTCCTGTTAACTGAAGTTTCAGTTAAACCACCGATTGATTCTGGAGGGCATGTTTGCAGCTTGTGGAGCCGGTCCCGATCAGTTTAAGACAGTTTGCTCCTCCATTGATAAGCTCGATAAAGAATCGTGGAATGAGGCAAATAGGCTTTTTGAGTAGACAGCATCTACATACGTAAGAACAGATCGGTTTCAGCGTGCTTTCAGGTGGAAGAAGAACTTCTAAAAGAAAAAGGCCTAACTAAGGAAAACACCGGGAAGCTAGGACAGTATGTTACTCTGCGAGGTTCACACTTAGATTTAACTATTTCCATGCACTTTTATCACTGTGAATAAAACTTTGCAGAAACTAATCCTTCGTTGGGTAATGCGGAGCTTTTGGATAAATTAATGGGATTTGGAGAGCTAGAGAGTAATTTACGGTTTAAACAAGGAGTGGAAGAGTTAAAGGTCAGTCGTGTCTTCCTCAGTAAAAAGTTTAATCATTACATTATCATCTTGAAGGCAGATTTAAGGTGCTACTACGTTACTGCTCTTTGTTCGGCGTAAGCTCAATCGTTTTTGATCCATCATTAGCAAGGGGATTGGATTATTATACAGGAGCAATTTATGAAGCAGTAGTTCCAAGTTGTTCAGCGTCTTCTCTTTCTATGAACACTCGTCGCTGTAGTTTAATATTTTCAGATGCTCTTAAAGGTCTTAACCTTGAAGAAAATGGAGAGTCAGAAGAAAGTCTGCCCGTTGGTGTGGGATCCGTGGCAGCTGGAGGAAGGTGCAGATATATTTCTGGTTCATTTTCCAGCTATTTGGTTCTCATCCATTCTGCTCTTCAGTTTGCATTTAAACGCAGATTATTGCGGATTATTTCTTGCAGATATGATGAATTAGTTGGCAATTTCATAGCGCCAATGATTGCTAAAGGGAAAGAGAAGCGTCACGATGTTCCATGTGTTGGTCTGTCCTTTGGAATTGAGCGATTGTTCGCTATTATAGAAGCTAAAAACCAGGTTCGGCAATTTATTTATTGGTTTCCACACCATTAAGATAGTCTGTGTTAAGATTGAACAATTGCAAGTGCGCACCTCCGAAACTGAGATATTCATTGCTTCTGCTCAAAGGAATCTTTTGGAGGAACGTATGAAACTCTGTGGTTCATTGTGGGATGAGGGTTTCAAGGTTGTTATATCTCGTGTGTCTAATCATTTTGTTTATATATATATATATATATATTTAAATGTAATTGTTCAGGTGGAGATGTCTTACAAAGCAAATCCTAAATTGCTCAATCAGCTTCAATATTGTGAAGATAGACTTATACCTTTAGCATTGATCGTAGGAGAACGTGAGCTCCAAGATGGTGTAGTTAAACTCCGAAACGTGAAAACGAGAGTTGAGCAGGTAGGAGGAGGAAGATTCTATGGCTATTTTTCTTTGGCATATTTGATGGTTTATGACTTGTACGCTCAGCTTCTACTAATTCTTTAAGAAACCATGGGGTTTTCTTTTGCCCCTAAGTTGTTTATTCTTACCTTATTGGGTACATGGACGGCCCGTCTTCACGAATCGTATGGGCTCTGTTCTCGTCCGTAGTGGTTGTTTGCTTCGAATTCCATAGTGTTAACATGTTCGAGTTTAGAGTCTGATCTTTACGTATTCATTAACACTTTAAACAAGGTATGTTTGCCTCTGTCTAACTATGACATCTGGCTTGACATTGTGTAGGTTATGTTTCAGAGCACATCGTTTAGATCTGATCAGTAAAATTATCGAACCAATTAAAGTTTCCGGACTACTGGGTGAAAGGGTGAGCACAAAGATTGGATACGTCTGTTAGTCGGTGTTTTCTCTCATGTGCTGAGAAGTGGCCCACGCGCACTATCACTCTTTCGTATCACTTTCAGTACTCAATTTTTGACAATTCTTGTTAGCCTTCAACTGGATTTTTCGGCTCATTCACAGTCGTATTTCTTCGTACGTTGTTAAGCGCCTTAAAAATTAGTTCATTGATATTTTCGAAAAAATGACTTCTTCATCGACATTGCGACGGTTCGATATTAATTCCTCAGTAATGCATGTGGTCCCTTCGTCTCGGTCGAGAAATTTGGTTATTCATTGGTGAAATGCTGTGGTCAAACGGTACTGTTGTCCGATTTCTAAGTGACATCTTCAAATCGTGCAATTTTAAAGAATTGCTAGATGGAAGTGCACTTTTCCTTTCCAATCCTTTATGTCTACACTAGAAATTTCAGCAACATTTTTAGGATGTTCGTCTTCCAGAATTGGTCTCCACTCTACGAATTGCTCTTAAATCATTGTGAGTGTGTGTATGTGTGTAGATGGTACTCTACTGAATCAGCTAAACGTTCTGAGTTTGTATTTAATAGGTTATTTGCTCTTTATAGTATTCTTGCACCCTAGTTGTTGTGATAGGTCCGTATTGTTTTTTTTTCCTCTAAATTATTCGATTTTGTTGTTCTGGATGTGAGCTTTTGTTACTTATTCTTGTTCGGGCTTATTTTGGGCGGTGAGATTTCTGATGTTCTAGTGGTAATGCTTGCGGCTTTCACTCCGTATCATTCTTCCAAGGTTTTAATCATAAACTCGTAAGAATAAATTTTTCATGGAGTTTGTTTTTGAACATCTTCCGCTGAAACATCAGGTTGCAGTACTTTCATTAGTTTTCTGCTGTTAGTCTTCCAGTAGTAACTTTTGGACTTTGTTCTAAGACAAATTTAGCAAAAATGTCGATGTCAAAGTCATCCTACACGCAGTACAATAGGAAGAACTGGGAAGATGCTGATTTTCCAATACTTTGTCAAACATGTCTAGGAAACAATCCGTATTTAAGAATGGTAAGTAAAATTGAAAGTTCTGTTCCTTCTCTCGGTTTTTCCTGTTAACATATCTTTTTAGTGGTGTTGCCTTATGGATGTGGTTAGTTCGGCAGTATTATTCGTTTGTGTTTGTTCTCTTTAAAATTCTATTTAGATGAAGGATAAATATGGCAAGGAGTGTAAAATATGTGAACGGCCTTTTACCAATTTTCGATGGCAGCCAGGGAAAGGGGCCCGTTACAAGAATACTGAACTCTGTCAGACTTGTAGCAAAGTAAAGAATGTATGTCAAACATGCATGTTTGACTTAGAGTACGGTAGGTTGTGTCGCTTTCCATTTTTCAACTTCTTGCTTGCACATCTCTTCCCTAGTTGGTTTGAATTCTATTACATTACTATTATTCTATAATATTCTATACTATTATTACTACAGCATTAGGGACAGTATATGTGCTCAAGACAGTCGTCGTTTTCTTTTTCTTACGTATTACTCTTTGCTTTAATGAACCCTTGCTCCATTAGGTCTCCCAGTACAAGTTCGTGATGCGGCTCTCCAAATAGCCGATAATCTTCCTCGTCAAGGTGCTAACCGAGATTTTTTTCTTCAAAATGCGGAAAGGTAAGTGAAGAATGTTGGATCTTATGCTGGGTATTTCCTAATGCTGCTAATGCTAAAACTTTAGGGCATTCGCGAATACTGACGGTACCACACTGATTGGTGCACTTGCAAATGTAGGCGAATCTGCCGGAACTGAGATGCTGAAACGTCTTGCGCGCACAGCCCCATATTACAAGCGTAACGCGCCACACATTTGTTCCTTTTACGTAAAGGGAGAATGTAAAAGAGGAGAGGAGTGTCCTTATCGGTATGCTTATTTCGGCCTGGATGTTTCTTTCAGCACTTTTCATGAAATAGTAAGTCGACTATGATTTTCAGTCATGAAAAACCGTCAGATCCCGATGATCCACTGTCCACTCAAAATATCAAAGAT
Organism: Angiostrongylus cantonensis; assembly: GCA_009735665.1. Lineage (NCBI taxonomy): Eukaryota > Metazoa > Nematoda > Chromadorea > Rhabditida > Metastrongylidae > Angiostrongylus > Angiostrongylus cantonensis. The sequence continues at coordinate 94,431 of MQTX01000115.1, read as the reverse complement.
AGGTATTATGGAAGTAATGATCCGGTCGCGGAGAAAATTATGAACAGAGCTAAGGTAAATGCGCACATTTTTATTCTTTAGTTTTTTGTATCTTAGAGATTAGTTTCTTAATTTAAGACCCTTTACTTTTTTAATCATGTTCTTCTTTTGGCTTCTGCACTGACTATGTGCACGCTTTTCCTATCATTTACATAGTATTTACATTTACATGACTATCATAGGCGATGCCAGCGTTGGAACCACCGGCAGACACTACTATAACGACTTTGTATGTGGGTAATCTTGGACCAGCTGGACAAATTACACAAAAAGATTTGAGGTCCGTATTTGTAAAATAGGCCATATTTGTTAGTACCACATGTGTTAACGTTAATTATACTAGATTTTAGTGATTACTTCTATCAGTTCGGCGACATTCGTAGTTTGCGGCTGTTGGAGGCGAAATCTTGTGCTTTCATACAGTTCACTACGAGGGAAGCATGTGAGATGGCAGCAGAGAGGTCTTTTAATAAACTGTTCTTGAAGGCGAGTCTGTTTATGCTCTTGTGAGCACGATATTTTTTTCTATTATCATGTGGTCCAAAGAACGTTATCAAATAAATGAGCAGGAAGTGTTAAGCGAGCATGATATAGCGATATTATTCCTCATGTTCTTCTTTTCTTTTTTTCTGTAAGTTCTATGAAGAAAATGATTGAGTTTAGGGACGCCGTCTCGTAATTCGATGGGGGCAACCACAATCCCAAAAAATTGGTGAGGAGCAACGCAACATCAATCCAGTGCCATCGCTTCCAAATCGTTAGTTGTTTGCTATTCCTTTTCTGCTGCCACTTTTTTTTGAACTAATATGTAGAGAAGGCTCAATGGAAAGTTTTAATTTAACGAAGGTTTTGTTTAGTTCTATTATCCATTCAGTTACATGACTTGCTTTATCACCTCTAGTTTTGCACTTTTTAAGCATGCCCAGCCCCTGATGATTTGGTTCCGAGCAATTCGAAACGTCAACGTATGGATCCCCTTAACATACCTCTTCCACCTGTACCTCCATCGTTTGCCCCTCCAGCTAAGCTTGTTGTTCCACCAACACGCCCTCCGGCAGGTTTGTGTCCTTTAGTCGTATATTTTTCATTTTGCTGTTATAGTGTCTATGCGAACATTTTCTTTAGCACCTTCCTCATCTGTCGCTCCTGCAAGGGATGGTACTGGTGGTAATAATCGTGCTAGCTGTATTTACTACCCAAGTCAAGATCCACAACGGCTTGGAGCTAAAGGAGATGTCATTGAGGATTAGTGCGGGATTACTAGTTTGATGGCTGGAGAAGCTCCCTTAAAAGTTATCCGTTCAGTCCGTATCCGAATGTATCATACAAGTCTTCTTGTTTCATTACGATTGTGTTTTCTGTACTGTTGTTGTGTTCTTCTGTTGTTTTCGATCATCTCAAGTTCACCATTGCATCGGCCTCATGTGAAGGGATTTATGTACAGATGGATGACTAAAGTTTTTACGTAAAGCAGTCTTTACATGTTTCTTGAGTTTATCAATCATAAATTATCCTAAAGTGTTGTTCAACGTTGGACGTCGTAATGTGCTTTGTGTACGTGTTCTCTTCTTCCACAAGGTGGTGAAATGAACGTATTCGTGACTACATCTAGTATTTCGTTTACTGTGTATTGTCTGTTGTATTACAATTTCTGAAAGAAGATAACGCATTTTTGTTTCCACTAGTTGCATAGTGGCAAATCTCCTGATTCACAAGGGCGGTGGCTGGCTGTGATGGTGACGACCTGGTGCAGGCTTTGGTTAGGCTGGCCTCAACACTGCAGCCAAGGACAATAGCCAAATCACAAAAACAGGAAAATGGAGGTTGTGTTGGGGCCCGCACAACCAGTGAGAGTGGGCTATTCAAGTATCCAAGTAAGGATTGTGGCGAGTATACGTACGTTGAAATCAGTATGGATTGTAAATGTGATAGTGGCATATTCCTGTATTTTCTGTGCTGTTTTAGATGAATTATCCAGCATCAGTCTTCATCACAGGAGCAAACAGAGGTATTGGCCTTGGTGACTACATCTAGTATTTCGTTTACTGTGTATTGTCTGTTGTATTACAATTTCTGAAAGAAGATAACGCATTTTCGTTTCTGTGCTTTTGGTCATCCTTCCAAGGGCTTACCGCCTCATCGTGGCTAGGAGGTGTTCCGAGGTGTCGGACTACGATGTCCAACGGGGAATTCATCCCCTGTTGGTATCCCAGGCTGAGTAGGAGTTCGGCGTTTTCGTCAGTAAGGCAGCTAGGAGTGAACCAATACCAGGATTTGTCGCTGTCCTGACACAGGACTAGTTGCATAGTGGCAAATCTCTTGATTCACAAGGGCGGTGGCTGGCTGTGATGGTGACGACCTGGTGCAGGCTTTGGTTAGGCTGGCCTCAACACTCCAGCCAAGGACAATAGCCAAACCACAAAAACAGGAAGATGGAGGTTGTGTTGGGGGCCGCACAACCAGTAAGAATGGGCTATTCAAGTATCCAAGTAAGGATTGTGGCTAGTAT
>MQTX01000115.1:32078-91746 GCA_009735665.1 Angiostrongylus cantonensis | reverse complement strand
TATAATTATCAACCTCGTGTAAGCTCATCAAAGAAAGGATACATATTAACATGCGATTGTTACAAAATTTCATTCGGTTAACTTTACGGCATCTTTGTCTCCATCAAAGTCACATCGATTTGAGTCGATGGCCCACAGTCGTTCGGTCTCGCGATGCCAAGGCGTCGTTGTGTCATAGACTCAAATTCGATAGAGTAGAATGCCTCTAAAATGAAGTTTCTTCATTCGGCGGGACCATTTCATACACATTGGCTGTTTATCTGTTGATAATATATTGAGAAATAAATAACTTCCTAGTTTGAATTCTACCCTTATGACATCGATTTCCAGTTTCTTATACCACTTGACGGAGCTCGTTTCTTTTTGAACGTATCACCAATCACCTGTGTTTTTAAAAAAGTATTGCCGAAGGTGTCATGGGTGGGTGGCTGGATTTTTCGTTATGTCATTTAGAGCAGTTTAAAGTGGTGGATTATAAGGAGAATGATGGTTGTCTTCCATCGATCTTCGTAACAATTGGTTCCGATACGACATGGAACTTTGGTAGGCTGATATTTTCCAGATATAACACTGCTGCCAAAAATAATAATGCGGGTCCGTAAGGGAGCGGACCATTTTACAGTTTTGCTGAGCCGTATTGGTCGTTACAAAAATTCCTAGTTTAGACACCTATTTAAGTTGTTGAGCTTACAATAGATTGATGAAAAAGTTCACTCGGCTAACGTTTCGACATTTCGACGTCTTTCTCTTCATCAGAGCTGATTACCCGAGTCGATGGCTCACAGTTGTTCGTCTTCTCGATGTGGAGTGTTTGTAGTCGTACCGTGACGGATCGCCTTCGGAGGAATACCGCACGTATGAGACAGCTCATTTATATGAGACGGTTGTTGTTAATATGACAATCCGTTGACAAGAATTTGTTTTCCAATGGATAATCCAGCCTGCAGCAGGTATTATATTAGCTAGCAAACAGCGAGTAGCGTATTATTCCTATGTTCTTGTTGGCTTCTTTTAAACTGAAACGAGATTTAAGTTGCGCATCAAGGCCACTATCTGTGGACGAACCACAGAACTTCTGCAGTCTCCGGCATTGCGATCACACTTGATAAACTCGAGTAGCAAGGCATAAGCTATCCTTCATGCCACAAAGGTTAGTAGGATGGGGAATAGCTAAGTATGCCTTAGAACGCTGTCTCGAGTTCCCACTGGAAATCACTCTTGGAAAGCATTCCATCATGCAGATAAAAAATAAGTCCTGAGGTCTTCAATTTGCTTGCGAATTCACATTCGACAATGTTTACCATTTGCAAGGCAATGAAACAAATGGGCAAATGAATTTGCGAGCTCGGTTAATGTTAATGAAGACAAAGCATGTCGTATTTGATTTTGTTCTGTTGCCTCATCTCTTTCCAGGACTTGAAAGCCATCACGAACAGTCGGTTGAAAATCGTCAAAATCGATGTGACTTGTGATCAGTCAATTAGGGACGCCTACACAGAGGTTCTTCTGTTTTCACAGATTCCTTGGATGTGGTTGTGTAACGAAATTTTGCTAGTTTGATTGGCTTTGTTATTTATGCCTTAAATTGTGCATTATTCTAGGGATGATATCCTAGTTGAAATCCTTTTTTCTGTTGCACTTAACTTTGTCAGTTCATCGCCGGACCCACAAGGATTATCGACAAGTGCCGTGTAGAACAAGTTAGAACGAGAAAACGGCAGTTCAAATGATTGGAAGTAGGAAAATGGAGGAAAGTAGGCATTGTAAGGGAATCAATGTAAAAGGAAAATCATTTACTTGGTTACTTGGATGACGACCCGTCCTCATTGGTTGTGTGAGCTCCATCAAAATTTCCATTTCGGAGTTTTACTGGTTTAGCCATTGTGGTTCTGGATGATATCCTAGTTGAAATCCTTTTTTCTGTTGCACTTAACTTTGTCAGTTCATCGCCGGACCCACAAGGATTATCGACAAGTGCCGTGTAGAACAAGTTAGAACGAGAAAACGGCAGTTCAAATGATTGGAAGTAGGAAAATGGAGGAAAGTAGGCATTGTAAGGGAATCAATGTAAAAGGAAAATCATTTACTTGGTTACTTGGATGACGACCCGTCCTCATTGGTTGTGTGAGCTCCATCAAAATTTCCATTTTTTCGGAGTTTTACTGGTTTAGCCATTGTGGTTCCCTGGAGTCCTGAGATCAGTAGATTTGTCACCGTGTGTCTAGTTTGATACCAGGACGATGCTTAATGCTAGTATTGGTTTAATCTTAGCCAGATTTCCTGATGGAAACGCCGGACTACTCAACTTGGGAGACCCTGCCAGGGACGAAACCCCGGTGTACGTCGGAACCCGACACCCAGGAACCCTTCCCAGACAAAATGAGGAGGTAAACTGTTTAGAGGGGAAGGAAATTTGTAGCAAGAAATTGTTGAAAGAAATCTACGGATGCGAGTACCACTATTATGCTTAAATATTTGTTTTTGGCTGCAACCAGGTGATATACAGGAACAAAATAACCTTAATACTGCTCCCATGGATTGGTTGATAGTTACGACTGATGTTTTGGAATAGCTAATATTTTTTAAATACATTCTCTAACAAATTACACTGCTTCAACCATTTTTAGGTAGAGAAAGCAGTTGGAGGCGCAGGATTGAATCTCTTAATAAACAATGCTGCTATTTTACTACCATATTTCACTAATGGAGCTATTTGTAGACAAACATTATTGGACTGTCTCAACGTTAACACCATAGGACCTGCTATTATTTGTCAGGTGGTCGCTTGAGATTAGTCGATATTTTGTACTTTTTTTGCCAAACCATAGTAGTTCGGTTTGGCTTATTCTTCGTATGTGTTAAAATCCTGTGTTTTTCGAGATGCGAGCAAATTTCGGAAACTGAGGTGGGTTCCGACCAAATGAATACCCCTACTGGTGTCTCGTGTTCTATCCATTACTACATCCGAGGTGCTTGCTTTACATTTTTAAGAAAGGATGGGGAGCAAGAAGACAAGGCAATTGTAAAAGCATTGTTCACACATAGGCACGAGGGGTAGCACGTAGGTCCTTCGGTAAGGACAATCGCATGTTCGATGCCCAGTTGAAGTATTGAGTTTTGCTCATATGTTTGCATCCATGCGGTTGTATTTCAAATCAGATCTTAGTATCAAGAATGAGTGGGCGCTTAACAAGTTTGGAACCTTGATTTTTACCTTTTTTAACTATTTGTTCCAGATTTTTTTACCTCTTTTGCGTAAGGCATCATCTCATGGAACAGGTGATCATTTTGGTGTTGATCGTGCTGCAATCATAAATATCTCGAGTTTTTGGGCCTCTGTTGGAAAGAATAAGGATGGATCCGGCGACCTTGGTACCCTCGCCTATAAGATTAGTAAAGTGTGTTTTCAGGAATTCTTTTGGGCTTGGTTAGAATAAATGATTATACTCGTTTATCGAACAAGATTTCTTTATAGTTAGGTTTTTAGTCTGCCCTGAATCAGTTAGGTAAAACGTTGGCTGTGGACCTCGCGAAAGAGAAAATCCTTGTCGCTCAGTTTTGTCCTGGTTGGGTGAAAACCGAAATGGGCAACATGGCTGGAAGAATAGCTGAAATTACCGTAAGTCACTGCTCAAAATTTCAGACATTTTCGTAGGTATTATGCAAATCCGTTGTGTAAAATTAATCTTTCGTCGTTACTGTAGCGTTGCTTTTTGTCCTCATGTTTGACGGTTGCAGCGAATTTTTTCTTCTTGGCGTGCCTCTAAGATCCTATAAACTTAGAAAAGCCTATTTTTGAATTTCAACAAATTCTGATGTCACCTAACTGTGGCTTCGATTCCCTCTAAAAACATATTTTTTTAGGTCGAGGAGTCGGTTTCTGCATTGGTGAGGTCAATGTCAAAGCTACAGAAGAAGCACAGTGGAGGGTTCTTCAATCGCCGGCTTGAAGTCATACCTTACTAGTTATTTGTGTTGTTGCTCTGCTTCCTCTGTTTGGTTTGATGTTTGATTATCATCATCATCATCATCATCATCATCATCATCATCATCATCGAACCATTAGAGAAGTCGTTTATACTGCCCATTTATCAGCCTCCATATTATATTATCTTTGCCTGTTGATATTGCTGTGTTGCTATTGTTATATTATTATATATGAAGATTTAACTGCCAAAGTTTGAGGTATTAACAATGGCATCATAGGAGATCAGCGGAACTGGCTGAGAACAGAAGCGCCCACCTCAGCCATGTTGCCAATCCAATACTTATGGCTTAGTTATTTTGCTGAAGTTGTTTATGAGGATTTTTTCGACGGCGGCCGTATTTTGGTTACAGTAAACATTGGCGTGGTTTTAAATGAAGTTCATCATTTTTTTTCTAAAATACCCAAAAAATTTCATATGTCTTCTTATTATGTTATCGCTTTGGCGTCATTAGGAAGGACAATGTTCTCGGCGTTGATCAGTCTCCTAGGGATACATCATGCATTAGACTAGCAAGCATGGTTAGACTTGTGGTGGCGTACCGATGTACGAAGTCGGTTCTGATGTCATTTGAGACATGTATTGCACCAATGTTGCCGATCCCGGAGGGATGAGGACCTTGGCGAACCTAGATTCGGCAATCGAATCGATGACCCCGACCGTATTGCGGGGTACCTCAAACTCGCCACCTTCTGTCACTACGTTTTTTAAAATCGCGGTTGAAGTTTCCATCCGGAAGCCCAGGTAAAAGTTAGTTGACACAATTTTATCGTTAAGAGCGAGAAACAAGGTCGCCAATCACCCACCCATTAGCAGGAGCGAGCTACTATCTGTGGGCTTAATTGGGACGTTCTTAGTACGAATACGTCGAGACTCCTGGGAAGAAATCTTGGGAAGTACTTTCATATGCCTTTTCTGTAGAAGATCGTACTAGTAGAAATAGTAGTGCAGCTTGTATCTCATATTCAAATCAAGATCCACGGCAGCTTAGTGCTAAACGAGATCTCATTAAGCATTAGTGTAAGATTAAGTGTTAGCTATGTGACTGAAGAAGCACGCTTGTAAGATACAATTATTGAAGTCGCATGCAACTTCTATTATGACTATGCTGTCTGTCCTTCCAACGGTTTACCACCTCATCGTGGTCGCTAGGTGTTCGTGGGTGTGAAGCTACGATGTGTAGCGGAGAATTTGTCGCCCTGACAGGATCTCCAAACTGAACAGGCAGGAATCCGGCGTTTCCATCAGGAAGCCCAGCTTAGAGTGGCAATGCCAGGATTCGTCACCGTCCTGGTACCAAGCTAGTCGCATGGCGACAAATCCCCCTCTGATCCACAAGGGCCGCGACTGGCTGTGGTAGTGATAACTTAGGGAAGACTTTGGACTCCCTGCCATTGGTACTTCTAGGAACCACAGTGGCTAAACCAGAAGAAATCCGAGAAAATGGAAATTTGCTGCGCCCGCACAACCAGTGAGGACGGGCTATCCAAGCACCCAAGTAAATCAAGATCCATAGCAGCTTGGCGTTAAACGAGATGTCGTTGGTGATTAGCTCAGGATTAAATTGTTAGCTCAGGACTGAATAATCTCGCTTTTAGGATATATTTATTAAAGTCGCATGTAATTTCCAAATATTTTATCTCATTCCATCAGTTTCATTACGACTATGTTGTCTGTTCTGTTGCTGTGCTCTTCTGTTTTTCTTAACCGTTTCAAGTTCACCATCACTTCAGCCTCATATGATGGGTTTCATGTACACACGGATGACTAAAACTATTGCTAAAGCAAGGTTAGAATAAGTTGTCGTCGATGTTCTTGCTGGTCGATGGCTGACGTTTGGGCGATTTTGCCTTCCCCAAAGCCGCGCTGTTACGAGTGGAGCTCTCGAGTCCTCGAAACGTCAGCCATCGACCATCGACCAACAATAACAGCGACAGCTTATACCAACCTAGCATCAGCTCAACAAAGGCAGTTCTTAAGAACACATACGCAAATCGATCGATTATTTATGCCGAGTTTTATGGTAAATTGGTCTTTGGAGTTATTGCTAAAGCATTTTCGCTGTCTCTTTGCTTTATCCACCAATAGTTTTCGTACAGCTGCTTGGTTTAAAGCGGGGAATCGTGATTTGGTTTTGGATACTTGCTTCCGGGTTGCACTTCTAGGCGTAGTACGCGTGATATTCGCTGCGTTGCCTGCGCATTGTCCGTTCTCCTCTCACCTCCCATAAAACACCATCACATCGTTTTGTCTTAGTCGTTGAGCTCTACTACTCTACTTTTTCATGTGATTCTCATCTCTCCTTTCCATTTCTTCTTTTTCAAATCCTACATACCCTTCTTGTCCTTCGCACTCTCCCTCTTTTGTCTTTGCGTAGACTTCATTGTGCGTGTCGGGGAGGGAAACTCGTCCACTATCCAGCCATGGTGCTATTGGTCTTATCTGATCGCTTTCGACGTTCTGTCAACTTTTTCGTCCGACCTATAGGATAACCACGATTCATGATTTGAAATGGTAAAGACTTGTATTTCGTACGCCTGGATCATGGTGAAGAACGAATTGAACTTCATTTTTGGTCGAATGAAAAATGAACAAAACGGTTGAAGATGGAGATGACCATGATGAAGTCGGAAGTGGGTGGTTATGCAGTGCGATGCCTTGAAACCGGTGAATTTAAAAGGATAAAGGATAAAGGAAGCTCACGGCGTTGACCAATCCCTGAGGGATGCGCCTTGCATTCGAATTCATTAAGCATCCTTGGAAGTAAATGAATTCATATCTGGTTTTTTACAGTGACCCGCGGTGGCCTACCGATGTTTCGGGTCAGCGCTGCCATCGTCCCAGACAGGTCTGGTACCAATGTCAACCCGTGAGAAATTTTTTCAGTGCTACCATCCTCCCATACCAGTCTAGTATTAATCCCCGCAGGGATGTAGAGCTTGGCGGAGATGTGTGCAGAGATCGATCCCATATGTATTGCAGGGCGCCTCCGACCACAGCGCTACGCGTGCCTCCAGAAAAGCGTTATATTCCGTGCAAATAGAACACGTTACGTGTCGACAGACTCACCTTCAGAGTTGGAAAGTGGGAAAGAGCAAAAAGTGGGAAATGTCTCTGTTACCATTTCCTTTCACAACAGGACTCTCTTCTCGGAACATATATGCTGGACCAGAGAAGTTTCCTACAAAGTTTAGTTTCTCTTAGGACTACTAGTACTACAGCCTTCAGTGAGTATGCTATCTAATACAAAAAAAAGTATGACAGTAGAGTCTTGATGCAAAAGAGACAGGATGGCAGTAGATTAAAATGATGGCATATTGTAGCGAAAATACGTGGATTATAAGTGCTACGAATTGTTGCTTATGTGTTATCGTTAAACGTTTCTATTTAGATGGCTTATCCAGCATCCGTTCTGATAACAGGAGCAGACAGGGGTATTGGCCTTGGCTTGGTTATGGAGTTCCTCAAAGTTCCTTCTGTAAAACTAGTAATTGCTGGAGCACTAAGTCCAGACACCGCGAAGGTAGGATTCCTTTTCTTTTCGATTTTGGCATTCTTTTTTTTTGTGGACAGAAAGAGGCATGAATGAGTTATCGAAGTGAAACTGGGGTTTCAGAGGGTTTTTAAACGTATTTTGATCCATTGTCTGCTCTTCATCGATCCCGTTGTTGTCCTGTTATTCGGTGGTCATTTTCTTGTGTTGGGATTTTTGGGTGACAGGCGTGCTATAAACGTCATCATTGTGGGGTAGTGGCCATAGTGAAACAGCTTTCAGAGTTTCTAGACTGTGATTAGGCTTGTAACATTCTGGAGCGGTCGGTCGAATAATCGTAGGATTCTGTGCCATCAATCTGTCACCCTTTGCACTCCCAAGTAGCATGCTAACATACTTAACTCTGATCTATAGCGAACAGCAACTGTCGGAGCCACTAGCGAACACATGATGATCACGAGCTTAGAGTAGGCTTGCACTCAGCATCTCAAAAACGGAAGAAGTCCACATATCCTCAAGTTGCATACGAATCCACATTCGGACGCAAACACTTCAATGAATTACAGTGGCATGACACTGAAACGAATAGAAGAAAGGTTGGGATGCGTTCGACATGTGGGGCTGAGTCGTCGAGGTATTTAAGTGAGTGCACTGGAAGAGCTACTAGTACTAAAATTCATAAAGCATCAGTATTTTTTGTGAAGGTCTTCTTTACATTTACATTTACAAAATGGTTTGGGAACACATGAATGCTGGTTATCCGGCTTGACGTGAAAATCTAGATGAGAGACATTTTCATGCAGAAGTACTTGAAGTTAGTTTTTAAACTGCTGCAATGAACAGTCGACCAGACGTAGGGAGTAAGCTGCAAGAGCGTTGTTATTGTGAATGAAGACAAAATATGTCAAAGGTGATTGTATACTGTTACCCTAACACCTAGGGTTTGCATGCCATCACCGATGGTCGGCTAAAAATCGTCAAAATGGATGTGACATGTGACCAGTCAATCAAAGAGGCCTATGCAGAGGTTCGTTCCTGTTTCCTTGGATTGCTTTGGATGTCCATGATGATATTCTGCATGTATGATCAGCTATGGTGTTTCGCTGTTTGTATTTGATTCATTCAAGAACAGGCAAATAATGGGGTTCTTGCTTTTCCAGTGAGTGGCACCTTGGATAACTAATGTCAATCGCTTTGTGCAAGCATTTCTTTGTAATACCTAAAGCCTCTCTTTTTTGTTAAAGGCACGTTTGTTTTAGACGTTTTCTGTAAAGGTGTGTTGATCAAGTACTTGGTATGAACCATTTGTATAACAACCTTCTTGCTAGTTTTGCTACCACAGTTTTGTTGACAAATACAACTGATGTTCTAAGTAAATAGTTAACGCGCTCTTAAATATATCGTCCAACAGTTCATGCTGCTTTAACCACTTTTAGGTGGAGAAATTAGTTGGAGAGGCTGGGTTGAATCTCGTATTGAACAATGCAGCCATTTTTCCACCATATTTCACTCATGGAGCTATTGATCGACAAAAACTCATGGACTGTGTCAACGTCAATACAATAGGAGTGGCTATTAGTTGTCAGGTGCTCATTTGAGAGTAACGGATAAATTCCGTGTCATTACATTATGTCATTACAAAGCCTTATTGCACAGTGGTCGTGTTAATGGTACTCTTCATTTACTTCTTAAAACATTTTCGTTTTTGTTTCGTAACTGTTTTAAATGATCAATTAATGCTTCACCTGTTTTTCAGACTTTCTTACCTCTGTTGCGCAAGGCATCGTCTCATGGAATAGGTGATCATTTTGGTGTCGATCGTGCCGCAATCGTGAACATCTCCAGTTTCGCTGCGTCCGTTGAAATGAATGAGGACGGGTCAGGCGTACTCGGTTTCTTAGCTTATAAGATCAGTAAAGTATGTTTTTGAAACAATTTTGTTGGCGTAACTGTAGACGACTATTGTCAGATTGTTAAAAAAAGTAGGTTTTCTCATGCATCGCTTTTCAGTCTGGCTTAAATCAGTTAGGTAAGACAATGGCTATCGACCTTGCGAAGGATAAAATCCTTGTCGCTCAGTTTTGTCCTGGTTGGGTGCAAACCGATATGGGAAATATGGGTGGACGAATAGCTGAACTCACTGTAAGTCACTGCTCAGAATTTCGAATACTTTCGTAGATATTAGATATGATTATATATGCTTATTGCGTTCCCCTCTGCTTTCGAGGACATCCGCTTTCTCTTGCATTTGAGGTTTGCAGTGAATAAGTTCCTGTTTCTGTGACATCTTTCTTCCTTCGATGGAAAATGTGAAGTATTAGTTCATAAACAGCTCACAGATATAAACGCAGTTTCTTTCTTTTTTCTCAATTTTGAATAAATTTTAGTACCACTCAGCATTCGTTTCTATGCGCCCTAAGATTCAGTGTTTTATTTTCTTAGGTTGAGGAGTCCGTCTCTTCATTGGTGCAGTCAGTGTCAAATTTACAAAAACAACACAATGGAGGATACTTCAATCGCCATCTTGAAGTCATACCTTACTAACTTTTCTGTGTTGTCGTCGTTGTCGTTGTTGTTGTTCCCGTTTTTCGTTTGATTTTTCCTACCAACGATAATATTACTGTTTTATTGAACCAATAGGCCTTGATCATTATTTTTTTTTTTTTTGAAACCGTTGCAGTGAAACATCACATTTTGTCCACAAATTTTGGGAGCACAGCACTTCTGGAATTCTTTAAGGATTTTCCACATGAAGTAATTTGTATTTTTATTCCTCTTTATTTATCTGTTAAATCATGTTAACATAAACATCCGTCTTTCAACTAAACTGAATATTTCTCTAATTCTGGGGAAAACAGACTGAAATAGTCTAATCAGGTCTTTCTATATCTGATTGCCGTAATAGACAGGGACGGTTCACAAATTACGAAGCGCGTTTTGAACAAAACAGGTTTTGAATTTTTGTTAGATTGCTTAATATTATCGTTTTAGCCCCACAACAGGCTTAGACAAAACTCTTAAAGTTTTTTTTTCACTTTGTATCACCTTTTTCGGCGCAGCCCGTATGATATTTGCGACAGTTTTCGTATGCCCTGAGTATCACCTGTATCACCTGTAGTCCCGATGATCGTCGAGTGACTCGAGCGGGCGCCAGTAAATCCTCCATTTTTCCCTGTCTCATGCAAGAGTAGCCCAGTGGGTTCTGCTCGATCTAGGGACTCGTCGAGCATCATGTCTTTCTTCTAGGTTTTTCGTGAAGACCTCTGACCATCGGGTCGGTGGTCTTCCTGCAGTACCATTGACATCCCGGGAAATCCAATCACTAGCAGCTCTTGTCCATCGGTTATCATTCGTACGCATTACTTGTCCGTCCCATCTTATCTTCGACTGTTTAGCGTATAGAACGGCATCTCTGATTTTCGATCGTTGATGTAGGTCGCAGCTTCAAATCCCATCACTTACTTGCGTGACACGGGATACTCCTAGCATTGTTCTTTCCACTGTGCGTTAAATAACGTTGTGATCTTTCATCCAGCTTTCGCAGCGACCAGGTTTTTGACGTACGCGTTAAGGCAGGAAGTACTGCTCACTCTAAAAGGTAGGCACAGAGTCGGGTGTTCTTTGTTCTCTTCACTATATCCTCGATGCCCTTGAAAGCTCCCCAAACCGCTCGTTTCCTTCTGCTTCACGCTGGAGCGAAGTCGTTTATCATATTGATTTCCCGACCTAGGTAGACGTAACTGCAGCATTCGGAGATATTCATTCTTTTGAGCGTGGTGGAGCATACGTAACCAATCCGTTCCTCACGAACGTCGTATTTGCCAGACTTAATCGAAGGCCAATCATTCCATAGGCTTTATCTAAGTCAGCAAGTATTGATTCTGCTTGGATATTGTTTCGGTTGCAAGGACGATGTCACCGTCAAAGTAAAGATGTTGTAATTGCCGACCATCGATTTTCACTCAGATATTAGCCCATTCCAATGTTCGCAACACGTTCTCGAAGGCGGCCGAAAACATTTTTGCTGAGATCGTATCGCCTTGCCTAAACACTATTTTAACGTCAAGTCGAATAAATGTCAGTTCATTCTGGTTTTAGGACTTCGTTTTCTGAATATAGCGGCTTTCCTTCCTTTTCGCGAGAAGTAAAATCCTGCTGGAAGGAAGCGCTGGTGTGATCCCGTGTAGAATTTTTGGGACAACAGCGACATCGGCAGTGCAAAATCTTTGATTTACTATTATGTGACTATTTCGTTACGGAACTCTCCATTGGGCGATGCCCACATCAAGCGTTGGGAAGGGCTTCTGGAACTGCGATTTATCATGGATGGTCTTCGTAGTCATTGATAAAGTCAGCCAGCAGCTCACCCTGTTCGTTGCATTCTGATTCGTAGGCTCCAACATGACGCTGTTCAAACGTTCTTCTGGGTCCAATTTTAACGTTAACATTTCCAATAACAGTCTTAAAAAAATGTACGGTCATCTCTGTAGAACTTCTCGAAGTCCTTACACAATGCTTCGATTTCGTCGTCTTCATCATAGCTTCTTTTCAGTGCATAGACGAGGAAAATTGTCAAAGCCGATATTGATCCAGATCCTTTCGATGGTAAACGCCCGATTTAGGTTATTAGTTGGTTGAATATATCGACGTTCATGTCCAGCGTCGTACTGACAGGAGAGCGGACGCCGCCAGCTCCTCTACTGCCGCATGCTCCGAGCGAGAGTTCTTCTCCCGGGCAGCGTCTTTTTGTCGAAGCCAGTCCTGTGACATCGTACCTCGTTTTTTTGCCTTTATGATTAAGTTCTCAATTGAAGAGTCAGATGGAAGTGAGCGTGCACTCTAGATGCACACCTTCGAAGTTTAGGCAAGCTAAGATAGCCCTGAGATTTTAGCAAGTATGCATGCTCGTTCAGAGAGGCGCGTGTGGCGCAGTGCTTGGAGGTGTCACTGCGACACGCACGTGGAATCGATTCCTGCGCCCATGGCCCACCAAGCCTTCCATCCGCCTTCCATCCCTCCGGGGTCGGCAAATTGGTACCAGACTCGTCTGGGAGGATAGCACTGGCTCGATACATCGGCAGGCCACCGCGAGTCATTGTAAAGGCCAGATATGCATTCGATCACCTCCAACGATACTTAATGAAGTCGAATGCATGGCGCATCTCTCAGGGATTTATCAACGCCGAGAGCTTTATCCTTTTTTGTCCTTTTATCCACGGATCTCCCTCATATGAGGGATCTCGAGCCGATTAATCGCAAGGCTACGTGGCGCGTCCCCAGGTGACGGATAGAGGGTTAATCGCGGACCAAAAGCGACCTTTGCTTCCCTGAGACGCAGGTGGATCCAGGAGATGGACTCCCTGTTTCTGTTGCGCCGATTTGGCACATACTTTCTGTATTTGCTAGGCGTATTCATGCATGCGTGTGGGGTGCGCTCTCGCTTTATGCGGATTGTATTTTACGAATCAATTCGGCCAAAAACCTGCAATCAAGTGACAGAGAAGTATATGGGAGGCGGTTTGGAGTCGCCTCGAACAAATAAGCTCGATGTCCACTCTGGGAGAGTTTGGCATGCCACCCGTGATTATTACCAGCCCCCACGTTCAGAGCCCAGCAAGCTATACGTGGGTATCAAATATGCTAAGTACAGTAAAAAAAAACGGGCCTCATTTCCCTGACCCCGAAAGAGCTCCTAATTTCGCAGCGTTGGGTAGGACGGGTACGGAGAGGCTGCTAAAATCTCAGGGCCAATGGAAGCTGCCTGGATCAAGAACTATGGTGACGATCTCTATCTACAATGCACGTACACTTGCATTCGAGTCCTCGATAGAAGACTTGCTCATGCAAGCGAGCTTTCAAGAGCATCGAGGATGTAGTGAAGAGGACAAAGAACACCTGACTCCGTGCCCACCTTTTCGACTCAACGATTTTTCCAGCCCTAACGTATGCGTCAGAAACCTGATCGCTACGTAAGCAGGATGAAAGATCACTCAGCGTTATCGAACGCGCAGTCGAAAGGACGGTGCTAGGAGTATGCCGTTTCACACAAGTTAGGGAAGGAATGCGAATCTCCGATCTGCGTCAAAAGTCAAAAATCAAACATGCCGTTCTGTATGCCAGACAGTTGAAGATAAGGTGGGCCGAACACGTAATGCGTATGAATGATAACCGATGGAGAAGGTCTGTTAGTGACTGGATTCCTCGGGATGTCAAACGTACTGCAGGAAGACCACCGACCCGATGGTCAGAGTTCTTCACAAAAAGCCTAGAAGAGATAGATATGATATGATATGATAGCCTAGATATGGTGCTCGACGAGTCCCTAAAACGAGGAGAACCCACTGAGTTACTCTTGCACGCGATAGGGAAAAATGGAGGATTTACTTGCGCCCGCTTGAGTCACTCGACGATCAACGGGACTACAGGTGATACAGGCGATATCCTTTTATCCGTGCTCGTTCTAGCCAACGTTGCCGTATCGTCGCTCTTTCGGAGTCAGAGAATGGGGCCACTTATTTCTTTATGTCTAGAGCTTCATACCCGCGTACAGCTTGCTGAGCTCTTAACATAGAGCTGGGTATACTAATGGGTGGTTTACCATGACTAAATATTTCGTTTTTTTTTTGATTGAAAGCTTTTGGCTGAATTGACGCATGAAAACACACTAAAATATAAGCAATGAATAAACGGGCACAAACTCAAGATCGCACGCATGAATACATCCATATAAACACAGAAGGTTTGTGCCAAATCGGCGCCGCAGAAACAGGAAGTACATTCCCTGGACCCATCTGCATCTCCGGGAGGCAATGGTCGATTTTGGCCAACGATTAACTCCTATCCGCCATTTGGGGACGTTCCACGTTGCCTCGCAACTAGGCATGTGTTCTCTCTATGAGAGAGATCAGTGGAGTAAACGTTTAATGGGGACATTAGTGTAGTATTCAGATTCAACAGTTGAATCAATCGCCATCGGTTGATCGTAAGAATGGGAAAGTTCGATATGTTGGTTATGAACAGTTGAGGCTTAATGGTGTGCGAACGAGACACCAGCAATATCATCTCGGTGCTCATGCTACAGTGGTTAGGCTAATCCATCAAGAAGTGGTTAGCTATGGTAGTTGCTAGTGGAAATTAGGTCTTCGGTCACTTCTCGGCGCCGGATGATCACTAGCTTTGAGTAGAATGCCCGACTTCGTAAAAGTTGTCGCAGAGCAACATTTGGGTAATTATACTGTTTATAACAATAATAATTCAATAATGACAATATGTGAATATCGGTTGACAATACAGGCTGCAATGTGGTAGAATGATCAGTAAGTGAGGGCAGGGCTGCTTAGTAGCTTTGCTATAGGGTAGTGAAACAGTATTATATGCACATAGAATACATGACAGCAAAGTTAATATTCAACAGTGAGTAGGGGCGGGGGGTACCTCATCAACCGATGTCTTTACTTTGCCTTTTTCTCAGCCATGTTCATACTGTCTAGCTGGTATCAAAGAGAAGGAACTCTCTCTCTCTCGGAGCATGCGGCTGTAGAGCAGATCGCGGCGTCGGCTCTCCTGTCAATACGACGCTGGACAAGAACGTCGATATATTCAACCAACTAATAACCTAAATCGGGTGCTTACGATCGAAAGGATCTGGATCAGTATCGGCTTTGACAATTTTCCTCGTCTATGCACTGAAAAGAAGCTATGATGAAGACGACGAAATCGAAGCGTTGTATAGGGACTTCGAGAAGTTCTACAGAGATGACCATACATTTTTTTAAGACTTATTGAAGATGTTAACGTTAAAATTGGACTCAGAAGAACGTTTGAACCATGTCATATTGGAACCTACGAATCAGAATGGAACAAGCAGGGTGAGCTGCTGTCTGACTTTATCAATGACTACGAAGACCATCCATGATAAATCGCAGTTCCGGAAGCCCTTCCCAACGCTTGATGTGGGCATCTCCCAATGGAGAGTTCCATAACGAAATAGTCACATAATAGTAAATCAAAGGTTTGCATTGCTGATGTCACTGTCACCTGATGTCATGATGTCACTGCCATCTATACACTCAGTGTTCTGGATGGTGAAAAATGGTCTCTTACTGGTCGGGAAACCTGTTCCTTCTTCTAGTCCTGATCAAATTTTCACTAAAAAGCTATGAGAGAGGCTTTGTCTCAGCACTGGTTCTCTTGATTTGTCGTACCATCTACTGGTAGGGAAGCGATGTCTTAAATATGGAAGTAGGAATAAAAAAGACCGATCGGTCGAAAAGAATACGGGAAGCGGAGCACTGAAGTAGAAAAATGAAGTAGGCTTCAAGGATTGAATTCGAAGAAGTAGAGAATTCATGGTGTTACACAGGAAAAAATTCGAACGGCAATGAGAGATTTACGACCTTTGGGAGTGCCGAAAGAAAATTAAGAAATGGATTGGTAGTCGAATGATCCTTTCCGAAAAACAGTTAACAGATGCTAAGTATTGAAAACGTTTGAGAAAACCACAACGTTCACTGAAAGACAATCGCCCAAAACGGTTTACACAGTAGATTACACTGCAAACATGGTCATCATGTCATCATTGACAACTTCAACGCCAAGGTTGGATCTTAAGCACATCTGCAAAGCTTCAAAATCACCTATATCATCTGCAGTCCCGTTGATCGCCGAGCGACTCGAGCGGGCGCCAGTAAATTTTCCATTTTTCTCTGTCGCGTGCAAGAATAGCCAAGTGGGTTCTGCCCACTTTAGGGATTCGTTGAGCATCATATCTTTCTTCTAGGCTTTTCGTGAAGAATTATGACCATCGGGTCGGTGGTCTTTCTGCAGTGCGTTTGACATTCCGGGGGAATCACTCACTAACAGCTCTTGTCTATCAGTTGTCATTCATACGCATTACGTGTAAGGCCCACCATATCTTCAACTGTCTGGCATACAGAACGGCATGTTTGATTTTTGACTTTTAACGCAGATCGGAGATTCGCATTTCTTCCTTTACCTGCGTGCCACGGGATACTCCTAGCATCGTTCTTTAAACTGCGCGTTAAATAACGTTGTGATCTTTCATCCAGCTTTCGCAGCGACCAGGTTTTTGACGCACGCGTTAAGGCAGGAAATACTGCTCAGTCTAAAAGGTAGGCATAGAGTCGGGTGCTTTTTGTCCTCTTCACTGCATCCTCGATGCTGTTGGAAGCTCCCCAAGCCGCTCGTTTCCTTTTGCTCAACTCTGGAGCTAACTCGTATATCATATTGATTTCCCGACCAAGATGGACATTACTGCAGCATTCGGAGATATTCGTTTCGTTGAGCGTGAATGAGGCATACGAAATCAATCCGTTCCTCGAGAACATCGTTTTTGTTAGGTTTAGTCGAAGACCAATCTTTCCACACGCTTTATCAAAGTCGGCAACCATACGTTCCGCCTGGCTAATGTCTGGTGTTATAAGGACGATGTCAGCAGCAAAGCGAAGATGATGTAACTGCCGACCATCGATTTTCGCTCTCATGTGGTCACATTCCAATGCTCGCATGCCGTCCTGGAAGGTGGAGATAAGTAATTTTGGAGTGATGGTATAGCGTCGCCTAACCCCTCTGTTGACGTCGATGTTAATATCGTTGTAGAATGATGATATCTTGTTTGTGAAATTTTTGTACAGCTCACGAAGAATCTTTATGTGCTGTGTAGGGACTCCTTGACTATCAAGCACTTCCATGACTGCTTTTGTCTCAATTGAATCAAAGGCCTTCTTTAAATCGATGAAAGTGAACAGAGCCGTGTTTTGTACTCTCGCGATGCTTCAATGAGTAACTCACACGTCCGACTTTCTATTAACCTCGGCATTGATAGAATAATCCTTTCTGATTGAATAATCCTTTCTACTTCTGTTTAGCGAACACGGGGTGTTGTTTTATGTCTTTATTTACGTACAAGCTGACGTTTCGGCGGATTTCGATTTCGACGCGTAAGACCCATGGACATAACGGAGAAGATTTTGAACTAGGAGCTGCGATCCTCGCGCAGGAATCGAAAATACAAACGCGCAAAGCTCTCGAGGCATTCCGGATTAATTCCAAGAATCCGAAAACGAACCGCAGGGAGGAATGCCTCATTATCACGCCTGATATTGGGCAGTATATAAGCCTATTATTTTGATGAGATGAGCACATTATGCTTTTATGCTTTTAAGTTGGTCTCCACGTGACGTACTCGGTAGAAGACTCACAGAAAGCGGTGAGTATGCAAAAACTTTCTGTTCAGTGTGATTGAAATTTTGGTTCAACATTTCCTCTGTTTGGTTATGGAAGTGTTCGGCCGTGTTTTGCCGGTGTTTTGCCTATGCGGTTCGGAGTTTTGCAAATATCTTAGTGTACTGCAGGAGGCAGCAGATAAAATGTTTACATTGTAAATATGCAGTATTTTTAGGAACGACTGCTACATCATTGCTCTAACTACGATGGCGGTTTGACCAATGCATTCACAGAGTTATCATATCCCTTTTATGATAGATTTAAGGTATCACTTCTTCAATTTAGCGGCTTTATCCTGATGTTCCAAAGCAGTGTATTTTTTACACCGAAATCGATTAAGGGTAAGCTTTGATTCACCGTATGGTCGACCTCGTTATGGTATTTTCTACTGGGATACTCACGCATCCTAGGTTCGGGGGATAGGCCGACCTTGCCAGTTTCCATAAATGGTTTTGGTGGGCATGATATACTAAAGCTGTCCTTCACCTTCTCCATTTTGTTAGAATTAGCGCACTTGGTGAAAAATTCAACAGTTCCAGGTCGGGTCATGATATGATCTGAACACCTGAAGAACCATCCCCTAGGCCACGTAAAACAGTAGCTCTGCTCTTCGCACCTTACCTGTCTGAATGCAAGGTTCCTATTCAGTGGAAGACCGGCAAGACCGTGCTAATGTTAAAGAAAGAAGACTTCCATGATATCGGCAACTATCGCCCAATCTGCTTGCTGTCTGTCGTATACAAACTCCACTTGATTCATACTAAACAGGATTGACAGAACGCTGGACGAAGGGCAGCCATGTGATCAAGCAGGGTTTCGAAGGGGATTTAGTACGATGGACCACATCCACACGATAGCAAGGATCACTGAAATGTTATTTTATTTTTTTTATTTACGCACAGGCTGACGTTTCGGCGGATTTTGCCTTCATCAGAGCGTGGAAAGGTCAAGTTGACTGCAATCTACACGGCCAAACACCTCCGTAACCAAACAAAGGAAATGTTTAACCAAAATTTCAATCACACTGAACAGAAAGTTTCTGCACACTCACCGCTTTCTATGAATTTTCTACTGAGTACCTCACGTGGAGACCAACTTCACAGAGTTCACTACCAATCCATTTCTTAATTTTCTTTCGGCACTCCCAAAGGTCGTAAATCTCTCATTGCCGTTCGAATTTTTTCCTGTGTAACACCATGAATTCTCTACTTCTTCGAATTCAATCCTTGAAGCCTACTTCATTTTTCTACTTCAGTGCTCCGCTTCCCGTATTCTTTTCGACCGATCGGTCTTTTTTATTCCTACTTCCATATTTAAGACATCGCTTCCCTACCAGTAGATGGTACGACAAATCAAGAGAACCAATGCTGAGACAAAGCTTCTCTCATATCTTTTTAGTGAAAATTTGTTCAGAACTAGAAGAAGGAACAGGTTTCCCGACCAGTAAGAGACCATTTTTCACCATCCAGAACACTGAGTGTATAGATGACAGTGACATCATGACATCAGGTGTCAGTGACACATGTCTTTTGTCCATGACATCAGACGAAGAAAAAATTGGCGAGAGGCGATAATATTTCGTGTGTCAGAGGACGTCATTCTATCCGGATCATTCAAAACTAGCATTTCACGCCAAGCAAATTGCTTCCATCTCAGCGGTTATAATTCTAGAACGGTTTTCTTTGACGTGAACCTCTATATTTTTCTTGGAGCTGTGGGTTGCATCAGATTCCAGAAGACAAAATGTAGGAAAAGCAACAAACGTCATCTAAGTGAAGGGGCCCTTGTGAGGATTTGTTGGGAAGAGACGCCATTAGGAAATGTTTGTGACCTTGTGTTTTTTGTGCACCTATCATTTATCAATTTTGTTTTGTGCGAAGTCGTTTCTCATTGCTGTTCAAGCCACGCACTAAAGTAAGGCCGGCACCGTCAATTGCCGCTCATCCACCGGTGCACTTAATCAGTACAAATTGAATGCTTTCTTTTATGATTTGAAGAGAGTGATCGGCAACGATGTCGAGGTCTCCAACTTCGGCGCAGGAAAGAACAACGAGAGCGGTTACACAATAAGAAAATTTGGAATAGGAGAACGAGAAGAGCATGGTAGCCGTCTTGCTGAACTACTATCTATAACACGGCGGTGTTTCTTCTTCATGGAAGTCAGGGGGAAGAGTTGCGTCTGGAAATGGAAGTTCTATCAGCTATCTCTGCAGAAGAGTGCCTATCCAAAGTGGACGTCGTTCAAGCTCTAAGTGGGTGATACTTTTTGGGCAGACTTCGTGGCGTGGATGTAGTATTAACCACGTGGATGTAGTTCTGCTTCATTTCACCGCTGGGATGACGGTCGAATCGAAAAGATGAGCGCGAACCTTTGGATTCGTTAGTTGCTCCGGTAGCTCCTTTGAGAGGTCCGAAAGTGGCCAGTGCTACGCCGAATTGTATGATTTATAAGCCTAATTCTCAGTCAGTTGCTCGTGCACATACCAGCCCATCTCACGAACACCCAAATGTTCCTAGACTGTCTGGGTAACGCTCGCCCCAAAAGAGCGTACGTTATGGATGCGAAGAGGCAAATAAACTTGGATGGTTTCTCGATTTAAGCAGCTAATGGTCGTTTTAAAGGCCTGCCTAAACTGCTCGATCATCAGATGGTCCCGGAATTATTACCCACAAATTAGAGGGTTGGCAATGGGACAGCGACTGGCACCAACCTTTGAAGTTGCCTTTATGTCCAAAGTGGAAGCACCAGTAATCGATCCAAGGCCAATGCTCTACTTCAGGTATATAGATGATTGTTTTGTCACCTGCTTCACAGAAGAGGAGATGGACAAACGCTTTGAGTTATTGAACGAACAGTCACAGAACATCAAATTCACCACTGAGAAACCGAAAAAAAAAACTGGCTTCCATTTCTAAACTTCCAAATTAACCTATCCGAGAACGGTAACATCACGAAATGGTATTGAAAGCCAAGCAGCAGGAATATAGTGGTTCATTACCTCTTCTCTCATTCCTCACACAGTAAAAGGTCGCTTATAAAAAATACGATTCGAACCGCCACCAGCGTGTGCACAGGTAGAGAGCAAAGGGAAGAATCCTCGAAACTTGCGCGCCAAATAGCCATTTCAAATGGTTATGAAACTGTAGCATCTCGGCATAGGAATAGAGGAAAAACCACGCCCTAAAGCGATAATTCTAGCGAAAACAAGGCTCCGTTCCACTTGCCCTTTATTTCAAACGAAATAAGTGCAGCCACAAAACGTTACTCAACAAGTACCGGTCTAGAGAATTCCGTAAGAGTCACATAAATACCACTGGACACTCTATGACACTAGCTAGTTCGCAACCGCCTGTATGGCCATCTGTGTGCAACGAAAAACTGTATAATTTGCCCTAACGATAGATACGGATCTCCCTCATATGAGGGATCTCGAACCGGTTAGTCACGAGGCTATGTGGCGCGTCCCCAGTGGAGAATAGGTGGTTAATCGCGGACCAAAAGCGACCTTTGCTTCTCTGAGACGTAGGTGGTTCCAGGGGATGAACTCCCTGTTTCCGCTGCGCCGATTTGGCACAATCAAGCGACAGGAAGTATATGCGAAGCGGTTAGGAGTCGCCTCCAACAATTAAGCTCCATGTCCACTCCGAGAGAGCCTAGCAAGCTACACCTGAGCAAACCCAGCACCCACGTTCAGAGCCCAGCAAGCTATACGTGGGTATCAAAATGTTAAACACAGTTTAAAAAATATGAACCTCATTTCTCTGGCCCCGAAAGAGCCCCCAATTTCGCAGCGTTGGGTAGGACGAATTCGGAGAGGCTACTGAAATCTCAGGGCCAGTGAATGCTGCCTGGATCAAGAACTATGGTGACGATCTGTACCTACAACGCACGTACACTTGCATCCGAGTCCTCGATAGAGCATTTGCTTATGCAAGCGAGAACGATAAAGTACGACGTCATCGACCTGGCCGAGGCGAGACGACGCCACCCATTCAACGCCGTCTATGACACCGGAGAAAGACTGTTCCTCGGAACATGCGACAGTAGGGGCGTAGGCGGTGTGGGAGTTCTCGTCAACACGAGTTTGTCCATGAACATCGAATCATTCGAACAGCTTACAACCCAAATCGGACGTTTACGATTAAAACGATGTGGATCAATACCGGCTTTGACAATCTTGGTCGTTTACGCGCCAACATCAAACTATGACGAAGAAGAAGTCTACATGGACTTGGAGAAGCTCTACAGAGAAGACCATACATTCTTCAAGGTCATTGGAGATTTCAATGCCAAGATCGAACCAAGAAGATCGTCTGAGGAACGGCACATTGGGACCCACGGATTAGAATGGAATGAAAAACAGGATGAGCGGCTCTCTAATTTTATCATGGCGACCAAGACCATCCATGGTAACTCCCAATTCCAGATGCCTCATCCTCAACGCTGGACGTGGGAATCTCCCAATGGAGAGTACCATAACGAAATAGACCACATCATAGTAAATAGAATGCTTTATCTAACCGATGTTGCTGTTGTACCAAAAAGTATCTACCCAGGATTAGGCCACCGTCTAGAACCTGTAATGGAAACCCTTGATAGTCAAAGAGTCCCTACTCAGTACATAAAGATTCTTCGTGAGCTGTACAAGAATTTCACAGCCAAGATTTCATCGTTCTACAACGGTATTAACACCGACGTCAAAAGATGGATGGTCTTCGACTAAATCTCACAAAAACGATGTTCATAAGGAACGGATTGGTTACGTATGCCCTACTCTCGCCCAACGGAACCAATATATCTGAATGCTCCAGTTCTGTATATCTAGGTGTGGAAATCAATGTGGTTAAAAAATTAGCTCCAGAGCTGAAGAGATGGAAACGAGCGGCTTGTCGAGCTTTCAAGAGCATCGAAGATATCGTGATGAGAACAAAAAACACCCGACTCCATGCCCACCTTTTCGACTCAACGATTTTTCCAGCCCTAACGTATGCGTCAGAAACCTGATCGCTACGTAAGCAGGATGAAAGATCACTCAGCGTTATCGATCGCGCAGTCGAAAGTACAATGCTATTAGTATCCCGTTTCGCACAAGTAAGGGATAAGTTCAGAAGCTTCGACGTTTGTCAACGATCGAAAATCAAAGATGCCGTTCTGTACGCCAAACAGCCGAAGGTAACATTTGCCGGACACATAATGCGTGTGAGTGGCAACCGATGGTCAAGAGCCGTTGGTAACTGTATTCATCGGTACGCCAAACTTACTGCAGGAAGACCACTGACTCGATGGTCAGAGTTGTTCGCAGAGAGCCTAGGAGGCAAATATAATGCTTGAAGAGTCTCCATAGCGAGAAGCTGGGCTACTTTTGCACGGGACAGGGAAAATTGGAGAATATCCTGGCATCCGTTAGAATCATTCGACGATCAGCGGGACTACATGTGATGCAGGTGAACGGTAGATACGACGAATGCATGAGTTTGGATATAGTCTATTTAATCTCTTGTAAAGCGTGCGGTGATGATTACGTTGGTGAAACGGGTAGACCGCTCTGCGTCCCGATAAAAGGACACCTAGTTGGTGAATTTGAATTGAAACAAAACACTCCACGTGGCGTGCATAGGATTTAGAAACACAACGGAGATTTTGAAGTAGGAGTCACTATCCTCACGCACGAATTGAAAACATCATGGCGTAAAACTCTTGTGAGATTTTGGATCAATTCCAAAAATTCGGAAATGAACCGCACGGAAGTGTGTCTTGTTGTCATTTGTGACCTGACGCCATACCTCAGGCCGATGCAATGACTTGACACAGGCACAGTACTCACCCGTGTATTACTCTGTGCTGCTGCTATCCACCAACTAACTTGAATACTTAAAACAAATAAACGGTAGGTGTTTAAATAAAGCTGTTTCTTGTGCGAATATTTTGAAGTAGGAGTCACTATCCTCACGCACGAATTGAAAACATCATGGCGTAAAACTCTTGTGAGATTTTGGATCAATTCCAAAAATTCGGAAATGAACCGCACGGAAGTGTGTCTTGTTGTCATTTGTGACCTGACGCCATACCTCAGGCCGATGCAATGACTTGACACAGGCACAGTACTCACCCGTGTATTACTCTGTGCTGCTGCTATCCACCAACTAACTTGAATACTTAAAACAAATAAACGGTAGGTGTTTAAATAAAGCTGTTTCTTGTGCGAATACGAATCTATTCGTTAAGTTTTATCTGCTAGGGCTATGAAAGTGTTTCGCTGAGTAGATCGCACCTCAATTTGACCTTTCAAGGCTCTGAAGAAGGCGGAACCGAAGCGTCAGCTATTGTGTCCTAATAAATTCTATAATAACAACCTCGTGTCTGCTTATTGAGGAAAAATATCGAATTATCAATCAATGCCGAGGTTAAGAGAAGGTCCGTCTTGGGAACTTACTCGTGTAACAGTAAGAAAAAAAATGTTTTTGGAATCGCATCAAAGACGTACCAGTATGAAGAGCTGCCGTCAGGATCTCTGCGACTACTATTATCTCCTATTCGCCATTATAACGAAGAATGGACTACCACCACATCACGCTATGATATGAAATTGATAACGGGAAAGTTCTGTGCCAATTTTTTCGCTCTACAATCCATTTATAGGACCCCGAAATTTTAATTATTGCAAAAGCGCTTGGTATTCTACCCTCTGAAGTTCAAATTGAGACAGAAAGCATGAATGACGAACAGCTGCAGAGCTTGGTAATATGACTCCCGATTTCTTTCAAACTGGAATCTATGATCTCAATATACTTCTCGCATCCCACATGACATCTATCTTCAAAGGAAAAAAAATCCTCGATTAATGAAGGAAATCGCTTTCGATTTTCTCCCTTAAGAGTGGCCGAAGAGATCTTCGTAGTTATCAGCCAATGTGGATCTTGGTTGTAATCAGCAAGCTCTTCACGAAGATGCGGGAATCCTTTTGCGCATATCAAGGGCATTGTATGAGGTCCAAGCAGAACAAGTGATGTCCCGATAGGGATTAGCCGAAACTGGTGATGATGGAACAGCAGTAATTGATATATTATTCCTTCTAATTATACATACAATTCATGTCGCTTCAAGTTTAATAATATGTGCACACGAGATATTTGGGCGTTTTCTATTTCTCATCGAATTTAGCGTCCTACCACTATTAAGATTATTATGCATGCAGTGAATTCCTCTATGAGATAGAGAATTCTCTATCTACCTAACAAACGCGTTCTACAAGCCGAAAGAGACTGCATTGGCCACAATGCCCGCGTGCTTACTATACATCCGCATCCCATTCTTGCCTTCGAGCACGCCACTGGACACAATATGTTGTAGCCATTAGTCACATCACCAGGCATGCTTTTGGGTACGTCCCATTGCTTGGAGACTGGACACCGCGACCTGTGCCTTGACCCTATGACCGTCGCCACTCGGTTGGACGTAGCCACTCCCACTATCGCCGTCATTTGACTTGACGACGCTTTGGAGATCGCCGTTGCCGTTCCATCATCATTTCCCTCATACTTAACCTTTCCTTACAAATTCATTTACTTAGTTTGCGATGATATTGACTATAACCCTTAGCTCCTGCACTGCTAATACATTAATGTTATCGTCGATTCTCATATGATTACGTTGTGTTGTTAACATAAGTTAAATGCTTTCATTGCTCACAAGTACTTTAAAAGAAATTCTTCACTCTCATTCGCTCCCGCGAACGCCTCTCATATTCTTGCGCTGTGAGCCATTACATTGATGCATAGACTATTGCTAATGCGTTTTATGAGGTAAAAAATCCACTGAACAACCTCAAATGCAATTTATTGTACATAAATTACAAAACCCATTGCGTTGATGTGTAAATAGTATGTATATACGCATAAAGGTCTAATTACCCAAGTTTGAGGTTCTTTACAAGAAATTCTTCACTTTCACTCCTGCGAACGCCTTTCATATTCTTGCGCTGTGAGCCGTTACATTGCATACACACCAAACTTCTGATTGCTAAGTCATTGTGTAGTTTAAGAAAGATCTCTATGAAGTGAGAAAGGAGACCATGACTGCCCAGAGATTCCATGACCGTTCTCGCAACTGTCTTTCCATCGATGAAAGTGCGACGACGTTCCATTATCACGCTATACACGCTTATCACAGTTCACTAAACCTGTCTGGATATGACGCACAATTGTGAACTCTCTAAGAGAACCTGCTTGCCTACATAGCTGTCATCTGTCAATGTTTTATTACGAATGCTTAGCATTATGCGAGTAAAACACGTGTGACAGACAAGAGCATACTCGGTGCTAGTTGGCCCTTACAAGTATCCAGGTCTGAATCTGGTGTGATCATGCGATTTCAGATTTTCATGGAGGAAACACTATGCGGATCTTCCTTCTGTATTAGATAAAAAAACCTCATTGTACTGAATTTCATAGCACTCTCTAAATCGAAACTTACGTGTACGTGAACCTGTCACCAACGTGGGTTAATGGAACCGTCGTGGTTTTTCATCCACCAATCTAAACATGATATTTCTTCACATTAATTTGGTTTTTGGTAAGAATTCAGTCTCACCACCAATAGAACTGTAGTACACCAGACATGAAGTTACAATATCGCGCCAGTTACCCAATTGCAAGAGAATGTGTGGCACTGGCCAACACGTGTATCGCTGGGTCCACCATGCTCTTAAGAGAAACGTTATAAAAGGACAAAGCTGTCGGCGCTGGTCTGCCCCTGATGGATGCGCCATGCATTCGAATTCATTAAGCATTCATGAGCATCGTTTGGAGGTGGCCGAATTCACATCTGGTTTTTACAGTAACTCGTAGCCTACCGATGTTTCGGGTCAGTGCTACCATCGTCCCAGACAGGTCTGGTACCAATGCCAACCCGTGAGAAATTTTTTCAGTGCTACCATCCTCCCATACCAGTCTAGTATTAATCCCCTCAGGGATGTAGAGCTTGGCGGAGCTGTGTGCAGGGATCGATCCATATGTATTGCAGGGCGCCTCCGACCACAGCGCTACGTGTGCCTCCAGAAAAGCGTTATATTCTGTACAAATAGAACACGTTATGTGTCGACAGACTCACCTTCAGAGTTGGAAATTTGAAATGTCGATTGTGAAGCTTATGGGCAATTCTTTGAAGGCGGAACAGAGATGAGTCTACTAGGAGCATCGGATGCAGGAAGCACTTGGGCTTGTAGTGTTGCAGTATTGGCCATAAAGATGGTACTTTGTAGGCACCTCATTTGTAAAAATTGTACATTGCAGTAGAACCTTCCGCAGTAGAACGTTGGTACGTTACGGTAGAAGTCCGCAGTACAACTTTCTATGAAACACCAATGGGGTATTTTGAGAACATATTGGGAAGTTCTTCCATTTGCATTGTGTGAAAGCCGACTGGTGAAGTGAAATTTGTGAGCATTCGTAGTTACAGCGGAAATGTCTCTGTTACCATTTCCTTTCACAACAGGACTCTCTTCTCGGAACATATATGCTGGACCAGAGAAGTTTCCTACAAAGTTTAGTTTCTCTTAGGACTACTAGTACTACAGCCTTCAGTGAGTATGCTATCTAATACAAAAAAAAGTATGACAGTAGAGTCTTGATGCAAAAGAGACAGGATGGCAGTAGATTAAAATGATGGCATATTGTAGCGAAAATACGTGGATTATAAGTGCTACGAATTGTTGCTTATGTGTTATCGTTAAACGTTTCTATTTAGATGGCTTATCCAGCATCCGTTCTGATAACAGGAGCAGACAGGGGTATTGGCCTTGGCTTGGTTATGGAGTTCCTCAAAGTTCCTTCTGTAAAACTAGTAATTGCTGGAGCACTAAGTCCAGACACCGCGAAGGTAGGATTCCTTTTCTTTTCGATTTTGGCATTCTTTTTTTTTCGAAGTGAAACTGGGGTTTCAGAGGGTTTTTAAAAGTATTTTGATCCATTGTTTGCTCTTCATCGATCCCGTTGTTGTCTTGTTATTAGGTGGGGTCATTTTCTTGTGTTGGGATTTTTGGGTGACAGGCATGCTATAAACGTCATCTCTGTGGGGTAATGGCCATAGTGAAACATCTTTCAGAGCTTCTAGACTGTGATTAGGCTTGTAACATTTTGGAGCGGTCGGTCGAATAATCGTAGGATTTCGTGCCATCACTCTGTCACCCTTTACACCCCCAAGTAGCATGGTAGCATACTTAACTCTGATCTATGGCGAACAGCAAGCAACTGCCGGTGCTGCTTGACAGCGCACTGTTATGACGGTTTTCCTGGGAAAAATCGCTCTCGGCTTGCATCCAACATCTCAAAAATGAGTGTAGTCCACATATCATCGAGGCGCATCCACATTCGGACGCGACCACTTCTATGAATTAAGGTAGCAAGACATTGGAATGAATAGAGGGAATGTTGTGATGCATTCGACATTTGGGGATGCGTCCTCTACGTATTAAGTGCAGTGGAACAACAATGGAACTGGTAAATTCGTCATCGATCGATTTTTTTGGCCGTTTAAAAAGTGGTTTGGAAACGTGTAAAACGCCAGTTATAGTATTCGGCTTAAGACCAAAACCTCGGTGAATGACATTTTTGCTCAGAAGGAAATGAAGTTAGTTTATAAAGTGTATCAATGAATAATTGATTGATTAGACGTAGTGAGTAACAAACAAGAGCGTTGTTGATATGAATAGAGGCAAAATATTTCAAAGGTGATTTTATACACCCTAACACCTAGGGTTTGCACGCCATCACCGACAGTCGGCTAACAATCCTCAAAATGGACGTGTCGTGCGACCGATCAATCAAAGAGGCCTATGCAGAGGTTCGTTCCTGTTTCTTTGATTACTCTGGACGTTTTTATGATGATTTCCTACATCACACATAATTAGCTATGGTGTTTCGCTATTTGTGTTGGATTCACTAAAGAACAAGCAAATAATGAGGCTTCTCGTCTTCCAGTAAGTGGTAAAATAATGTCAGTGGCTCTCTGCAAGCATTTCATTCCCCAATCTATCTCTAGCATTTCATTCAGTACCTAAAGCGTCTTTATTTCGAAAAATGGTAGTGATGACGAGAGATCTACATTAACGAGTGTAATTTAATGGGTTGAGTATCTCCTACTTCTTCTTCGCAAGACGTAATTTTAAAATTCGTTGTTGCTGTGATTAGAGTTTGCTACTACGACATGGCATACATGGAGGTTTTGTTTTAATATGGAACTATAAATAAGAGCGCGTGTTGGTACGTTACGGTAGAAGTCCGCAGTACAACTTTCTATGAAACACCAATGGGGTATTTTGAGAACATATTGGGAAGTTCTTCCATTTGCATTGTGTGAAAGCCGACTGGTGAAGTGAAATTTGTGAGCATTCGTAGTTACAGCGGAAATGTCTCTGTTACCATTTCCTTTCACAACAGGACTCTCTTCTCGGAACATATATGCTGGACCAGAGAAGTTTCCTACAAAGTTTAGTTTCTCTTAGGACTACTAGTACTACAGCCTTCAGTGAGTATGCTATCTAATACAAAAAAAAGTATGACAGTAGAGTCTTGATGCAAAAGAGACAGGATGGCAGTAGATTAAAATGATGGCATATTGTAGCGAAAATACGTGGATTATAAGTGCTACGAATTGTTGCTTATGTGTTATCGTTAAACGTTTCTATTTAGATGGCTTATCCAGCATCCGTTCTGATAACAGGAGCAGACAGGGGTATTGGCCTTGGCTTGGTTATGGAGTTCCTCAAAGTTCCTTCTGTAAAACTAGTAATTGCTGGAGCACTAAGTCCAGACACCGCGAAGGTAGGATTCCTTTTCTTTTCGATTTTGGCATTCTTTTTTTTTCGAAGTGAAACTGGGGTTTCAGAGGGTTTTTAAAAGTATTTTGATCCATTGTTTGCTCTTCATCGATCCCGTTGTTGTCTTGTTATTAGGTGGGGTCATTTTCTTGTGTTGGGATTTTTGGGTGACAGGCATGCTATAAACGTCATCTCTGTGGGGTAATGGCCATAGTG
This sequence comes from Angiostrongylus cantonensis, assembly GCA_009735665.1. Classification (NCBI taxonomy): domain Eukaryota; kingdom Metazoa; phylum Nematoda; class Chromadorea; order Rhabditida; family Metastrongylidae; genus Angiostrongylus; species Angiostrongylus cantonensis. The sequence goes on along the minus strand of MQTX01000115.1, from coordinate 61,990 downwards.
AAACATCTTTCAGAGCTTCTAGACTGTGATTAGGCTTGTAACATTTTGGAGCGGTCGGTCGAATAATCGTAGGATTTCGTGCCATCACTCTGTCACCCTTTACACCCCCAAGTAGCATGGTAGCATACTTAACTCTGATCTATGGCGAACAGCAAGCAACTGCCGGTGCTGCTTGACAGCGCACTGTTATGACGGTTTTCCTGGGAAAAATCGCTCTCGGCTTGCATCCAACATCTCAAAAATGAGTGTAGTCCACATATCATCGAGGCGCATCCACATTCGGACGCGACCACTTCTATGAATTAAGGTAGCAAGACATTGGAATGAATAGAGGGAATGTTGTGATGCATTCGACATTTGGGGATGCGTCCTCTACGTATTAAGTGCAGTGGAACAACAATGGAACTGGTAAATTCGTCATCGATCGATTTTTTTGGCCGTTTAAAAAGTGGTTTGGAAACGTGTAAAACGCCAGTTATAGTATTCGGCTTAAGACCAAAACCTCGGTGAATGACATTTTTGCTCAGAAGGAAATGAAGTTAGTTTATAAAGTGTATCAATGAATAATTGATTGATTAGACGTAGTGAGTAACAAACAAGAGCGTTGTTAATATGAATAGAGGCAAAATATTTCAAAGGTGATTGTATACTGTTACCCTAACACCTAGGGTTTGTACGCCATCACCGACAGTCGGCTAACAATCCTCAAAATGGACGTGTCGTGCGACCGATCAATCAAAGAGGCCTATGCAGAGGTTCGTTCCTGTTTCTTTGATTACTCTGGACGTTTTTATGATGATTTCCTACATCACACATAATTAGCTATGGTGTTTCGCTATTTGTGTTGGATTCACTAAAGAACAAGCAAATAATGAGGCTTCTCGTCTTCCAGTAAGTGGTAAAATAATGTCAGTGGCTCTCTGCAAGCATTTCATTCCCCAATCTATCTCTAGCATTTCATTCAGTACCTAAAGCGTCTTTATTTCGAAAAATGGTAGTGATGACGAGAGATCTACATTAACGAGTGTAATTTAATGGGTTGAGTATCTCCTACTTCTTCTTCGCAAGACGTAATTTTAAAATTCGTTGTTGCTGTGATTAGAGTTTGCTACTACGACATGGCATACATGGAGGTTTTGTTTTAATATGGAACTATAAATAAGAGCGCGTGTAGCGCAGCGGTCGGAGGTGCACTGCTCTACACATAAGATTGACCTCCACGCCCTAGACCCACCAAGCCCTTCATCCCTTCGCGATTGGAAAATACCAAACTTGTCTGGGACGATACCAGCGATCGATACATCGTTATGCCACCGCGAGGCATTGTAGAGAACAGATATGCATTCAGTCACCTCCAACCGATGCGTGATGAAGTCTGATGCATGGCGCATACCTTGGGGATTGATCAGCGCTGAGAGTCTCATCTTTATTTTATGCAACTAGAAAGCAGCTCTATTTTCGTACCTATACAATGTTTGCCATGTTAATTGTAATCAAGAAGCGATGTAGAGGAAGTGGGGACGAGAAAGCAGTTGCTTGGATGTGTTAGATGCTGCAAAACAGATATGTAATGACAAAAAAAAAAGAACGGAAAAGGAAGAGGCCAGGAAAAATCGATGGTGATAGGGTTACTGAGGCAGAAGAAGAATTCCTCACAAGAGAGTGTCGACGCAATTTTATTGTAAAGGCGTATTGAACAAGCAATTGTTGTGGAAGATTAATAGGACCTTTGTGCTACCACAACAGTTTAGTTGGAAAATACAACTGACGATTTCAGTAAATAGTGAGCACTCTTGAAATACATCACTCAACAAATCACGCTACGTCAGCCATTTCTAGGTAGAGAAGTTAGTTGGAGAAGCCGGATTGAATGTCTTACTAAACAATGCGGCCATTTTTCCACCATATTTCACCACTGGAGCCATTGATCGACAAACGCTTTTAGACTGTCTCAATGTTAACACCATAGGAGCTGCTGTTACTTCTCAGGTGCTTATTTGAGAATAAATGATTGTTTCCACATTAGTACAAAACTTTATTGCATGAGTGTAAGGTTTGGAGTACTCTCGATTTATATGATAGGGCACTTTCGTTTTCGTTTCATAGTGATTTTGTATGGCCAATCAATGCTACTCATGTTTTTAGACCTTTTTACCTTTGTTGCGTAAAGCATCCTCTCGGGATACAGGTGATCACTTTAGTGTTGATCGTGCAGCAATTATAAATATATCAAGTTTCTATGGTTCTGTTGGAAAGAACGAGGATGGATGTTGCGAACTTGGTTCTCTCGCCTACAAGATTAGTAAAGTATGTTTTCAGAACTTTTTTTGCCTTGGCTAGAATTAGCGACTAACGCTGGACTGTTGAGCAAGATTTTTCCTCATGGTTAGTTTTTCCAGAGCGGCCTGAATCAATTAGGGAAAACAATGGCTATCGACCTTGCGGAAGACAAAATCCTTGTCGCTCAGCTTTGTCCTGGTTGGGTACAAACCGAAATGGGAAATAAGTGTGGAAGAATAGGTCAACTTACTGTAAGCCGCTATTCAAAATTCCGGATATTTTCGTAGGTAGAATGCAAATTTGCTGTGTAAAATTTATCCTTCCTCTGTAACACTTTTCCCTACGTTTGCGGGTTGCAGTGAACTTTTTGCTCTTAGGATACCTCTAAGTTTTGAAAAGTTTAGAAAGTCTAAAGCTTCCTTGAAGTGAAAACGTGGAATATTTTGTTCCTTGTCAATTTAAGTAAATAATTACGAAGTTTTCTTTTCAATTTGAACGAATGCGACTCAGCTGTTGCTTCGAAACCGTCTAAAGATACATATTTTTTTAGGTGGGAGAGTCGGCTTCCGCATTGGTGGGATCAATGTCAAAGTTACAAAAGCGGCACAGTGGAGGATTCTTCAACCGCCATCTTGAAGTCATACCTTATTAGTCATTTGTGTTGTTGCTGTGCTTCCTCTGTTTCGTTTTATGCTTTCTGCAGGCCTAATGTTATCGTTTGCTAAGCCAATAAAACCTCGGAAATTTATGTACACACTGCGGTGAACATCCCCTTTATCCAGGGAATTTCTGGAGTAGAGTAGTTCTGGTGTAGTTCAAGGATTTTCCTTAAGGGTTAAGTTGTTCTTCTATTGCTTTTTATTTCTAATTTGAAACATGTAAACAGAAACATTTGTTTTCTCGACAAACGGAAAGTGTCTTAAATTCCGGGGAGAACACAGAAATCGTCCAATTGGATCTTTTCATGTTGGATTGTCATGCAACACCAGAACGGTTCAGAAGTTACAAAGAGTATTTCGAACTAAGACAGATTGTGCATTTCGATAGATTGTTCAACATTAAATTTTCGACTCGGCTCTAGAGCGTGCAGTTGTATTAGGGGTAACAACAATGATGAAAAGAAATTTATAAAGTGCCAACCATGCCATGAAAAAAGAATAACCAGGAAATAGAATAAGAAGTTAGGATTTCGATTATAGCTTCCACGTAACTGAGTTCGATGCTGATTTTTGTTCTCCAGATCATTGCCATTCACAGGCAATTTCTGATACCAGAGATAGAGTGAAAAGTTGGTGGAGAGAAAAGCAAGGCAAGAGCCTCGGTTGGCGTGGCGGATAGCACACGTGAGCTCCGGTAATGATAATTTTGCTCATGCTTTCATGTGGCTAAACAATATAAATGTGAAGACGACAGTGGGCTTAGAGAGTTCGGGAACGGGTAATGAAACAATACCGGACACCCTCAGATGCCAACTAGTTGGTAACCGCGTGTACGACGGTCTGTGCACAACGAAAAATTCCACAACATGCCCTAACATTGAAGACGGTGATTAAGTGAGTTCGAGTATGGTTTGTCTGATCTCTTAGAAAGTGTGGCGAGAAGACTTCATTAATGAAACATGTAGAATACTTTGCATCCCTATAAAAGAATACCTAAACGGGAACCTTAAACAAAACACAACGTAGAGCTGACGTAAAGGTTGCCCATAGTGTCGTGGAGCTCGCCACTGGAATTCTCTTACGTGAAATGAGGCTAGAAGAAGATGAGAAATCTTAAAGCCCTAGTTGAGCCAACTAAAGGATGATCAATGCTGCTGCTAACATTTGTACCCAGGATCGATTTTATATTAACCTCGGCATTGGATTATGAATTCGTCATTGTCTCTTTCAGTAATCGCGAGGTTGTTAAACAGCATACGTTTACTTCCATGCTATAACACACATACAATAAAATCGTAGCTGACGTTTCGGCAGAATCGCCTTCTTCAGAGCCTGGATGGCTACACTAATACGCAACTTACTAGGTCAAACACTTCAACAGCACAAAGAGAAAGATGAAAATCTGAGCGATAATTACAAGATCTACGGCTTCTCGAAGAAACCTACCGCTTTTTTCATCTGTCCTCCACCGAGGAAGAACAGCCGCTCAGAGTCGCATATGGTTGACGACTAACAACCTCGCAATTGCTGAAAGAGAAAGCGACGAATTCCTTTTTTAATCGGCTGGGTTTTGATGGCAGAAACCTGAGTTCTGCTCAAAAAAGATCCGAGTACGTTTCTCGGTTTTACGTCCTTATAGAGCTACTTGCATAGAAAGCTCGTCTGAAAGCTATCCAATAACTAGCATTGAAAGGTTATGAGAATTTGATTCAGCATTGCTAGACAGCATTCATTATTTGGTGTATAATGTTCTGCACAAATGCACTTGTTAGGCAACCAACGTATTTGAAGTAATGAAGTATAAGGTCTTTCTAAAAATATTGTACGTAGTTATTTGAGTGACCTGTCTTCTCGTGTTGTGACTTTTCACATACTTTTATCCGGTCATTCTCACCCGTCTCTCATCCACTGAGATTTCCGGATTTACCTGCGGGCCACAGCTTGAGGATTTAACTTCATGAATCCCGCTGAAGGTTAGTTGAACGTGATTCTACATGGAATGCGTCGACTGCCATGCTAAAACCTTCTCTGTTGTCCACCATGTTGAAACATGTTAACGGAAGCATTTGTTTTCTTGATAAACTAAATATGTCTCATATTCTGGGAAAAACAGAGTCAGATCGGACCTCTAATGCGTGGTTTTCTTGCTGCATAAAATGACTCACCAGCAAGGAGCAGTGTTTTGAATGGGACAGATTTTGCGTTTTTATTCGGTGGTCCAATATTAAATGTTGGACTTATCACTGAAGTATCATTCAGTTTTGTAATAGTACCCAGGATCGACTTTCTATTAACCTCGGTACTCAACTATGAATTCGTCGTTTTCTCTCTCACAGCAAACGCGAGGTTGTTAAACAGCATGCGTTTATTTCCATACAATAACACACATACAACACAATCGTAGCTGACGTTTCGGCAGAATCGCCTTCTTCAGAGTCTGGAAGGGGACACTAACACGCAACTTACTAGGTCAAACACTTCAACAGCGCAAACAGAAAGATGAAAATCTGATCGATAATTACAAGATCTACGGCTTCTCGAAAAACTAACCGCTTTTATCAACTGTCTTTTAAATGAAGTACAACTTGGCAAAGAAATGTAGGACGTAAGCGATAGCGCGAAAGAAACCAAACCAAATGGATGGTAGCAAGGTATCGTTAATCATAGGCTGGAGAAGTAGTACAAAAAAGATCTGTGGCAAGGAATAAGGAATAACTGAGTTATGGCTGCTTATACTAATGTTCAGCTCGGCACTCTAATTCTACTACACGAAATAGGAAGGCACGAAAAAGATGGGTACACCAAGAGCACTACTTGAGCGAACTGAAGGAGGACCTTTTGACCTTACATTCTTTTTGTAATCGGCGAAATGTTGATAGAAGAAACAAGCATAATGCTGCATAATGCATAATGCAAAGAAGACCCTAGAAAATTTCTCGGCTTTATAATCTGATAGGTCTGCTTACACAGAATGTTCGTGTGAAGGCAATACTTTAGCTTATGCAGGAAGCACATTTTATAGCGATGCAATAGCTCGCACAAAAAAACACATGTAAATTTGGCTCAGAAGCGCTGGAGACCATTCATTATTTAGTGGAAAATGTATAAATGCGTTGGCTAAACAAGCAACGTATTTGAAGCAATAAGGTAGAGCTTTCTTATAAAAATATTCACCAGTATCACCTGTCCTCACGTTGAATGCTCTTCCAGTAACTTGGGCGGGCGCCAGTAAATCTTCCTTTTCCCTGTCGCGTCCAAAACCAAATCTGTGGGTTCTGCTCGCTCTAGGGACTCGTCGAGCATCATGTCTTTCTTCTAGGTTTTTCGTGAAGAAAAAAACTAACCGCTTTTATCAACTGTCTTTTAAATGAAGTACAACTTGGCAAAGAAATGTAGGACGTAAGCGATAGCGCGAAAGAAACCAAACCAAATGGATGGTAGCAAGGTATCGTTAATCATAGGCTGGAGAAGTAGTACAAAAAAGATCTGTGGCAAGGAATAAGGAATAACTGAGTTATGGCTGCTTATACTAATGTTCAGCTCGGCACTCTAATTCTACTACACGAAATAGGAAGGCACGAAAAAGATGGGTACACCAAGAGCACTACTTGAGCGAACTGAAGGAGGACCTTTTGACCTTACATTCTTTTTGTAATCGGCGAAATGTTGATAGAAGAAACAAGCATAATGCTGCATAATGCATAATGCAAAGAAGACCCTAGAAAATTTCTCGGCTTTATAATCTGATAGGTCTGCTTACACAGAATGTTCGTGTGAAGGCAATACTTTAGCTTATGCAGGAAGCACATTTTATAGCGATGCAATAGCTCGCACAAAAAAACACATGTAAATTTGGCTCAGAAGCGCTGGAGACCATTCATTATTTAGTGGAAAATGTATAAATGCGTTGGCTAAACAAGCAACGTATTTGAAGCAATAAGGTAGAGCTTTCTTATAAAAATATTCACCAGTATCACCTGTCCTCACGTTGAATGCTCTTCCAGTAACTTGGGCGGGCGCCAGTAAATCTTCCTTTTCCCTGTCGCGTCCAAAACCAAATCTGTGGGTTCTGCTCGCTCTAGGGACTCGTCGAGCATCATGTCTTTCTTCTAGGTTTTTCGTGAAGACCTCTGACCATCGGGTCGGTGGTCTTCCTGCAGTACCTTTGACATCCCGGGGAATCCAATCACTAGCAGCTCTTGTCCATCGGTTATCATTCGTACGCATTACTTGTCCGTCCCACCTTATCTTCGACTGTTTAGCGTATAGAACGGCATCTCTGATTTTCGATCGTTGACGTAGGTCGCAGCTTCAAATCCCATCCCTTACTTGTGTGAAACGGGATACTCCTAGCATCGTCCTTTCGACTGCGCGTTCGATAACGCTGAGTGATCTTTCATCCTGCTTACGTAGCGACCATGTTTCTGACGCACACGTTAGGGCAGCAAGAACCGTTGAGTCGAAAAGGTAGGCACGGAGTCGGGTGTTCTTTGTTCTCTTCACTACATCCTCGATGCTCTTGAAAGCTCCTCAAGCTCCCGTTTCCTTCTGCTCAACTCTGGAGCTAACTCGTATATCATATTGATTTCCCGACCCAGATAGACATAACTGGAGCATTCGGAGATATTGGTTTCGTTGAGCGTGAATGTAGCAAACGAAACCAATTCGTTATTCACGAACATCGTTTTCTTCAGATTTAGCCGAAGGCCAATGCTCTTCCAGTAACTTGGGCGGGCGCCAGTAAATCTTCCTTTTCCCTGTCGCGTCCAAAACCAAACCTGTGGGTTCTGCTCGATCTAGGGACAAAGTGAGATAGAGCGGTCGTTTGTACTCTCGCGATACTTCAATGAGCCTTGTTAACGTGTGAATGTGGTCCATCGTCTAAATTCTTTTCGAAACCCTGCTTGCTCGCATGGCTGTCCTTCGCTCAGTGTTCTGTCAATTGTTTACGATGAGGTTCTTTGTTCTCTTCACTACATCCTCGATGCTCTTGAAAGCTCCTCAAGCCCCCGTTTCCTTCTGCTCAGCTCTGGAGCTAAGTCGTTCATCATATTGATTTCCCGACCCAGATAGACATAACTGGAGCATTCGGAGATATTGGTTTCGTTGAGCGTGAATGAAGCAAACGAAACCAATTCGTTATTCATGAACATCGTTTTCTTCAGATTTAGCTGAAGACCAAACTTTCCACACGCTTTATCAAAGTTCGCTAGCATACGTTCCGCTTGGCTAATGTCTGGTGTTATAAGAACGATATCATGAGCCAAGCGAAGGTGATGTAACTGTCGACCATCGATTTTCACTCTCATATCATCCCATTCCAATGTTCACATGACGTTCTGGAGGGTGTCCGTAAATAATTTTGGCGAGATTATATCACCTTGCCTAACTCCTCTTTTGGCGTCAACGTTAATATCGTTGTAGAATGGTGAAATTTTGGTTGTGAAATTTTTGTACAGCTCACGAAGAATCTTTATGTACTAAGTAGGGACTCCTTGACTACTAAGAGCTTCCATGACTGATCTCAATTGAATCAATGGCCTTCTCTATGTTGTAATTGGCGAAGCTTCGGCGGGCTTTGCGAATGCTTTTCCCAGCCTCTGCAGCTTCGACCACTACTGCTGCTCTTCTCTCTTTAAGATCTTCTTTTATCGCCAGTCTGCATTGTTCCGCAAGTTCGGACGTTAGTTCGCGATTGCCTGCAGCTCTTGCGAGTCCACGCTGGTGTATTAACTCGAGAGTTTCTGGAGACAGACGTCTCTTGCTGACTTTCGAAATCTCAGCTTTCATAGCGCTACCGGGAAGATGTTGAATGAGCCGATCGTATTCCTCGTCGATGTTGTCTCGACAACGGCCTCTTCCCAACATCCGACTAATGAGTTGAATATGTCGGATTTCGGAAGGGAGAAACGGTGGTACAGCATATCCATCCTCTTTTATTTCATATAACGGAAGGTGGACGTGGCTATCGAAGAGATCTGAGTAGCAATCGTTGATGATTTCCTCCATTGCCTTTCTGGACGCTGTTATTTTTCCGTCTAGGGTCGGAGTGCAAACATCTTGGTCTTGTAATTGGCGAAGCTTCGGCGGGCTTTGCGAATGCTTTTCCCAGCCTCTGCAGCTTCGACCACTGCTGCTGCTCTTCTTTCTTTAAGATCTTCTTTTACCGCCAGTCTGCATCGTTCCGCAAGTTCAGACGTTAGTTCGCGATTGCCTGCAGCTCGTGCGAGTCCACGCTGGTGTATTAACTCGAGAGTTTCTAGAGACAGACGTTTTTTGGTGACTTTCAAACTCTGAGCCTTATTGTTCCGTCTGGAGGTCGGAGTGCAATCATCTTGGTTTTGTAATTGGCGAAGCTTCGGCGGGCTTTGCGAATGCTTTTCCCAGCCTCTGCAGCTTCGACCACTACTGCTGCTCTTCTCTCTTTAAGATCTTCTTTTATCGCCAGTCTGCATTGTTCCGCAAGTTCGGACGTTAGTTCGCGATTGCCTGCAGCTCTTGCGAGTCCACGCTGGTGTATTAACTCGAGAGTTTCTGGAGACAGACGTCTCTTGCTGACTTTCGAAATCTCAGCTTTCATAGCGCTACCGGGAAGATGTTGAATGAGCCGATCGTATTCCTCGTCGATGTTGTCTCGACAACGGCCTCTTCCCAACATCCGACTAATGAGTTGAATAAGTCCCACTTTGTGGTGGTTCTATGACTTCGGTTTTCGAATTTAGCGGCTTTTTCTTCTTTCCGCGAAAAATAAAATCTTGCACGAAGGAGACGGTGGTCTGATCCTGTATAGAATTTTGATATAACAGCGACATGAGTAAGTCAAAACTTTCTATTTACTATGATGTGGTCTACTTCGTTATGGTGCTCTCGCTTGGGAGATTCCCACGTCCGACGTTGAGGGTGGGATTTCTGGAATTGCGAGTTACCATGGATGGTCTTGGTCGCCATGATAAACCCAGAGATCCGCTCACCCTATTAAACTTTCTATTTACTATGATGTGGTCTATTTCGTTATGGTGCTCTCGCTTGGGAGATTCCCACGTCCAGCGTTGAGGGTGGGGTTGAAATCTCCAATGACCTTGAAGAATGTATGGTCTTCTCTGTAGAGGTTCTCCAAGTCCATGTAGACTTCTTCTTCGACTTCTTCTTCATCATAGTTTGATGTTGGCGCGTAAACGACCAATATTGTCAAAGCCGGTATTGATCCACATCGTTTTAATCGTAAACGTCCCATTCAGGTTGTAAACTGTTCGAATGAATCGATGTTCATTGACAAACTCGTGTTGACGAGAACGCCGACACCGCCTACGCCTCTACTGTCGCATGTTCCGTGGAACAGTTCTTGTCCAGTGTCGTAGACTGAATGGGTTTTACTCTGTGGGTCTCAATGTGACGTTCCTCAGACGTTCTTCTTTGTCCAATCTTGGCATTGAAATCTCCAATGACCTTGAAGAATGTATGGTCTTCTCTGTAGAGCTTCTCCAAGTCCATGTAGACTTCTTCTTCGACTTCTTCTTCATCACAGTTTGATGTTGGCGCGTAAACGACCAATATTGTCAAAGCCGGTATTGATCCACATCGTTTTAATCGTAAACGTCCCATTCAGGTTGTAAACTGTTCGAATGAATCGATGTTCATTGACAAACTCGTGTTGACGAGAACGCCGACACCGCCTACGCCTCTACTGTCGCATGTTCCGAGGAACAGTTCTTGTCCAGTGTCGTAGACTGAATGGGTTTCGCCGTCTCGTCTCGGCTAGGCCGATGACGTCGTACCTTATTATTCTTGCTTGTATGAGCAAGACTTCTATCGAGGACTCGGATGGAAGTGTACGTGAATTGTAGGTACAGATCGTCACCATAGTTCTTCGCGATCCATGCAGCTTCCATTGCTCTCGAGGATTTTGCAGCCTCTCCATACTCGTCCTACCTAACGCTGCAAAATTCGGTCTTTCGGGGTCAGTGGAATGAGGCCCTTTTTTTTTACTGTGCCTAGCATTGTGATACCCACGTATAGCTTGCTGGGTTCTGAACGTGGGGGCTGGGTATATTCAAGGTAGCTTGCTTGCCTCTCCTAGAGTGGACATGGAGCTTATTTGTTGGAGGCGACTCCTAACCGCTTCCCATATACTTCACTGTCACTTGATTGCAGGTTTTTGGCCGATTTGACTTGTAGAATACAATCCGCATAAAGCGACAACGCATTCACACATTTTTTTTTTACTGTGCCTAGCATTTTGATACCCACGTATAACTTGCTGCGCTCTGAACGTGGGGCTGGGTGCACTCAAGGTAGCTTGCCTGCCTCTCCCAGAGTGGACATGGAGCTTATTTGTTGGAGGCGACTCCTAACCGCTTCCCATATACTTCACTGTCACTTGATTGCAGGTTTTTGGCCGATTTGACTTGTAGAATACAATCCGCATAAAGCGACAACGCATTCACACACGCATGCATGAATACGCCTACCAAATACAGAAAGTACGTGCCAAATCGGCGCAGTAAAAACAGGTGTCCATCTCCTGGATCCACCTGCGTTTCAGGGAAGCAAATGTCGCTTTTGTTCCGCGATTAACCCTTATCCGCCATCTGGGGACGCGCCGTGTAACCTCGCGACTAACCGGCTCGACGCCGTGTAGCCTCGCGACTAACCGGCTCGATATCCCTCATATGAGGGAGATCCGTAGTTCACGGTGATAGCTGCTGTAATACCGATTACAAGATAGATTGTCTTCATGAGTGTTTTTCATTATCAGAGATCAGTCAACAACATCCTCGCTGTATACAATAACACCATCGAATGGGGATGTTCATTAATGCGGCGCTCGGCTCCAGAAAATTTGGTTTGGTAGGAGTATGAGGACCCAATAACGATGGCGAACGGCTATGGACAATGGTGTCGTACCCACCGGCTTTGACCATCAGCTCTGAAGAAAACGTCGACACGATAGCCAAGCATTGCTTAAATAGCAACCTCGTGAAAACTGAAAAATCTAGAAGAAATACGTGAATTTAAGTTTGGCATAGGTTGCAGCTCATAGCTTAGCTTGATTTGTAGCTGCTTATCTTATTTTTAACTGTAGCTTATCAGTCAGGATACATGTTGATTAGTCATACATAGGTAAAAAGAAAATCGGTTTTTGAAATATTATTACGCTCTGTGCCTGCTGAAAGGGGAACCCATTCCTGCAGGATGCATTGGGTGGAGAAGAGCAAGCCATTATTAGTGGACACCCATGATGAAAATGTTTCAATAGAGGGATGCTCCACTGCATTCGACTCAATGAGATCATGAAGACCCACATCGAAGCAAGAAGATAGTCGACTCGGATCAATCCGGTTCAGAGGAGGCGAAGGATACGTTACTCGGATAAAGTTTGTTCGTCAACTTCGGGTTAATTTATGAGTGAAGGAGTGCCATATGTTAACAAGTTTCATCGGAAGTCCGATTGTATCTACTTTTGCTTTCCCATGAAGTTTAAAAGTACGGTTTGTAGACAAAATAAAAGTTATTTCAACAACACTGGATCAACAGTGATGAACCTCTCGACGTTGATTAGTTCGTAAAGAATGGTTCAGGCATTCGACTTCATCAAGCATCGTTAGATCCCATTGCTTGCATATCTGGCTTTTACAATGAATCACGGTGGCCAACTCATGTATCGAGTCAGTGCCGCTGTCCTCGCAGACAAGTTTGGTTCCAATTTGCCGACCGCGGAGGGAAGGAAGGTTTTGCGAGCCTTGGGTGGGGAGGGATTTGAACCAAAGACCACGTGTGTATTGCAAGCCACTTCGAAACACTGCGCTACATACCCATACAATCTTTTAATTAACATAGTTGATAAAGTGGTAAGGAAGTCATGAGATTTGCACCCTTGCATTTTAATTACGCTCTATCACCTTATGGGTAGACATAATTATTGTAGCCAATTCTTTCAATTCGAAATGGTGGCCTCAACATAAAAAAGTGGTAAATTCCAGAACCGGCTTTTTATAAACATCGACATTGTTAAATAAGTCAGTGTTTTCTTCTAGAGCGGATGTGAGGTTGTTAGTAAGCGGAAAAGAAAAACGAAAAACTGTTCTCGCAATCCAGAAAATCAGGATTTCATCCCGGGAAAGGGAATTTCTGTCCTGTGCAAAAAGAACTGCATATTTTAGCGAATCCTGTTGAAACACTGAGGTTCACACTTACACATAAACGCACTCACGCACACACACACACACACACACACACACACACACACACACACACACACACACACACACACACACACACACACACACACACACACACACACACACACACACACACACACACACACACACACACACACACACACACACACACACACACACACACACACACACACACACACACACACACACACACACACACACATACACACACACACAAAACAACAACAACAACAGCAACAACACACATACACTCATATACATATATATACACATCTATACAATAGCAAATTAGAACGTGAAAACTTTTTCAAATACATGTAGCCGATCAAATGTATTTCTCTTCCAGGTGAAAAATAACTTTTTTTTAATGAAGCAACCATCTGATTATAAAAAGACGACTGAAATACTGTCTTTATCTGGTGAACTGCATTGTCTGAAATACAGCGTCTTCAAGGTGTATCCTATTCTGTTTCGAACTAAGTTTTTAAAAAATATAATACGCTTTGACAACGCATCATCTATTATTTTTTTGCAAATGGGCCTCTCATTTTCACAGGACCTCCGAGAAATGTAATCCATAAGTCCCACTCTTATCCCTTTTTATTTCTTCTTTATTTTTTCTATAATCGTCAGTAATGAAAGCATTTGAAAGGATTGAGTGAATATTTTTGCATTTCGGACAAAGAATTAGGCCAAACCGCATGTCCTTCATCCGAACTTGTGAGTTTGTAAATCAGACCACCACCACATCCACCCGCCGAACCTAAGACAAGACTCGGAGGGCCGTCTAGGCTAATTGCTCACCATCTACGACACTATAATTGCTTTTGCGACTTTTTCTTGGTTCATGCTTCTTCCTCATAAAGCTAAATAATCCTCAAATCAAGTAATGGCTGCCGGCTGCGTGCCTGTAATTAACTCCTTTGACATGTGACAAAGTGCAAGGCCCCCAAAGTGTTCGTTTCGAAAAGTGCATTGTAATCTCTTGTAATATACGATTGTCAATACATCTAACTTCTATTAATAACAAAATCTAGTGCAACGCTATTTTGTGAGGTTTCCTTCCAACGTTTCCGTCGTGCACAGAAGCTTCGTGACAACGTCACTACTTTTTCTTCTTTGCCCATGACACGAGTCTTGATTCTCCTCTCTTCCTATTTTTACGTCCGTTCTGAGCCTTCCTCGAAACATATTTCGTTACACTTTTATCGGAAAAGCTTCTTATTAATCTGTAGAACTCTGCTGGCAGATTCGCATGCAAAACTGAAATCATGGACAGACTGTATTATGGAAATTATCACTTCGGAAATTAATTTAGGATTTTAATTTCACTCTTCCCATTTTTCTTTCAGCAGTAATTTTTCATCACGAACGTTGCAAAAGCTGAAAGAGCGCCTAGCGACTGCTAATTTTCAAGCATCTCATAACGTTCTGCCCGAGAAAAGCTTTATAGAACAAGCCAAGGCCCAAACTCCTTCAAATGACTGCACCGCTTCCAAAAGCTCAAAGTTCTATTCAACTGGTATAAACGCAATTGTCTAACGACAAAATGTGCACGATCTAAAGGGTTTTTATTTCGATTAAAAAAGGTCGTGTTATTTTTTAACTTACTGCCTATCGTTTTTGCTCCCGGGAAAGATTATGGCGGGTATGAATCCGACCTGAGGTCCAAGTTTTCCAAATATCTCCGCATCATAGTAAAGTGTGTTCAAACCTGAAATATTCGACTTTAAGGATTATCATTGAGTTTTCGAATAGCCTAATATGCTCCTATCAATTTTCACCCGAATCATGGAGATTAAATTCGCGTGAAATTTTTTCATATATGTTCGAATTACTTTCCACGAACTAACCGTTGCAGTAACCTTTTGCACCGCCCATATAGACGATGTTCATGCGTAATCTTGCCAAATGACTGACGACTGTGTATTTTCAATGTCGTGAAGAAGAAAATCATTTTTGTATCGACATAAATCCTCTATTCTTCCCAACGGTTTACCGCCTCATCGTGGCTGGGAGGTGTTCCTGAGTGTCGGACGGCGATGTACAGCAAGGGAATTCGCCTCCTCGGCAGGGTCTCACAAGGTGAGAAGCAGTCCGACGTTTTCATCAAGCCTAGCTAAGAGTAAACCAATACCAGGATCCGCCACCGTCTTGGTATAAAAGTCGCAAAGTGGTAAATCTCCCTCTGATTCACAAGGGCTGCGATTGCCCGTCGTGGTGACCACCTGGGGCAGACTTTGGGCAGGCTGTCTTGAGGATTCTAGAGAACCAAAATGGTTTAATCAGCAAACCTCCGATAGATGGTGATTCTGCTGGGGCCCGCACAACTAGTGATAATGGGCCGTTCAAGTATCAGGTAATTAAGTAAATCCTGTATTCAGTTTCTCCGACTTAATATCTCATCTAAAGCATGCTAAAACATTTCGTCGTTTCTCCTTATCCTCTTTCCTCATTTCTTCATGCTACAGGTGTTTGTTTCAACACTTGATTCTCAGTCTTTTCGAAGAGAACTATTGCGGTTATTAAAATCTCGCCGTAGATGCAATTTAGCACGGATCTCAGAGGTGGTAGTTAGCACTGTCCTGGGAATCGCGTGCGTAGTAGTGGTTTGCGGCAACGTTTTTGTTCTGTACGCGCTTGTCTCTCAGCCGTCGCTGCACACCACAACCAACTTTCTCGTTCTGTCGCTAACAATCAGAGATTTCTTGCTTAATGCTTGCATCATTCCATTTGCCATTATTCAGGTATCTTTTCTTCCTTTCCTTCTAACAACTTACAATTTTCTTTCACTTTCTTTCAGCATTTTCCCTTTCCTTCCTTTCTAACAAGTCAATAATATAAGTCGAATTAAGGCTTGGAAAGTATTTTCTTTTCTCCCTTAACTTTTTTTTTATAGCGCCATTTGCTTATTAAGTTTTGGTTTTTTGCAACTAATCTACTTGAGCGAAAAACTGAATAATTCTTTTTTTGTTCTCACTTCAGCAAAGCATTTCCAACACTTTCGCGACAAAGCTGCTTTTCGATAACTGACGATAATTTCTCCATTTATGGAGTGGTGGAGGAGTTCAGAATATTGTAGACTTTTAGAAGAACGCTAGTGCTATCTCTTGATTGTACGCATAATTTCTGAAGATCATTTTCCCAATTTTAAGTTTTTTTGGTGTTATAGTTTTTACCGGACTGGAGTCCTTATCCTCTTTCCTCATTTCTTCATGCTACAGGTGTTTGTTTCAACACTTGATTCTCAGTCTTTTCGAAGAGAACTATTGCGGTTATTAAAATCTCGCCGTAGATGCAATTTAGCACGGATCTCAGAGGTGGTAGTTAGCACTGTCCTGGGAATCGCGTGCGTAGTAGTGGTTTGCGGCAACGTTTTTGTTCTGTACGCGCTTGTCTCTCAGCCGTCGCTGCACACCACAACCAACTTTCTCGTTCTGTCGCTAACAATCAGAGATTTCTTGCTTAATGCTTGCATCATTCCATTTGCCATTATTCAGGTATCTTTTCTTCCTTTCCTTCTAACAACTTACAATTTTCTTTCACTTTCTTTCAGCATTTTCCCTTTCCTTCCTTTCTAACAAGTCAATAATATAAGTCGAATTAAGGCTTGGAAAGTATTTTCTTTACTTATCGTTTTCTGGCTACTCCCTTAACTTTTTTTTATAGCGCCATTTGCTTTTTAAGTTTTGGTTTTTTGCAACTATTCTACTGGAGCGAAAAACTGAATAATTCTTTTTTTGTTCTCACTTCAGCAAAGCATTTCCAACACTTTCGCGACAAAGCTGCTTTTCGATAACTGACGATAATTTCTCCATTTATGGAGTGGTGGAGGAGTTCAGAATATTGTAGACTTTTAGAAGAACGCTAGTGCTATCTCTTGATTGTACGCATAATTTCTGAAGATCATTTTCCCAATTTTAAGTTTTTTTGGTGTTATAGTTTTTACCGGACTGGAGTAAAACTTCTTTTTTTAAAATTTCATACGCAATCACAGCAGCCGCATCAGCAAAGCATTTCCAACACTTTCGCGACAAAGCTGCTTTTCGATAACTGACGATAATTTCTCCATTTATGGAGTGGTGGAGGAGTTCAGAATATTGTAGACTTTTAGAAGAACGCTAGTGCTATCTCTTGATTGTACGCATAATTTCTGAAGATCATTTTCCCAATTTTAAGTTTGTTTGGTGTTATAGTTTTTACCGGACTGGAGTAAAATTTCTTTTTTTAAAATTTCATACGCAATCACAGCAGCCGCTGGACCTGTCGTCACACTGTGGAATATCATCATCTTTCGTTGGACGAAGTCTCGCTTGTTCACTTTTTTATTCTTTAAATCCTTTCGTGTTCAGAATGCGAACTCCAATGCAAAAGTGGAAGAAATATGTTTCGTTGAAGCGAAAAATCAATAGTTCAACTTGGTAGAATGTGCAAATTTCTCTTTGCACAGCAAAAGTGTATGGATTTAATCGGACTTTTCATCCACTTAACTTGATTCTGCAGAATTTTGTTGGTTAAACCTGTAGGAAGGTCGTTATTTATTTTTGCTTCGTAAACTTAATTGAAATCATTAGCTGTTGCCACGAGTGTGGTGAAAAGATTCTTAGGGTAGGGACTGTTTCCATATCATTCAGAATTTTTTAAATTTTCTGCATAGTTGATGGACGTCAATGTACAGAATCTTAAGCATAATATTTCACATCTTTTGTTTTACGGAGAGAAACAACAAATCACTGAAATTTCTCGCAAGAAAGATAAAAGAAGAAAAAGGCTACCAGTTTCGAGAAATCTCAACACCGTCATCTTAGGCGAAATGTCGCTAAATTTGTGGTTTTTTTTTCTCAGCAATCGCGAGGTTGTCATACAGTATACGGTGTATTTCTATACAAAAACATATACGACACAACAGTAGCCGACGTTTTGGAAGCATCATTATTTGAGAGCATGGAGGGGTGCATTGACACCTAATTTCTGGGCCAAATGCTTCAATAACACACCCAGGAAGATAAAAATCTATGTACTCTGTAAAAATCTTAACTCATAAAGCTGTGCAACTTCTTTTCCAAAGTGTTCCTAAAGTGTTCGTAAAGGGAATAACAACGCATTTGAAGCCGCTTTTCGAGCACTTTTTCTCAACAGGTCCATCTCATCCCTATGTGCCTCTAGGTTATTAGAGTTTAACATGATTGCTTAAATATAGAGAAATTGGTATATTATTAAAAGACGAAGGAGAGACGCTAAGAGACGAGAGGGACGCGAGACGAAGACGCTTAGCAGCAAATGTGTGCATTGAATGGGGTGCACTTCGTTTTCTTCACTACATCCTCGATACTCTAGAAGACCTCCAGGCCGCTCGTTTCGTTCTGCTCAGCTCAAGAGCTAACTCGTATATCATATTGATTTTCCGGCCTAGATAGACATAACTGGAGAATTCGGAGATATTCGTTCCGTTGAGCGTGAATGGGGCAAACGAAACCAATCCGTTCTTCATCGTTTTCTTGAGCTATAGTCGAAGACCAATCTTTCCACACGCTTCATCAAAATTAGCAAGCATACGTTCCGCTTGGCCAATGTCTGGTGTTATAAGAACGATATCATCAGCAAAGTGAAGGAGATGTATCTGTCGACCATCGATTTTCACTCCTATATTATCCCATTCCAATGTTCGCATGACCTTCTGGAGAGTAGCCGTAAATAGTTTTGGCGAGATTGTATCGCCCTGCCTAACTCCTCTTTTGACGTCAACATTAATATCGTTGTAGAATGGTGAAATATTGGCTGTGAATTTTTTGTACAGCTCACGAAGAATCTTTATGTACTGAGTAGGGACTCTTTGACTATCAAAGGCTTCCATGACAGGTTCTATCTCAGTTGAATCAAAGGCCTTTTGTAGATCGATAAAAGTAGGATGGAGCGGTCATTTGTACTCTCGCGATACTCTAACTAGCCTTGTTATCGTGTGGAGGTGGCCTATCGTACTAAATCCTTTTCGAAACCCTGCTTGCTTACATGGCTGTCCGTCGTTCAGTGTTCTGTCAATCCTGTTTGTGATGACTCTAGTGAAAAGTTTGTAAACGACAGACAGCAAGCAGACTGGGCGATAGTTGCCGATATCGCGTAAGTCACCCTTCTTGAACAACAACACGGTCTTGCTGGTCTTCCACAGAGTAGGAACCTTGCATTCAGACAGGTGACGTGTGAAGAACCGAGGCAATGTGTTTACTAGGGCTGGCAGAAGGTTCTTCAGGTGTTCTGATTTTATCCTATTCGGACCTGGTGCTGTTCCATTTTTTTAAACGACGAAATGGCATGTCGGATTTCGGAAGGGAGAAACGGTGGTACAGCATATCCATCCTCTTTTATTTCATATAACGGAAGGTGGACGTGGCTATCGAAGAGATCTGAGTAGTAATCATGGATGATTTCCTCCATTGCCTTTCTGGGCGCTGTTATTGTTCCGTCTGGAGGTCGGAGTGCAATCATCTTGGTTTTGTAATTGGCGAAGCTTCGGCGGGCTTTGCGAATGCTTTTCCCAGCCTCTGCAGCTTCGACCACTACTGCTGCTCTTCTCTCTTTAAGATCTTCTTTTATCGCCAGTCTGCATTGTTTCCCTAGTTTGGACGTTAGTTCGCTGTTGCCTGCAGCTTGTGTGATTCCACGCTGGCGTATTAGCCCGATAGCTTCTGGAGACAGACGTCGCTTGCTGACTTTCGAAATCTCAGCTTTCATAGCGCTACCGTGAAGTTGTTGAACGAGCCGATCGTATTCCTCGTCGATGTTATCGACAAAAGCATCTTCCCAACAGCCGGTTAATATTCTGCGACTTAGATTTTTGAATTTAGCGGCTTTTTCTCCTTTCTGCGAGAAATATCTAGCACGAAGGAGACGGTGGTCTGATCCTGTGTAAAATTTTGGGATAACTGCGACATCGGTTAGGGAAAATCTTCTATTAACCATGATGTGGTCTATTTCGTTATGGTACTGTCCGTTGGGAGACTCTCACGTCCAGTGTTGAGGGTGGGGCTTCTGGAATTGGGAGTTACAATGGATGTTCTTGGTCGATTCTTGATAAACTTAGAGAGCCGCTCACCCTATTTTTCATTCCATTCTAATCCGTGGGTCCCAATGTACCGTTCCTCAGACGATCTTCTTGGTTCGATCTTGGCATTTAAATCTCCAATGATGACATTGAAGAATGTATGGTCTTCTCTGTAGAAACTCTCCAAGTTCATGTAGAGCGCCTCCACTTCTTCTTCGTCAGTTTGATGTCGGAGCGTAAACGACGAAGATTGTCAAATCCGGTATTGATCCACATCGTTTTAATCGTAGGCGTTTGATTCGGGATGTAAGCTGTTCGAATGGTTCGATGTTGATGGGCAAATTCCTGTTTACGAGAATGCCGACGCCGCCGACTCCTCTACTGTCGCGTGTTCCGAGGAACAATCCTTCTCCGGTGTCATAGACGGCGTTGAAAGGGTGGCGTCGTCTCGTCTCGGCCAGGCCGATGATGTCGCACTTTATCCTTCTTGCTTGCATAAGCAAATGCTCTATCGAAGACTCGGATGCAAGTGTACGTCCATTGTAGGTACAGATCGTCACCATAGTTCTTCGTGATCCAAGCAGCTTTCATTGGCCCTGTGATTTTAGCAGCCTTTCCGTACTCTTCCTTCCGCACCGCCTCCCATATACTTCCGTGTCACTTGATTGCAGGTTTTTTGGTCGCTTTTGGTTCGCGATTAACTCCTTATCCGCCACCTGCGGACGTGTCACGTAGCTTCGCGACTAACCGGCTCCAGATCCCTCATATGAGGAAGATCCGTTGTCGAATAGCAAACATATCTGATCATTTTCGCGTTTTACACATTCGTTACATAGTAGGTGTACTGTATAATGTAGAGCACATGTGCTCATTTGACTTCTATTCCTCTGTATTACGACTCCTTCTCAATAGTAATAATATTCCATCGGTCCTTGAAGCCTTTCTGTGAATTCTTCTCATGTTTACGGCTTTAATGAATCATGGAAGGAGTATGTGATGGTGTGGAGTATGCGAATATTGAGCGATTGTAATAAAATATCGTGTCTGTTAACGCGGATATTATTTTTCTATTTAATTGCTTTCGATTTCCACTGAGATATTAAAATTAGTTTTTGATTGCATGGGAATTTTTTGTCTCATAAGGTGTCTAGAGGAAATAATCCGAATTGATCTAAAAAAAACTTTTTGGCTAAGCATGAGCCTTCCCAACGTCATTTGGATGTCCATGTGTTGAAGAAGCCTTTGACTGGAATGTTTATGGGTTAAAACGGCTTCGAATTACATATGACGCATAACATCTTTGTTATAGTAGCAAATATTAATCGCATTTCGGTGACACCAGAACAGGAATGAAGTCGAAGACACCGAAGACATGTAACGCCACTGTGAAGGTGACCACCATGGAGGTGCTCAGCATGGATAGCACTACGACGGCGACGACGCACAGAGATGAGGTGCGATCCTGAACTCGAACTCATAAAATGGCGTCCAATGTTCTTTTGCTTGCAGAAAAAAAAGATTTTTGCAACTGCAACTGCAGTTTTCTTTTTCAAATTGCAAATTGTCTTTGATCGTTTATCTCTGAATTGAAGGTCAGTACTATAATTTAAATGTAACACGTAAACCTTCTTTATGCGACTTTTTTCAGTAGTGAGCGATTTTGATTTGACGCTTTTCGGTGATTTTTCGGGTTTTTTGGGTGGAATATTGAAGCACTGAACACCGCCCACATGATACATTTAGTCAGAAGAACTTCTACCCTCTTGTCATTCTGAGAAGTTGATTTGAACCCACCTCCATATGGGTCATTGGCATTTTGGGCACCTATTGGCATTTGTGGCCTAAAAACATTCGGCACATGTACTTCATCATTGACGTAATGGTTTTTTTTAGAAGATTGAAAAAGAACATGCAAACTTTTTGGCTAAGCATGAGCCTTCCCAACGTCATTTGGATGTCCATGTGTTGAAGAAGCCTTTGACTGGAATGTTTATGGGTTAAAACGGCTTCGAATTACATATGACGCATAACATCTTTGTTATAGTAGCAAATATTAATCGCATTTCGGTGACACCAGAACAGGAATGAAGTCGAAGACACCGAAGACATGTAACGCCACTGTGAAGGTGACCACCATGGAGGTGCTCAGCATGGATAGCACTACGACGGCGACGACGCACAGAGATGAGGTGCGATCCTGAACTCGAACTCATAAAATGGCGTCCAATATTCTTTTGCTTGCAGAAAAAAAAGATTTTTGCAACTGCAACTGCAGTTTTCTTTTTCAAATTGCAAATTGTCTTTGATCGTTTATCTCTGAATTGAAGGTCAGTACTATAATTTAAATGTAACACGTAAACCTTCTTTATGCGACTTTTTTCAGTAGTGAGCGATTTTGATTTGACGCTTTTCGGTGATTTTTCGGGTTTTTTGGGTGGTCCTTTCAGTTGCTCTGTAAAAAGTGATACCAGTTACTCTCTCTTATTATAACGTTTTTCAATTTCTTTTTTTTGAATCAGAACCCCACATTCACTTTTGCTGAATTGGTGAAATGAGCTTTTTCATTGTTTTAGCCTTATGATATAGTTCCTCCTTACGGTTTACCGCCTCCTCGTGATGGGAGATGTTCCTGTGTGTCGGGTTGCGATGTACAGCTTGGTATTCATTCCCTTCGGTAGGGTCCCAAGCTGAGAAGCAGTCAGGCGTTTTCACTAGGAAGACCAGCTAAGAGTAAACCAATACCAAGATCCGCCACCATCCTGGTTTCACACTAGTTACACGATGGTAAATCTTTCTTTGATCCACAAGGGCAACGACTGCCTGTTATGGTGACGACCGCTGGCAGGCTTTGGCCAGGCTGACCTTGGTGCTCCAGGGAAGCACAATGGCTAAACCACCAAAACTCCGATAAATGGAGATTATTCTCAGGCCCGCACAACTAGTGAGGGCGGGCCGTCTAGTATTCAATTATCCAAGCATTATATAATCGTTTGCGTAAAGGGTTGGTGTAGTTCTTCGGCTCAATTACCAAGGTGTGAGGGTCTGAAGAAGACGAAATCGCTGAAACGTCAGCCATCGGCCATCAACACCAACAGCAACGACGACGACAACAACAACAACAACGGTGACAATGGAAACCTAAGCCAGCCTCGCATCAGCTCAAAAAGATCGGTTTATAAGGTCGTATAAATGAAAAGACATCGATAACGACTAGAAATTGTCGAGATGGGCAATTGACAACTGACTGACGCTGCAGCCCACGCCTTTAGGAATAAGGAGTCGAAATATTGAAGCACTGGACACCGCCCACATGATACATTTAGTCAGAAGAACTTCTACCCTCTTGTCATTCTGAGAAGTTGATTTGAACCCACCTCCATATGGGTCATTGGCATTTTGGGCACCTATTGGCATTTGTGGCCTAAAAACATTCGGCACATGTACTTCATCATTGACGTAATGGTTTTTTTTAGAAGATTGAAAAAGAACATGCAATAAATCATTTGGTTTTGATCAATAGATTAAGCCATTTAGCGTCGATGCTCTCAAAAATGCGTTGTGCATTGGATTTTAAGAAGTATCGTGAGAGGTGATAGAATGAATATTTGGCCGACACAATAACTTGCGATGGCCCATCGATTAAGAACCTCATTCTACCATCCTCTCAGATAAGTTTGATACTAATTTCACGATCCGGAAAGATGGAATGCTTTGCGAGCAGAGGCTGTAATCAGATGAACGACTGCATTTGCATTCTAGTGAGCCTCTAACCACTACAATTCACGCGTGCATGCAAAAATTCGAAAGTGATGTAATTTGAGAGACATAGACAAGTAACGGTGTATAAATCAAGAATCAAATAGCTAGTGTAGCCTTTGTAAACAACTTGAGAAGAACATTTGTACAAAGTACCACTTTTCATGATGTCTTCTAGCGTAATATACGTTAAAGAACTAAACTCTTCCAACGGTTTACCGCCTCATTGCCGCTGGGAGCTGTTCTTGGGTGTTGTGCTGCGATGTATAGAGGAGGGATTCATCCACCCCTGTCTCCCAAGCTGAGAAGGAGTCCGGCGTTTCCATCGGGAAGCCCAGCTAAGAGTAAACCAATGCCATGATCCACCATCGTGTTGATATGAAACTAGTCGCATGTTGGCTAATCGCCCTCTGATCCACAAAGACCGGCGATCGTCTGTGGTGGTGAAGACGTGGGACAAACTTTGGCTAGGCTGAAATCGGGACTCCAGGGAACCATAATGGCTAGGCCAGCAAAACTCTGAAGAAACGGAAATTATGCTGAAGCCCGCACTAGTGAAGACGAGCCATCCAAGTATCCAAGTAAAGAACTAAATATCCTTTGAAGGGATCTGAATAGGAGACATAACTGGAGAAAAGACTTTCAAAAAATGCTATTTTTTATCATAACTACCAAACTAATATATTTTTTGAAGTAATTCACTAACCCTTGAGGAGTGCTGAAATATGAGTCGATCTGAAAATTGATTTAGTACAGAACTACGCTGGAGCCTTCGAACGGAAAAAATTTTACTACAGTGCAAAATGTGTACAAGTCGAAGACATACCATTATTTTTCTGCAAAAATGCTGGCCACTCGCTTGATATTAAGGGAAAGTTCGGCAAAATAAACCAACTTTGCTTAGGTTCATTTTCTGCAATATGAAGAGATATCGATATCGACATAGTAATTTGATTCCAATATGAGGATTTGCTGGTCGATGGTTGATAGACGTTCAACAGTTGTTGTCAAGGAAGCGCTCCCCTACAGTGACAGAGCCAAGAACGTCAGTTTCGCAGCGAAAGTGTGGTTGCTCACGCATTTCAATTCCGTAACAAAGATTTTCGCCCCGTTTAGTCTGCTGCACCAAGCCAGCTACTTGGGCGATGTTGATTTAGATTAGGTTGCTGAAAATATAAAAGTGGAAACCATCTCCACATTCCGCGCACTTTAACTTAATGTGATTCAAACTTTGAATTAATCTCTTACGGATGTAAAGAGAAGGTGAGGAAAAGAAATAAGAACCTTTGCTTCTTCAGTTCTTATTTTGAGAAATTTCAATTACATCTATTGAAGCCAAACATACTCTAAAATGCTGTCTAACAACCTGTTGTCGCCCTCTAAATATCATTCCCATTTATCGCTTCTTTATGTTTGACATATATCAATTTCCCGTAGCAGATGGCACAGGCACCTTCAGCAAGTGAACAGAAAACGAAGTCTGGGCATTCCTCCCTGCTATTCATTGAGGGATTTTTGTCTTTTTGTAAGTGTTACTGAAGTGTTTGGCCTAATAAATTTTATATCAGTATACCCTTCCAGGCTCTGAAAGAGGCGATACTGCCGAAACGTCAGCTATTGTTGTATTGTATTGTGTCTTTTTCTATGGAACTAAATAGGTTCGCTGAGCCATCTGTAAATATCAAATCGCCAAAAGCAGTGAAATGCATTCTTCACTTCTCTGAGCACGCAAAGCACGAGTACTCATTACAACAATGCTGGCAAAGACGACTACGGATAGATCGATAAAATCTCAGCGCGTTCTAGGTTGCCTTATTCTAAAAAGTTCTTAAATAAAGGTTTGTGCCTGTAATACACGTGTGGGGCACGTGTGGCACAGTGGTCGGACGCGCCCTGTAATACACATGGAATCGGTCTCCACGCGCCGGGCTCACTAAGGCTGCCATCCCGTTGGGGTCGACAAATTCGTACCAGACTTGTATGGGAGAATAGCAGCACTGGATCGGTACATCGGTAGGCCACCACGAGTCATTATGAAGGTCAGATATGCACTCAATCACTTCCAACGATACTTAATGAAGTCGAATGCTTGGCGCATCCCTCAAGGATTGATAAAATCTGAGAGTTTTACCGTTTTATCCTTTCAATGAGCGTATACAAGGCGTGAATCCTCTATTAAGAACTTAATGATGTGTGCTAAAAATTGGCACGATCTCAATGAAGTACCATGTTAAAGTGGCAGTGAGGTTATCACTTTGACCATTCAACGTTCTTTTTGAAACAAGAAACAGAGAATAATATTCGCACCAAATGCGCTATCTACCTATTATTTTCTTTATCTCTACATTTTATCGTCTGTTTTTGTCTACTGAATTAATCCACACATTGAAGAAGAACTGTACCTAGAAGCATCCAGCAACAGAGGATTCGTCGTCGGAGTCCACATCAACACAAGTTTGTCCGTGAACGCAGATTCCTTTGAAGTCGGACCGGGCAATTACGATCGGAAAATTGTCCAAAAAATTTTATTAGGGTAAGCCCATCGTCTCCTTCATGCTTCGTAGTTTTGTAAAACAAAGGAAATGTCGCAGGATCCAAAGTCTGCTTTTAAAAAGATGGTGTTACTCATGAAGTCGTTGGAGGAAATCAACAGCCTTCTCATAGTTTTCACATTCTTTCTCAGAACGTTGAGAGTTCGAAGGTCACCAAGAGACGTCCGTTTAAGAACACTTGAGTAAATACTCCAGTTACATAAGTGGCAGACAGTCACCAATTTGCTTCTGAACTTACTAAGCTGTGCAGCAATTCGACAAAGGAAGAGTAGAAAAATTCAGGAGCCCTGGCTAAAGCTTCAGTGATGGAAAAAGCACTCGCAATAATCCGCAAACCTTCGCCAATTACAACATCAATTGACCTGACTCTGACACCCAGACAGAATAGTCACTGCTTCTATGGAGTAAAAGAGAAAAATCATACATGATTTTTCCGATCTTTTCAATAGTCACGTTTTCGTGTTTACAACTAGAATTAGGTCTGATGATATCATGGCTCGGACGTTCATTCTTCCGAATGGGAAGGAGTGGACCCAAAATCTAAAGAATTTCCCATCAACTTCCATTTGACTTGGCTCTAAACGCGTTGGAATTCCTTGTCAACAGAAGACAAGCAAGACCGCATTGCTGGAGGAAAAAAGGAGACCCACATGCATACGTTGCAATTTTTAGTGCGGTTCGTGGATTTCATAACTCGACGTCGATTCCATCGTAGTTGCGCCAGAATTCAGAAAGTTTTGTTGCGAGATATCAACCAGGCCGCGGACCACCAAAAACCATATTTTTTTCCACAACATTTTTTTCCCACTTTGGAATGCGTTTGGCAGTTTCCAAGATCGACTTCCTATTAACTTCGGATTGGATTTTCAATTCGTCGCTTTCTCTCTCAGCAATTGCGAGGTTGTTAAACAGCATACGTTTAATTCCACACAATAACACACATACAACACAATCGTAGCTGACGTTTCCGCAGAATCGCCTTCTTCAGAGCCGTTTTTACGTCCTTTCCCCTGAGGAAGAGCCGCTGATCAGTGCCGAATATGGTTGACGAAGAGTGTTTAGTAACTTCAACTCTTCGTAGCTGACGTTTCGGCAGAATCGCCTTCTTGAGAGCCGTTTTTACGACTTTCCACTGAGGAGGAGCCGCTGATGAGTGCCGCATATGGTTGACGAAGAGTGTTTAGTAACTTCAACTCTTCGTAGCTGACGTTTCGGCGGAATCGCCTTCTTGAGAGCCGTTTTTACGTCTATTCCACTGAGGAAGAGCCGCTAATCAGTGTCGCATATGGTTGACGAAGAGTGTTTAGTAACTTCAACTCTTCGTAGCTGACGTTTCGGCGGAATCGCCTTCTTGAGAGCCGTTTTTACGTCTATTCCACTGAGGAAGAGCCGCTAATCAGTGTCGCATATGGTTGACGAAGAGTGTTTAGTAACTCCAACTCTTCGTAGCTGACGTTTCGGCAGAATCGCCTTCTCGAGAGTCTGTGTCTTTCAAATGATAAACAATGGTTGATCGAGGAAATTGACTTCTTCAAACTTTTGAATAGTTTTGAAATGGACACCTTCGATCATCGCCTTCAGATGGCTGATAAGCTCCTGGACCCATCACCATAGGTGAGGCCCACTGCAGTAAAAAGCCGTTCGAAATGTCAACGCGTTTTGTGCTAATATCCGATCTCCTCGAGGTTCAATAACATTCCGAGTGGAATCCGTCATGGCACGTTCAGGCTTGAACTTATGAAAGAAATGTTATTAGAAAATTGCCAAAGGCGCAAGATAGAAAGAAATATGGTATGGAATGATAAGAAAGAAATATGGTTTGAAATGATACCAGAAAGTGGACATTGATTGCAAAGTGTTTGGAAAAATTCATTACGACGTTGAAGACCATCTTTGTTCCAGGATAATTCTAATATAGTAGGATCTCGGTCAATTATGGTAGTCTTTGTCTTACAAGCTACTGCTCGACCCTTACAGTGTTTCCAGTAGACTTTAGACTACATTCTTTAAAAAAGTAACAGTTTATTTGATAGAAGAAAAAACATTCATAACAACATATGCTTAAGGATCCAAGCTGATTTTTCTTAGCGCGTTGCACTTCCTCGTGGCATTTTCATCCAACTTGAACGTAATCGCGGCACGTGTGCTTGTTTGTGATCGCGTCCGCTTCCTACGAGGCTTTTTTGTGGTCTCGTCTATTGTTTCAGAACTGAAAATAATTTGCAAAAGACAGTGGATCTTGAAATTACTAACTTCAAGCACCTGCTGAACTAAAAAAAAACTGTACAGACAGAATACCTGATAAGAGTGTCGCCGTTTTGCATTGTCATGCAAACGTCAAATGGAATCTTCGCGAATCTAACTTTTGCTTCCGATCCGATAGATGTCACCATAGCCACCTTAGAGTTGAGCCTCTGTACGACTTTTCCATCATGGAGTAATGTAGCACCTGCGCCAAGGCTCATTGAAACGCTGAAAAGATCTACTTCATACTTGGAAGACCATGTTTCACAAAGCATTCTATACCAAGAAAACTACAGAAATTTACTAACCTATTAACTATGAACCACGGATTTCTCTCATATGAGGGATATCGAGCCGGTTAGTCGCGAGGCTACGCGGCGCGACCCCAGGTGGCGGATAGGGGGTTAATCGCGGACCAAAACATTTGCTTCCCTGAGACGCAAGTGGATCCAGGGGATGTACTCCCTGTTTCTCCTGCACTGATTTGGCACATACTTTCGGTATTTTCTAGACGTATTCATGCATGCGATTGGGGTGCGCTCTCGCTTTATGCGGATTGTATTCTACGAACCAATTCGGCCAAAAGCCTGCAATCAAGTGACAGGGAAGTATATGGGAGGCGGTTAGGCATTGAACATCTTCACGTTAGCGCCATGAAAACTGAGAGTTCTAAAGTCAGCAAAAGAGGTCTGTCTCCAGAAACTTTCGAGCTAATATGCCAGCGCGGAATCGCACAAGCTGCAGGCAACAACGAACTAACGTCCGAACATGCGAAACAATGCAAACAGACGATAAAAGAAGATCTTAAAGAGAGAAAAGCAGAAATAATGGTCGAAGCTGCAGAGGATGGGAAAAACATTGACAGAGCCCACCAAGGCTTCGCCAATTGTAAGATCTAGATGGTTGCACTCCGACGCCCAGACGGAACAATAACAGCGTCCAGAAAGGCAATGGAGAAAATCATCCACGAATACTACTCAGATCTCTTCGATAGTCACGTCTACCTCCCGTCTTATGAAATAAAAGAGGATGGGTATGTTGTTCCACCGGTTCTACCTTCCGAAATCCGACATGCCATTTCATCGGTGAAAAATCGAACAGCAAAATGTCCGGACAGGATAACATCAGAACATCTGAAGAACCTTCCACCAGTCCTCGTAAGCACACTGGCTCGGCTCTTCAC